>CM033400.1:8645009-9139470 GCA_019426215.1 Buddleja alternifolia
GTGAACCACGTAAACCACTGAATTAAATCTTTATGTTTGCGTGTAGTTTAATTTGGGTGAACCACGTAAACTACTGCCATTAATCTGGTTTCATGTTCTAAATCGTCGCGATTAATTTCTAACAGATAGCATAATTAGTGAGATGGAAGTTGCTGATGAGTCTCCAACCATAGAACACTTGAAAACCACAATACAAGCTCAAGAAAAGGCTCTTAATGCATTATATGCAGAACTAGAAGAAGAGAGAAAAGCTGCAGCAGTATCTACTGACGAAACAATGGCTATGATAACAAAGATTCAACAGGAGAAAGCTGCAATCCAAATGGAAGCTCTGCAGTACCAAAGAATGATGGAAGAACAATCCGAATACGATCAAGAAGCCTTGCAGTTTTTGAATAATCTCATGATCAAAAGAGAAAAGGAAAATCAACAACTCCAAAAAGAGTTAGAAATATATCGAAATAGAGATAAGCTGATAAGCCATATAAGCTGTAAAAGTAATGATGATTTTTCGATTGATCTCGACTCTGAAGGCGAAGAACATATAGATTTCGATGAAGAACGGGTATGTATCATCGAACGGCTTAAAAGTTTGGAATCACTTTTTGATGCATCTTGTGATGATCTTATGGCTGAAAGACTCCTCACCCTTTTTAATGATGAAATTGGAGAGGGAAATTTGGATGAAATTCCATTATTAGATGAAGAATGATGCAAGAAATCGGTTGTGAAGAAGACATATAGATTATAGTTTGTATTTGTAAGTGTTCCTTTTTATTTGTTTTGTAACAAGTTTTCTCTAATGAAGTAGAATTAATCAATAGATGGTTAAATTTTAAGAAGATAATGGTGCTTATTTTATTTTCAAGAATGTAATGTATTTATTTTTGAAACTATTGATAGAAATCGTATGTATTAAAGAAAAAATAGAAGAAGATAATATGTTTCTCCCATTATTTTAACCATATTGGATAAAGAAAATGAAATTCGAGTATAAGTTGCTCTATTAACAAAAAGTTAGGGGTGATTGTGGTATGGTTGGAAGCGATGCGGTTGGTTTTAAACTCTTTTGATCCGCCCTACAAAATATTTGGAAGGACATTGTCATATACCAATTTTGTGAAAGATATATTCGAGCTTTTGATGTCTTATGAAAATACTAATTTTATTTGAGTTATTTACTAAAAATTGGAAAATTTTATTACTATGACTATAACTTCATAAATCTCTATTATATAGATCTAAACTGCATTTATAAAAAAAAATAAAAAAATTGTGAAGATGAGACCAATGAAACCAGTCCAGTCTTTTATTTTAGTTCGCTATTCTATCTCGTATTTGAAATTATAACAAGCTAAGTATATACAGTAATTTTTTTTTACATATATATGGTATGAATTCCATACATTTAATTAAAATGCAAGATGAAATAGAGAATGAAATAAAAGATGCAAAGCCAAAAAAAAAAAGAGAGATTATGTAAATTGCATATTCCTTGAGTACAGTGGACCCTACGTGATTCATATCACACGAATGATGTAACTCATTCATATACTTATGATTATACCAATATTCAAGTCTCAAAACTTTAAGGCTCCCTCTTTTTACTTTAAGGAAATTGTTAAGAAAATGAAAAGAAAATGTAAAACAAAATTGTCTTAAATTAGTATTAGATTTTCTTTTATATTTTTTTTTCTTATCATTTTTTCTAGTATATAGTTACGAAACAATAAAAAATGAATTTTCTCGTATTTTCTTTTTCTAACAGTTTTTTTTGAACCAGAGCTTAAGGAAATGTAGACGAAGAAATCATGAGAAACAAATGTTTTGAAGCATTACAATTGAAAGCATTTGTTTAATTTCTAAACTTATTCTTTTTATTTATATGTTTTTGAATATCTATCAACAAATCATTTATTTATTTATTTTTTGGTTTATAACTAAGGGTGTCCCCCAACCGAACGCCGAAAACTAATCCCTTCGAGGCAGAGAGATCACCGAAGTGGGTACAACGTCTCGCAACAAAGTTTTTTTCATACACACGGCTTAAGGAACCCAGCTATCTACCAACTGTGTTGGACCATGTTGGTTCACCAAAGCTTATTGATTTATACATATAACTTAAGAAAAATAATTGCCAATTTTATCTATTTTTTTTTCCCGTTGTTCACATTCTAATCCTCTATATAGGCACTTGACACACATTTATTACTATTGATATTGTGTAAAGATATTTTGTAAATCACCCATACTTGACATTATAAAAATGCTCCCAAAGGTACATAACGAACACAGGGTCGACCCACTTGATCCATTCCACCCACGTAATTTAAGGGCTTCACGTGTACCTACCAGCACACCAACAATCGAACTAATGTGAAGTTCCCTTTACAATGTATAATTCCCCATCTTAAAGATGCAAACACACCCACAGTAGAACTATAACAAGACGTTTGGTATTGATTTAGGTCAGATCCGAGGACCATTTCTATCTCAGTCTGGGTCGAGTCGCACGACTATACGAGGTGAATGCTAGATTATAGACTGCACTTAGATGATACTAAGCTGCCTACGTACCCGCTTGAGGATCAAGTCTAACGTAGTTCAGGTATGAGATACGCTTTCAGTTGGAGAGTCGAATTAGCGAGCTGATCAGAATTCAAATTTATATTTAGGGAACTTACTCTCAAGTCTATAGTAGAAAATCAGATTGTGAACCCTTATTATTTGTTTTGAGGTGGTATTTATAGATGTCCATATTGTATGGACATGATGGTGACAGTTGGAGTTTTACAATCATACCACGTGTAGTTGATTGATGGTCCTAATCCCAGGTCATACTTAGGGCCATAAGTGGATCTCACCCAATTCACTTTGGCATGTGGATCTTTCATTCTTAACATTAGAGTATTTCATCTAGTGGCCTAAGTGTAGACTCGTATGTTAGTACGAGTCAAAGGCCTTGACTCGTATTCTAACACGAGTTGGCGCCTTAGGTTTGGTAAGTCAAGTTAGATATATCAGGTATGATGACTGAATATTCTAGAATTTAAGTGGAAATGGTTTATATAATACTTCAATCATTTGTTTGGCTTACTTAAATGCAATTACACTGAAATAAAATTTAATTTATTATTACTATCATAACATTAGTTACACTACAGTGGTACAGTACTACCACAACATGCGTAAATATATTTAAATATAAAAATTTATGGTTAAAAACTAATAATATACATAATATTTTAAATTTTATCTAAACACAAATAAATAATTAAGATATTTAAATACCTTTATATTTATCAACATGTATGCATAAGAAAATATAAAATATTATTAATTAGTAATATGATACACATATTTATTAATTTAAATTTACATCTCATATTCACACTTATATTGTCTGAGTATGTCCTCACACAAACATACACACACACATACTTGTACAATTTATTAGTATAACACAAATTATATATATATATATATATATATACACACACACACACATGTGTACCATATATGTACATAACTTTGAATATATTGGTATACTTACATATACTGAATTACATAAAGATAAAGCAATTTTATTATGTAAATATATTATGTGTATTATAAATACAATATATATTTATAATTTATATACATAGAAGAATATATAAATTACTTATATAAAAGTAGATATATATATAGTGTATCTGCACATGTATGTACGAAATATTCTAATTATAAATATATTTATACTTATATTACATATATATATATATCTGTATGTTCTATTAGGAAACTTGACATATATTTAATTATATATAAGAAAATAAAACGCCTACTTGATATCTAAACTATTTTAGTTGTAATTCGTAATTTTATGTAAGACGAGTAACTTTCTTTTTCATTATGATTTACAATTTTTCCCATTTAAGTGGGAATAGCTAATCCTCATGGTTGAATGAGGAATGTCAAATGAGAATAATCAATCAATGAGCTACTCAATCTCGCTTCTCACAGTCCTACCAAACAAAAAGTGAGATTAAATAATTGAGAAATATCTGTCATCGAATCCTTATTCCCTCGTACCAAACGTGTAATAACAGTGTCCCCAACTCTTATTTAACTGATTGTATTTGAGGCTGACATTTTTGCCTTTAGATTTGTGATTGAAATATTTTACCAATGAAATCTTTTACTAATATTATTTGTAATAGAAATATTGTCTATACCAAAAAAACAAACGCAGAAATATTGCGCAATTGTGTACAAAAGATGTGAACCGGCTAGAACCTATCTACATTTCATACAATTGAATCGAATTACTAATCGTTATTATGACCCCTAAAATACTTTGAAACTAATCTCTAACCTAACAAGACTGATTTAATTGAAGAAAAATGCTCTCTCCAGCGACGGTCACCGAAAGATGTCACCATGTACAGGGACGGAGCACCTCCCCCCCCCCAAATTTTAAAAATCTCACCTGTGCCTATAAAATTTGTAAATTTTGTAATTTCGTCCCCCCTCAAAATTTTAAAATTATCACTTCTACCTCTAAGGCTATAACATTTGTAATTTCGCCCCCCCCCCCCCCCAAATTTTAAAATTGTCACTTCTACTTATAAGGCTATAACATTTGTAATTTCGCCCCCCTCAAAAATTTAAAATTGTCACTTCTATCTATAAAGCTATAACATTTGTAATTTTACCCCCCTCAAAAATGACAAAAATAACCCCCTCTATTAGTCAAAAACACTTAGTATATCATTTGATTTTTTCAACCCATTTCCCAATTCCTAAATTTTCACTTTCTCCCTCCTTCATCACACATTTTTATAACTCAAACAAAGGGGAAAATAGAAATATTAGGCTTATGAATAGGGTAATTCTAGTTTATTATTATATTTCCCCTCATAAATATAGTGTACCGTACTGCAGGGCCCCCCCCTTAAATCCTTCGTCTATCTAGCAAAGAAAGTGTATAACAATATCACAATATATAAGCTCACCCCCACTTGACAAAATTCCTAGCTCTGCCCCTGACCATGGATTCGATTAAGGGCAGGGGGTCGCAACCAAACCCTAACCAATGGCAATACGGTCGCCTGAAAGAGGCATGGGCGACCTGTAAACCCCAACCGCCATATTATAATGCCAAAGGAGAGATATTTATTGAGACTTTCGATCAGAAGTTGGAGATCCCTGAGCCATTGGATGAAACGAAGGAAAAGATGCTGCCATGGCCGAACATGAATGTCAGCATGGAGTAATGGCAAGCTTACACTGCCCCGTACATGCGAGCCCTTGTGGTAAAGGTGTTGGGGTGGACAGTAGGTTACACACCTCTTCAATAACACATGAAAATATTGTGGCAAGTCAGCTATGATTTGGATCATGTAGACCTGGGCAACGACTTTTATATGATTCGGTTCTTCTCAATTGCAGACTATGAACGAGTGCTAAATGGTAGGCCATGGATAGTATGGAGCATTATCTAAGGGTGAGGAAATGGTATCCCGACTTTCAACCCGCAACTACATACATAACATCGACGGTTGCGTGGGTACGATTCCCTAACCTGCCCATTCAACTTTTTCACCTGGATGTGTTGGAGCGACTGGGTTCATTGATAGGAAAGGTCATAAAGGTTGATAAGAATACTGAACAGTCCATACGGGGGAAATCCACTCGTGTTGGTATCGAGATTGATTTGTGTAAACCTTTAATACCTTTTATGTGCATCAACAGACGTCCTCGGGTGGTTGAATATGAGGGGCTCCATCCCGTATGTTTTAAATCCACAACTTTTGGACATAGGAAAGAAACGTGTGGTAAGGGTAGCGAACTTAATCAAAATGCCGATACATCAACCAGGATGGCTACAGTGCAATCGAATACTACCCATCAACCATCTACTGATTTATCCTTTGAACCTTGGATGCTGGCCCCTTCTCGCCAACGATGACTAACGTATAACATGACTAACTGGGAAAAACATCCAATCCCGGCTGGTGGCGGTAATATGCAAGTGAAATAGAATCTATCCATGATATTCACCGTGGTGGAAAAAGGGGCAATCCATCAGTGGGCACGGGGAAATGTAACTAACATGACTAAGGCTAAGACTGGAAATGGAACAATAGTACGATAAAATCAAGTGGTTTGTGTTTCATGGTGTTGGTAGATGAAGAGGAAGATGAAGGAGGGCTCAGCAAGAGATCAATGAAACCACATGCCGACTCAAGTAGTGGAGCAAAAGCCAAATCGATTGCTAAAATAAAGAGTATTACAATAGTAGGCAATCCTTCAGTTGGAGATAAAGAAAACCACAACCCCAACCTGGTGGTTAACTTGACACAAGTTACACCTATTACTAAAGGTACTACATATCAAATTAACAACAATTCTATTACTACTAGTGGCACAAACCTCATCTTCACACTAAAGACGTACACACATCCATCCCACTATGGGCTCGGATCACCCCCACCCCATGTCTCATTGTTATAGGTTAAACTGCAACGGACACGACCCGATGACCCCCATTCACTGAGTCAAGATATCATGTAGTGCAGACAAGAGTCGATGATTGACGACTCCGTTATTGCACTTGAAACCAACTCTCATGAGATGGCAGTGAGCATTGTGGTAAATTCAGATACCCGAGTTACTAACTCTGTGTCATGCATATTGGATTTGGAGATGTACGATGATTTGGATGGTGTAAAGTTGGGGTATCGTGTATCCCCCCTAAGGTTAAATTATTTATCTTGCCTCCACTTTAACTTAGTTCTTATTAAGATTAATTTTTGAAATTGTTAGGGAGCTGGCAGTCCTAGCTTCGTTAATGCTTTAATGGAAGTTCTTCGGACTCACAACCCTTTAATTCTTGTGCTAATGGAAACTAGGAATCATAATGCTAAAGCAGAGGTTATTGTGCAATGTAGTCAATTCGACAAATTTGAGAAAGTTGAAGCCAGATGTTTTTCTGGCAAAATTTGGGTCTTCTGAAATTCGGGAGAAGTATCTCTGGAGTTTTTGGAAGCTAATGATCAATGTATCATAGCAGTTGTACGTCAACCAAGTATGATGGACTGGATACTTTCAGCCATAAATGGGAGTCCGCAGGTGGAAACTCATGACAGTCTATGGGCTCATATGAAACAGTTGGCTAATGGTATCAAAGGTCTATAGATGATGGCTGGTGATATGAATGTTGCGACTCACAATTTAGAGAAATTGGGGGGCGGGGGGGAGGGGGGTACTTCTATCGAGCATTATAAATGCAGGAAATTCTTGGAGTTTGTGGACAACATAGGGCTTACTGACCTCAAATTCTCAACATCGTCGTACACTTGGGCGAAAGGTGGAACTTTGTCTCTTCAGGAGACGTTGGAGAGAGCTATATGTAACAGTGAAAGGCGTATCGCATTTCCCACAGTGACAGTAACACACTTACCACGTACTCCGCTTATTGTGGCCCTTTTTGCAAGGGGTGATAGGCCACCTCGAAAATGGATTTTTAGAATGCAGGCAGTATGGTTTCTCGATAATTGTTTTAAGCTTATGATTAGAGATAAATGGCCAAGGAGGGAGTTTAAGACATGCACAAGCAACTTAGTAAAATCAAAAGTATTACAGATGAATGGAATAAAGAAGTTTTTGAGAATATTTTTCAAAAAAATAAGAGAGCTGGTGGTATGGATTAGCGGGATTCAATGAGCTCAGAGAGTTCATTTCGATCGCTATCTATAGAAATTAGAAGAAAAATTGTTGAACCAATATCACGACATCTTTGTCAGGAAGAACTCTTTTGGAAACAAAAGTCTCGTATTCTCCTTCCACACCTCAGCCACTACTAAGCAAAATAGGGTAATAATCTGCGGGCTATTTAGGTATGACAGGGAATGGGAAATGCAGGAACCAAATCTGAGACAGATGGCAGTCGAGTTTTACCGCAAGTTGTATGGCTCTGGGATGCCGACCAGCGCGTATATTCACACTTCCAATTTTTTAAAGCTTGATAGTCATCAGATTGAGGCACTTGAGTTACTAGTTATGAAGGAAGAAGTAAAGCCGGTAGTGTGGGATATGCATCCTGGAAAACCCCCAAGTCCGGATGGTATACAGCCTATATTCTTTCAGAAATGCCGGGATTTTGTTGACGACGCGCGGTAAGCCAGGCGCTCCGTACGTGTATGATTGATATGCATATTAATTAATCTCTTATTGTTTTAATCCCCAAATAGATTAACCTAACACGTTTAACAAATTTACATCCAATTAATCTTAGTAACGTTATTCTCAAAATCATCACTCAAACTATGACCAACCGGCTGAGAACTATGATGGATAATTTGACTCCCCAAACCCAGAGTAGTTTTATTAAGGTACGTCAAAATAGTGATATTATAATCTTCACTCAAGAGGTTATACACAATATGAGAGTGATGAAAGGTTAAAAAGGGTTTTTCATTGCTAAAATTAATTTTGAGAAAGACTATGACAAAATTAATTGGAAATTTTGAAAAATATGTTGTGATAAATGAAATTCCCCTTGACTTGATTTTGACTTATTTTAGAGTGCACCACTAAGCTATCCTTTATCTTATTGTGCAATGTCGGTTCAGTTGGTGAACTTGCATAAATCCAAGATTTTTTTTTGCCAATGTTGAATGATCTTGGGCCCGACAAATTAGTCGAAGAGCCAATCAGAGCCTCACTCGAGACTTAGAGAGGTATCTTGGGGCCCCGCTTCAACATACACATGTGCTAAAACAAGATTACAACTGTATAATCAACAAGGTTAAGAAACGACTTAAGGAATGGAAGAGGAATCAATTGAATTTGCTAAGTGCAATCACGTCTACCACGCCTTTGTATTTTAAATGAACGTCCTTAATTCCAACTAGTGTCATTGACAAAGAGAATAGGCAATTCTTGTGGGGTGGCTCAAACAAGGTTAGGAAAATTCACCTAGTAGCTTGGAATAAGGTGTTTTGGTCTAAGCAGCACGAAGGACTTAGCCTTCATCGCACCCGGGCAGTTAATCAAGCTTTTTTGGGAAAGCTAAGGCGGAAAATTATTACGGATGACTATAGACTCTGGGTTCAAGTGTTGCGACACAACCATCTCTACTGAAAACGCCACTTCACACACATGGAAACGTATTTAGGCGGGCTTCCCGATTATGGAATCTGGCATAAAATGGTGCTTGGGTCGGAGCTCTAAAATTCAATTTTGGCAAGATCATTGGACAGGACAAGGGTCGATTACCATGGCCAGCTTCTAGACGTTGAGTGTCATGTGGCATTGGCAAAATTGGATGGGCTGCTTGATGAGATCAGAAATCAGCTAGCTGGGAAGAACTTAGATAACACGACTGTTAGGTTTCACAAAAAATACGCAGCGAAATAAAAAAAATTCACCCACAGTATCATCTTGATTTGCGTATATGAATCAAATACTCGCTAAAACTTACCCATTGTTGCGAGGTGATTGGAGAACTCAATTCTTCTTGAAAATTTCGAGTTGATGCAGAGTTGATGTCTCCAATCCTAGTGTATTCCAATCTTCTTGAAATCTTTGATGTTTTCTTGAAGTCTGATCCAAACAACGAACTTACGTTGTCTCTACATTATCACGCGAATTAAGGGAGGAGTTTTTCTTTTTCTTTCTAGGAGAGTTTTGTTATTCTCTTCTGGGTCAAAAGTCTTAAGTGATGTATTTAATATCACTTAACTTGTTGACCAAGACAAGACTCTAGAGCCCATGTTGGGCATCCATGTGGACACCCAACTAGTCCGTAATGGGCGTCCAAATAGATGTTCTCCACATAGATCGGCTTGTCTTGTATTTTAATTAATTCTTTATTATTTAATCAATTATTTATTATATCCAATATATAAATTAATTAATTAAATAACTAAATTAATTAGATAAATTAATTCATTAATTTATTTTCATGAAAAATTAATTAATAATTAATCTTATTTTTTTAATTAATTATCTCATCTAATGAGCAATTAATTAGTCACATTTAATTTATCCCATAAATTAAATATCCTAGTTCCAAATAGAAAAATCATTTTATTTTTCTTTATCAATCCTTTAGCGCGACTCTTTAGGTTCATTTCATTTGGCAATGAGAGAAATCCAAAGGAAGTGTGTACACCTAGCCACTCATGTGACCCACTTCGTAGCCCAAATGAAATTAAATGAATGGACCATTCCACAACCTTCCAACCGTAAATACCATATACGTATAAACCCTTTATTCACGTGTCCCAGTCAAGTGAGAGTCACGGTAAATTCAAACTCACTAAACTTGATCATATGTATTAATTATAATAATACGAGATCATAGAGTTAGATTTTGTGCCTCGCACAATCGACTCTATTGCTTTGACCAAAGACTTTGATCTATGTTATCTATAATCACATAGGACACTTTCTCATTCGCTTATGAGAGAACAAATCCCACATTAGTTATCAGCTAAGACTACCCCTTGCCCATCAAGCCGCATTTCGAGGTCGACCCCATCAACGGGTGAATTGGGTCTAACTACTCTACTAACAGACTTGACGTCACAAGTGTATCTTCAGTCTAATACTAGAGGTCATATGTTCAATTATACTAATTACGAATAATCATTTCTATCATTGACAATTATACAGTGAAAACCCATGTGACAGAACCGACGTGAGTCGTGTTCAAGCATATCAGTTCCATTGATGTGCCTATAACCTTAATGTCCCACCATCACATGGTATTCGACTGGCACTCCCATGTCAATACTCAGATTGTACAAGCATTCCAAGTCTTTATTTGTCTATTAAAGACTTCATATCACTTGTAAACTAATTAAGTAATCGAGAATCAATCTCTCTAGTGCCGATCTTTCTATCTCATAGAAAGTAGAGAGATTGCATTGAAAACATGGAAAAAATATTTTACACTAGTTATAGATGCAAATAAGATTTATGTGAAAACAAAATAATGCTTTTTATTATTAATTAAGAATAGGTCATTTACAAGTGAGATGCCCTATTATTCTATCCTCCATGGCATCTGAGGGCATAATACTAATAATCTTTCAATTGCACTCAATGCCACTTTTTGTGGTATCTTATACACATTCTTTTTAGGTGTAGTTCCAAAATAGTCTGTGGTAGTAGTTTGGTGAACGAGTCAGCTACATTGTCAGCTGAGGCTATTTTATGCACTGCTATCTCTCATCTGCCAACAATATCCCTGATGTTATGAAATCTTCTCTCAATGTGAAAACAAAACAATGCCTTTTATTATTAATTAAAAATAAGTCAAATACAAGTGAGATATCCTATCATTCTATCCTCTATGGCATCTGAGGACATAATCCTAACAACGACACGTATGGGAGATACGATAGTCTGGAAATTTTCCTCTAACAACAAGTATTCATGTAAGAGTGCTTACGAGCAACTCCTTATCAAGCCATCTCAAACAACAAATACATACAAGAGTGCTTGGAAACATCTATGGAAAGTGAAAGTTGCTTATAAAAGAAAATTTTTTGTTGTGTCTCATTCGACATAATAAACTTCTCACTGGTCATATTTTGGCAATGTGGGGTATTGCCTCGAGTGGAAAATGTTTAATTTGTGATCAAGCCAAGGAAACTGTCCTCCATGCTTTGCATGACTGCCCATGGGCAGTCAACCTTTAGCATGAATTAGTGGCTCCTTGCCATCATGCTATATTTTTTTCTATGTCTAACCTAGCCTGGCTCGACTGGAATCTTACGACATTTGATAACAGGTATGCATGGAGTAAACATTACGATATCACTTTTAATGAAACTCTTAATTTTCTGTGGCAGGTTCGAAATGACATTACACATGGAAAGGATGGGAACAACGCCACAGAGGATATTGACATAGTTCGTCGCTGCATAGTGGAAGCCCTCCGGCTTCACCATAATAAAATTGACCATGACACCTCCATTAGAGTAGGGTGGCCACCACCTGAATAGGGAGTATTAAAAATCAATGTGGATGTTGCAGTCCGTAGGGGGGCCAAACTCCAAGCTGACTTGGCTAGTGTTGGAGAAGTTATCTGTTACCACCTTGGTTATTGGTTCTGGGGATTTAGCGGTTGCATGGGCATTGCCACGCCCCTTGAACCTGAACTAACAAAGATTTTATACGAACTTAATTTGTTCTGGGATCTCCAACTGCAAGATGTTATCCTTAAAATAGAATAGTAGAGAGGCTACCACAAATATCCGAGATGGCACCACTTTACACCATACTTTCGATCTCATTGAGTAAATAAGATAGAAATTCATATTGGCTTGGCAAGTTAACATCGTGAATGTTTGGAGAGAAGCCAATCAAGTGGCGGATGGTCTCGCTAAAAAGGGTAATGAGCACACCCTTCATGTCTTACAATCCTCAAGTCCAGATCTGAGCAATAATTTGGAGCAAGGCCATTCGTGAATGTTTGAAGAGAAGTCAACCGAGTGGCGGATGGTCTCGCTAAAATGGTAATGAGCGTACCCTTCATGTCTTATAATTCTTGAGTCCGGATCTGAGCAATAATTTGGAGCAAGACTAGAATGACCTTACTTAGCTAAGATGAACGAATCTCACTTCGGGTCTGTCAAGCTAGTTAAACAGGGTCCCCGCTTTCTCTTTACAATGAAAAGAATACTTTGAGACTAAAATGACCCCTAAAATTCTTTGAGATTACTACTATTTTTTTCTTAAAAAAATGGTATTTTATTTTAGAATACCTCATATTTTGGTTGTTCATCGGAAAAAGGCTCTTAAACGCTGGATCTATTGGATAGGTCCATCAATAGACGAATACTACTCAGACTAAATAAACAATCTTAATACCCGAGCCTATCATATGTTGGTAGGTAGGGAACTAAGTGTTATAATATGAATTCCCCTTAATTTTATTAATGACAGACAACCAAGTTTATATAGAGAGTACATGCAAGAATAATAAAGGAAATAAACAACTAAGAAACACTATAATAATATAACTCTAACAATAATAAAGATAATAAATAACTAAGAAACCATATACTAATATAACTCTAACACTCTCCCGTAGTCTTAATGGGAGAAGGACTAACATTGAGACTGGTACAAAAATCAAGAAAAAGTGCTGATGCCAAGCCTTTGGTGAAGATATCAGCAAACTGGCAAGACGAAGGAACATGCAACACACGAACATCACCCAAGGAAACCTTTTCACGTACAAAATGTAAATTTAATTCTGCATGTTTAGTGCGTTGGTGCTTTACTGGGATGAAGAAAGATAAATAGCACTAATGCTATCATAGAAGACGAGAGTGGCTTTGAGAAGAGGACACTGAAGCTCAAGAATATGATTACGAAGCCAAGAAGTCTCGGCAACGGCGTTTGCGACTCCACGATATTCAGCCTCGGCACTAGAGGAAGAGACAACATGTTGACATTTGGAGGACCAAGAGATAAGATTATCACCGAGAAAGACACAGTACCCGGAAGTAGAATAACAAGTATTAGGGCAGGCAACCCAGTCAGCATCATAGTAGGTAATGAGTTGAGTGGAAGAAGAAGGATGAAGAAATAGACCATGAGATGCAATACCACGAATATAGCGAAGAACGCGTTTTAGAGTAGACATGTGATGAATACGAGGATCATGCATAGACAAACACAGTTGTTGGACCGCAAAAGAAATGTCGGGTCGAGTGAAACGTCATTTTAGTTCTAGACGATAGTAGAAGATTTACTTCAAAGAATGTTTACTATGTTCCGAGATTACTAAAGAACCTTATTTCTATTAGACAAAGAAGGATATTGGTTTAATATCAGTAATGATATGTTCTATATTTTTGGGTTCTGAATTGATTGTTAAGGCATGTACAGAAAACAATCTTTATATTTATCCGCATACTATTGCACTTAATGTTTCAACAAATAAACAAAGAAAAACGTAAATCTAATAATTCACCCAGCACATAAATTTGGCACGCAAGACTAGGTCATGCCTCTAAAGATAGAATTCATAAGTTGTTAAGTTACCTCGATCTTGATGAAGTAGGGGAACTACCAACTTATGAAACTTGTCTGAAAGGAAAAATGACGAAATTACCATGTAGGGGCCAAATGGAGCGAGCCAAAGGTATTTTGGATTTGATCCATACAGATGTGTGTAGACCACTCAATGTGAGTGCAATGGAAAACTACTCATACTTCATAACCTTTACCTATGATTATTCTAGGTATGGATACGTTTATCTTCCGAGATATAAATTGAAAGCTTTTGATAAGTTTAAGGAATTTAATAATGAAGTAGAGAAACAAACTGGAAGAAGTATTAAGACTCTTCGATCTAATAGAGAAGTGTGGAATTGAACGACCCTGCAAGGACATCTCGTTGGTTTTTTGTCGAGCTTGGAGTCCTTTGGTTTCATAGTGTGAGGTTAATCCTTTGACCTGAGATTATGTCTGGAAAGGATACTACCCACTATACTTTGATATGTGGCGCGCACTCCAGGAAAGTCATACGGCAGTGTATGTTCTGTATAGTTTGGTACTATAGTGGAACAGATGGCATTGACAGAAATTTATTTAGGGAATTAAATTCGGTATTTTCTATGCTGTTGCGAGAATCTAAATGATCGATAAAAGCCTTTGATCAAAGCATATGTCTTAGAAGAGGGGTTGGTGGTCATTTCGTAGAAGACTGGATCATTAGATGTCATAACACAGTCATAGCTTCTAATGTTTTTAGGGTTTTGACCATCGCCATACCCTAGACCATAGACATGAAAAAGATGAGGGGATCGACTCACATGAAGATCATAACCGGATAGGTTTTGCTTTCTATCATTAAGATCTAGGAAGTCGTTGCGACGTTGCTAGACATTGATCCATGACCAATAGGTGCCTTGAATTAATATGGTGAAATTAGTTCAAGGTCTAAATTAATTATTTGAATCATTAATTTAGCCTATGGGAATTGGGAAAGAACTTATTGCTAGCTTGTTAATGAGGCTAAGGCGTCACACACTTAACTTAGTGTAGTACCTATTAGCTAATAAATTCTATGAGAATGAAAGGAGGAATTAATTAATTAAATTAAATTAATTTAGAAAAAATGATTGACATTAATTAAGTGGTCTTAATTAATTATAGTATCTAATTTAATTAGATATTAAATTAAGTGGGAGACAAATTAATTAGTGGATTAACTAATTAAATGGGAAAAGATTAATTAAGTTGGGCTTAATTAATTAATTGGGTTATAGTCTATTTAATAAAATAAATGGACTTGTTATATATTGAAGCCCAATTATAATGAGAAGAAAAAAGAAGACAAGACCCACTAGGTCACTTGGAGACCTAGTCGGCGTCCTCCACTAGAAAGGGAAGAGACTCCAATCTCTTCCCAACCAAGTCATTATACACGCCTACTTCGACATCGAGGAGGAGTAGGATTTTTCTCTTTCATCTTTTCACAATAAAAAGAAAACCAACAATCCTTTTCTCTTTCACTCAAGTAGCCAAGAGTTCGTCATCTTCTTTACTAGCACTGGTAGAAGAAGACGAGAGTGCAAGCTAAGGTGTGGATGCACTTGGAGGTGCCAAGTCAAGCACTGAAAGAAAATCCATCCTACGTATTTTCTTCATGAGGTAATCGTAAAGTTAATTTTATTGTTTTTTATTGAATCCGATGGTACCATATCAACTTATCCCTTATTTGGGGATGAGTTTTTAATTGTTTTCATTTCCACTGCGCGCATCCCCGGGGATGATTCCTAACAACCAGCCCATATAAAGACGGGTTTTAGGTTAAAATTCGGACTGGAGAGCCAATTTTGAAGACCCAGAGACCTAGAAACACAACACAAAGGTTGAGAGAAGAGAAGGAACGATCAAGAACACTAGGATAATCCATCTTTGTCCATGAAGACGGAGAATGCACACAAGATTCATAAACGAAACTGTATTAGGGAGTTTTAATTCATCCTTTTGGATTTGTTTTCTTTGAACATGTCTCTTAAGATAGATTTTTGCTTTATTTTCAATATTATGACTTAATTCTTCTTTGACTGAGGCCATGTGAAGGCTACTTATGATATTTGATTTATAAATTTTGTTTTTCCGGATTAGTTTTGTCTTGACTATGTGTTTAATATTTGTACTTATTACATGTGATTGCTTAGTTACCACTTGCATGATTTTGTGCTTAATTTTGTACTTATCCAGTTAGAAATTGATCAAAGACGCCCACTGAAACTTAATTTAAGTCGAGAGACTCAATTGACATGATTGAAAGATGAGAAATTACAATGATTCTAACGCGAAAGATGAGGGAATAAAAGTAACATTATCCCTAAAGATTGTGTTATAGTCCTAACTCTAGTTGGATAGATTCTGTTGCATTTGGGAGAACTAAACTATCATATAATTTGAAATCCACAATCATGAAGTAAACTAATCATATGCTATGAGGTAAATTAAGTTAAATCACTACTTCTCTCAAGCCCTAACCAGCAACCAAAGAAAAAACAAACAAGAAGGAAACAACAGCCCAATCGCCACGTTATCGATCCTCTGGTAACACCCTTCACTCGTTTAAAGCCGTTGGATCATGCAAATTCGGACCGTCCAATTGTTTTCATTTTGAATTTATTAATCGAACCGAAATTCATTTTCATGTGACCGTCATAATAATTTTTGTCGATAAGTTCTTTCTTTCCCTTTCTCTCTCTAAAAGCAAAAGTTGTTACCCTTTTACCTTAGTGTGGGCCTTTTTTTTTCTCTCTCTCTCTCTCTAACCTTTAATGGCGACTGAAGAGCTCAGCAAACCTCCATCACTTCCTCCATACCCACAGGTAAAGACGTAAAACTATATACATATATATAGTTTTTTTTTCGCTTTACAAATTTATACTTTTTCGAATATAATTTATGCTTATAATTTTAGAATTTTATTATGACGCTCATGAATTAAGAGGATCTTCACATTTGTAGAGAAACCCCTTTTCCTTACCTTATTTGAAGCCCTAATTATTTATGTTTCCTTCGTAACTATTTGTAAAATGTTATAATTTAGTTTTTTACATGTATATCTGCACACTTATTTCCTTTTTTTTCTCGCTATTTTTAGTTGAGATTAACCCTTTTTTTCAAATTAAGAAATGTTTCAGAAATTACCCAAATACATGTATGAGATTTTCACATTTTTTGAGGATTTTGAGGGAGGAAAAAAGGATTCTGTCACCAATTGATTGTAAAAAAGGAAAGAATTTATTCAGTTTTTAATATATTTTTTTTAATTTCTGGTTTGAATTATCCCAGATGATTATGGAAGCTCTAGATGCACTGAAACAAACAGAGGGCTCAAACAAATCATCCATATCAAAGTTCATGGAGTCCAAGTACGGAGAGATGCCCGCTGGTCACGCTGATTTGCTGACCACACACCTGACCGCAATGAAGGACTATGGTGACCTTCTTCTCGTCAAGAACAACTACCTAAAGCCGGGCCCCGATGCACCCCTCAAGCGTGGCCGAGGCTCCCCTCCTAAGCCGAAGGAGCCTATGCTTGAAGGCACAAACCCTGACCTATCTACGCCTAGGGGCCACCCGAAAAAGGATCCCAATGCACCACCCGCCCCGAAGAAATTGAAGCCTCCTCATGCGGGTCCCCCTAGTGTTTCCCAGACGGGGAGGCCGAGGGGAAGGCCGAGGAAGGTGAACAACCCTCAGGTTGTGCAGAATGGTGTGGAGGTTTGATATTTTGATATTAAGGCTTAATTGACTTGTTGTTTTAGCTTTAGAACTTTATGTGCTTCAAATGAGTGGGTCGGGTTGGGTTAGGTCGTTCGGGTTGGGTCGGGTCGGCATTTGTGTCTTATGATGTTTAACATTTAGTGTTTGTCTGTAGTGTAGTTTGGCTTTAGGTTTGATGTAAACTTGGGAAGTACTTGCTTAATATTATTTGTTGTTTCAACTGGAAGATCTAGTGTGCCCACTTGATTTCTTTATAGTTTTTGGAACTTCGAGTTTTGAGATAATTCTTAACTGAAGTCGATCTTGGGGAAATTCAATCCCTCAATGACACGCGACAAATTCATACACTGAGGAGTTGGATTTCCTAGGCTTGGCGAGCCTTTGGGGCCCCCCAAGTATGACTAATACAATTCTTCATATCGTTGGATCTTTTGTGGTATGAATGATTGTAATCACGAATAGGATTGGACCTAGAGTCTTGTCACATTTTATACAGGATCGAATCTCAGTTTGTCAAAATGATTGTAATCACTAATACTCATGGGATTGGACCTAGAGTCTTGTCACATTTTATACATGACCAAATCTCGGTTTGTCAAAGGCATTTTGGATTTCCTATTTTAAAAGGATGTTTATTTTGTATTTCACTTTATTCATACATATCAGTATATATAATTTATGTTAAGTTTTCAAAAAAATATAGGTGATGTCATGTATAATAAAATGAACTATTAATTTGTAACAGAAGGATCCAAACTGTGTCAAAGAGGCCTCTTTTCCAAATGCTTCTGGAATTTCTCCTCTTTTTGTGTGCTAATGATTTAGGAATTTCCCATACTATTGAAAGCGTTGAGTGACACGCTAAAAGCTAACGTGCTATTGTAGCAAGTGCACTAGTCGTGTGTAGTAATAAAAGTGGGCGAGAAGTCCGGGTTGTCGAACCACGGAGACTTGAATTCTAGTTTATGATTCTATGACGGTAAAGAATAATTACAATAAAGGTAAATTGAATGTAAAAAGTGTACAATAAGAACAAGGTTGCACAAATGATTTTGAACAAAATATAAAGAGAGACTAAGGCACATGCTAGGTCCAAATTGATCAAATATATTTATAAAGGTTCTTGTTGGAGAGTTACTCTTATATTGTTATGGTGAAAACTCCAGGGTAGAGAATAACCGATGTCTCGCGTTAAACCCGTATGCTTAGATCGTGATTTCCTAAATATTCCTATCCGGAAATCTAACCACTAAACATGCATTAACGTACTAGAGTTCACTCGATTTGAATCAAACAACTTCACCCGGGAATCTTTACCTATGTCTATGGCAATTCCTCATTAGTTGCGGGTCATGATGTGAATTTCTTGCACCCTAAGTCAATTTTCTCCCGAAATATTCACCTAGGCATAAGATTTTAACATATAGTGATCAAGTATATGCAAGATAGGCAAAAACACAAATTCACATAACATAACAATATAAGAATAATCTCAACAATCATCTATTATAAGCATAAATCATAATTTGGCCTTGCATGGCCCTAGTCTTACAAATTTAGTTCATAATTGAAAGCATAAAAGACATAAAAGGATTCATATAAATATTCATAGACATAAATGAAATGGAAAGCTCTTAAAAACTCCTTAAATGGTGAATGATTATGGATCTTCAAGTTGAGCCTTAAATCCCCAAGCTCTTTTCCTTCCTCTCGCTTTCCCCTCTCTCCCAATGATAAAGAATGGTGATGAATGGTGGTGAAATCAGATTAGGGACTGCCCCCCTCTCCAATTTCATCCTGAAGAATGCAAGAGATGATTGCCTTTATAGGTGTATATTCTCCTCCCTCCCATGTGTTGTCCCTCTCTTGTGTCCTCCATTACTCTAAAGTATGTAGTATAAAATTCCATAAAGTAAATCTGCCAAGAAATACAACCAAGACACCCCCTCAACACATGTGCTGACCTCTTGGCTTTAAATGATTCCCTTCCACTTAAAATGCTGAACTTTTGGCCAAAAGGAATCAAATGTCGGAGGTTTCGGCGCCCAGGCGCGGGTATTTCGGCGCCTAGGCGCGTATGTGCGAAGTCTAGACAGCTTTCTTACTTTTCTGCGCAGAAATCGTATTTCCTTCATAACTCTTTCCACAGACATCCAATTTGGATGATTCAAGTTCCCACGTGAAGCTAAGACATATATCTACAACATTTTAGAAGAAACCTCCGTCTAATTCGGTCTCAAAATGTACAGAAATAGCGCTCAACCGTCGCAAGTGTGACGAAATCCGCGCCCAGGCGTGGGTATGATGGCACATAGGCGCGGGAGTGCGAAGCAAATCCTCGGAACTGGATGTCAGCGGCGCCTGGGCATGGTTGGAGGGGCGCTTGGGCGTGGGAGTGCGAAGCAACTTGGCCTAAATTTGTTTTATACGTCGATTTTCCGCCTGTTCTTCGATTGTATCCATTTAAGGCCTGAAATCACTTATTGCACGAATTAAATGCACATGTGGCAACACTCGAGCGATAAATGAACCTAAAACATAAACGCAAAGGGGCTTAAAAACACGTAAAAATGCCTCTTATCAACACCCCCACACTTATCAATTGCTCGACCTCGAGCAATAAGAGCTATAAGGCAAGATCAACATCATTTAATGGGAGAAAAACCAAACAACTAACTAACTCACTTTCGTGGAGTAAACGATTGCACTTAGCGGGTGCAACAAGCCTTTAAACCTTTAAGTTACCTCAAAGAACGAGTTATAGTCTCGTGAGGGTTTGCATTCGATATACCCACAAAATCGAACAAATTTCCAGTCCAACCAAATTAATACATATCAACATGATTAACAAGAAAACAATGACACAAAATCAACCTTTAAAGATCAAAAGTATATATAGATATCAAATACTCTTGCTCATGTGACACCAATACTCGAAAAGACTCCCTAAGGTGTAGTGAAAATAAATCTAGGGCATTATAGTCGAGAGGCATCCTTACCAAATTTTGGACATTAATCCCATATCTACCAACTTTTGATCAGACACAAAGTACAAGAATTATAGAAAATCTCATAGCCATTTAAATTTCATTATCTCAAGCATTCAAACTTCAATTCGTATGAAACTTTCCAATTAACGTCATTAAGGCTAGATCATGTGCAATGTTTTGTTCCATTAGGCTTTCTATGACACCCATGTAACAAGCTTTAGATCAATGACTCCCAAACTAGATAGTTTTGGGGCATTAAGTGTAGAGACACTCCTGAGGATTTTATCACTCGAGTGTCAAAGGCCACGAAATAAAACTAGATCTTTTAACCAATTCACTTCTTTTTGGCTTGAGCAAAGCTCAAATTGGCATAATAGTACAGTATGTAGGCATGAAATTTTTCACCTCCGGTACGTATTAGCCTGAACACTTTTGGTCATACCAAAATTCAACCTTTTCAATTCATTGTTTAGCATATAAAATTACTACTTAACTTATAACCTTATGAGAAATCTAAGTTAATATTTCTGGGAAAAACTCCATAAGTGTCTCAAGATGATTATCCTCTCAACTCCTCTACCCTTGATTCATTGTGCAATGTGAATCATCTAAAGAATCAATCCTAGTCTAGTGTCTCCACGAGCAATTTCAAAGATATATATATTTCATTAAATTCAAATTATTTCAAGAGATCATGCCATTTCTCCAAGTCAATCAATTTCAATGCATTAATTGGAAGGACTAATTTTTTTTTTTATACTTGATTTTCTCAACAAAGAAGCATATAAATATGATAGCAAACAACTTTTCCCCAAACTCAAGCTATACAAATTAGGATTGCATCATCAAAGTTCAAAATAAGTACTCTTCTACCCCCAAACTTAAATCCAACATTGTCCCCAATGTTGTTATGACAAGCATACACAACGGTACAAGAACACTTACACCCAAGTATGTTGAAAAACATCCTTAAACTTCCAATGCATCCTTACAAAGCTTCTCCGCCTCTCGAGTAAAATAAGCATCTCTAAACATGGGGTCCAAATGTGCATCATATCTAACACTTCAACTTTTCAAACCATCAAGCATAAGAAAACATACATGCCAAAAGTGCATGCTTGAATACAACAAAAAGAAACAAACTAAACAAAACAAAAACGAAAGGAAAAAGAAAACAAAACTTACAAACTTGGGTTGCCTCCCAAGAAGCGCTCTTTTAAAGTCATTAGCTTGACTTTACCGAGTTATTTTAAGGCAGTTTCCGAATGAATGCCTTGTTCATTCTCCAATTCACTCTCGGGTATCGCTTCAACTTATGGCCATTGGTAGTGAAGGTTGGCCCATCATTTGTGCTACATACCATAGGTTGGGACCAAGCAATCATCCACTCCCGAATTTTTGTATGGTCCCTCAACACCTCAATTACTCTTTCTTCCCCGTGCGTTGGGTGATGGTGTGAACTTTCTTCACCCATCACTTTGACATATGCGGAGTCCATGATGTAGGGATGTAGAAGATGATTGGTTCGTTTTTCCTGAAAGTGCTCAACACTAAAAAGATCAAAAGCATCAATGTGTAAATACAAATCAAAATCAAGTGGATGCTCAAAAACCTCATAGCTATCACAAATAACCATGTCATCTCCTACACTAAAGGACAACTTACCATCATCGGCATCAAATACCGATTCACTTGTGGTTAGGGGAGATGGTAAAGGAATGCCAACAACCTTAGAAAGGATAGGAGTCAAATGCTCATCATTGGAGGAATTTGCTTTCGAATTTTTCAACTTCCTTTCATTCAATGTCACGGTGTTGCATTCCTCCTTTTGATCTATCTCAGTGGTACCAAGCAATGCCCATGGTACTTTCTCAGATATGTCGCTCGTTAGTTTCTTGAGTTGATGATTCATCTCCTTCATTTCCCGCAATGCGTCCTTCATCATAAGGTGGAGCTCTCCAATGGAGTTATCACATTGTTCCTCCAGCGTAGGAATTCTTTCTTGGTAATGTTGTGGAAAGAACCCTTGTGCATAACATGCTTCAACGATGCTTTGCAGCCATAATTGATTCTCTGGTAGTGTCATATCTGGGAAATTGCTATCCTTTGCAAATTGAATGATGTTTTGCAGCTATAATTGATTCTCCGGAAGGGTCATATCTGGAAAATTGCTAGCCATTGCGAGGTAATCGTGCGACAAAAAAAATAGACAAAAAATAAATACATAAAACTTGCTATAAAATCATAAACTAAAATTAAACAAGTCTCCGGCAACGGGGCCAAAAACTTGACACGCTAAAAGCTAACGTGCTATTGTAGCAAGTGCACTAGTCGTGTGTAGTAATAAAAGTGGACGAGAAGTCCGGGTTGTCGAACCACGGAGACTTGAATTCTAGTTTATGATTCTATGACGGTAAAGAATAATTACAATAAAGGTAAATTGAATGTAAAAAGTGTACAATAAGAACAAGGTTGCACAAATGATTTTGAACAAAATATAAAGAGAGACTAAGGCACATGCTAGGTCCAAATTGATCAAATATATTTATAAAGGTTCTTGTTGGAGAGTTACTCTTATATTGTTATGGTGAAAACTGCAAGGGTAGAGAATAACCGATGTCTCGCGTTAAACCCCTATGCTTAGATCGTGATTTCCTAAATAGTCCTATCCGGAAATCTAACCACTAAACATGCATTAACGTACAAGAGTTCACTCGATTTGAATCGAACAACTTCACCCGGGAATCTTTACCTATGTCTAGGGCAATTCCTCATTAGTTGCGGGTCATGATGTGAATTTCTTGCACCCTAAGTCAATTTTCTCCCGAAATATTCACCTAGGCATAAGATTTTAACATATAGTGATCAAGTATATGCAAGATAGGCAAAAACACAAATTCACATCACATAACAATATAAGAATAACCTCAACAATCATCTATTATAAGCATAAATCATAATTTGGCCTTGCATGGCCCTAGTCTTACAAATTTAGTTCATAATTGAAAGCATAAAAGACATAAAAGGATTCATATAAATATTCATAGACATAAATGAAATGGAAAGCTCTTAAAAACTCCCTAAATGGTGAATGATTATGGATCTTCAAGTTGAGCCTTCAATCCCCAAACTCTTTTCCTTCCTCTCGCTTTCCCCTCTCTCCCAATGATAAAGAATGGTGATGAATGATGGTGAAATCAGATTAGGGGCTGCCCCCCTCTCCAATTTCATCCTGAAGAATGCAAGAGATGATTGCCTTTATAGGTGTATATTCTCCTCCCTCCCATGTGTTGTCCTTCTCTTGTGTCCTCCATTACTCTAAAGTATGTAGTATAAAATTCCATAAAGTAAATCTACCAAGAAATACAACCAAGACACCCCCTCAACATATGTGCTGACCTCTTGGCTTTAAATGATTCCCTTCCACTTAAAATGCTGAACTTTTGGCCAAAAGGAATCAAATGTCGGAGGTTTCGGCGCCCAGGCGCGGGTATTTCGGCGCCTAGGCGCGTATGTGAGAAGTCTAGACAGCTTTTTTACGTTTCTGCGCAGCAATCGTATTTCCTTCATAACTCTTTCCACAGACCTCCAATTTGGATGATTCTAGTTCCCACGTGAAGCTAAGACATATATCTACAACTTTGTAGCAGAAACCTTTATCCAATTCTGTCTAGAAATGTACAGAAATAGCTCTCAACCGTGGCAAGTGTGACGAAATCCGCGCCCAGGCGTGGGTATGATGGCGCATAGGCGCGGGAGTGCGAATCAAATCCTCGGAACTGGATGTCAGCGGCGCCTGGGCGTGGTTGGAGGGATGCTTGGGTGGGAGTGCGAAGCAACTTGGCCTAAATTTGTTTTATACGTCGATTTTCCGCCCGTTGTTCGATTGTATCCATTTAAGGCCTGAAATCACTTATTGCACGAATTAAACCCACATGTGGCAACACTCAAGCGATAAATGAACCTAAAACATAAACGCAAAGGGGCTTAAAAACACGTAAAAATGCCTCTTATCATTGAGAATAGGATATATCATATGCTACTTAAGAAGCATTAAGAACTAAGGTGAATTACATATATAATCGTAAACTTAAGTCTGATTACAAAACACCCATTGTTTGTATATGTATAATTATACAGACTACTTCATGTATGTTTTGTCTGACAAATATTCCTTTTGTAAACTGTCGTTGGAGTTTTTGGATGATGTAATAAGAAAATGGGCGGAAATCCCAAGAAATGACCTACCGAAGGCGGAATATTTCATGACTTCATGTCACCTATTTTGGTGCCACTCAACTATATATGTGAATCATTGAATTTGTATATGATGATGACATGAAATAAAATAATGACATTATCATATACCATCTAATGGTTTACAATCCACTTGAGTTAAATGCAATGAGCCATTTTTACTGATGATAAAGCACTCAAAGCCGGTTCATTTCATGTCATCCAAGTGAGTATGAACCCAAGTGGGTTATGAACCATTGACATCATTATATACAGATCCAATGGTTCACATACACAATTGAGTGCCACCGAAATGAGTGACATAAAATAAACGCTCAAAGCTAGAGAATAATTTATGAAGACCTTTGTTTTTTCTTTTTTTATACTTTTACTTGCTTAATTTCCTTGCGCTGAATCATAACATGTAAACTTCAATAAAAAGTATAACTATTGGATTAACCTCGTAATTCTTTATTAATTTCACATTTTCCTGTTAAATCTCCTCACCGCAATTTACGTGAATGAAATTTTATCATTAATATTCTTATAGTAGAATCATTTGAACATGGATTAATACATTGAAATCATTTTAAAATAAAAATAAGAACATTTTGATTAATTTTCTTACTGTTGCATTACCATTACATTCAATGAACTTTAGAAGGCCATTTTATTTATAAGGCCAAACAATGTCAATCTTTAATGTATACATAACAATTTTTTCCTTCAAAGTTAGCCGAGGTAGCTAATTATTAAGAGAAGAGATGTGGCGAGATTGTTGATCAATAATTTCATTGGTGGAAGGGTTTTGTTCCAAGACAACTTCATAACCAGGATTGAATTGTTTCTTTTCAGGCATTGACTCCCCATAGAATCCCTCCATCCCAACTTCTACAAGATGGTTCTTGTCAATTGATTTTACATGAGCTGACATTTCTACAACCCAATCCTATAAATTGAAGAGAGTAAAGTAATCAGTTTGTTGATATTTCTTAAAATCTTCTACAAATGATAAGAAAATTCGATCTGAAAATAGACGAGATGAGATATAGTATGAAGAAAATTTGAGCATGTCTCTTTTTCCAATTATGGAGCAATGTTTGCAGTTGTTATTACAAAAACCACAATACTAATTGATTATAGAGAGAGATAAATAGAGAGAAAGAGACTTGAATAGCTTTTCCAGATTGGTCATATTGAGAACGAGGTTCATTCATTAGCTCCCATGCAAATATGGTGGGATCATCTTTATATGCTATGCCAGTTATTGAATTGACTCTTGTGACCACAGCCTGCACCACATAAATAGAAGATTAACGAACTTTTTATTGCAAAATGTATGATAACTTAAAACAATAAAAGCATATATGACTATTGTTGGATCAAAACTTCACAAACGTATCAAAACAGATAATAAAGGAGAAAAAAGATTATATCAGATAAATGCCATTCTTTTTGGCATCAGACACCACAAAATCCAGTCCCTGAAAGAGAGATCAAAAATGAATCAATCAAATATACACAAATGCATCCTTCCGCACATGGACAAGCAAAGTAGTTAAGTATTACATGCAACGATTGTGTGTGATGTAGTGCAAGTTTGTGGGTAAGGCTAAAGAGCTGGATTTGGCAGTTAGATAATAAAAAAAATATTCCGAATTATAGGAAAGTACTTTCATAATGATCAGTGGGGAGAACATCAGAATATATCAAAATAACCGTTTTAATTATAAAAGAGTAAATTAGATAGCTGGTTTAGCAGCGACTAAAAATCAATTTTATATAGCTATATGAAATTATTTTTATTTACCTTAAACATATCGTCGTTATACGAACCAGGAGATGTCTGCAGGGCTCTATAACCACCATCACTGAAAGCCCAAGTCCTACAACGTTCATTCCATACTTAGAGGCCTCCTTGAAGGTATTTGTCACCTTGTCTCGAGTCGAAGGATCAGAAGCCATGTACATTAACCAGTAGGCATTGAAGCCATTGAAATACAATGGCCTCCCATTCATCACAAAATGACTGCCATTTGTCCTCACAAAACTATCACGGGTTGCTCTCGCCTCACTATAAACGATCAAAAGGGCTGCCAAAACAAAATAAATAATCAAACTTTTTCTCAACATTTTGGATATATATATTTCTCAGATTATTGTGTAGAAATGTGTGTGAGCTCTTCCTGCTATAATGCATGCAAAAAGGGATATATATATATATATATATATATATATATATAGGGGAAGATTGATGTTAGAGACCTGGAAAGGATGGGATGAGATTATGGGCTATTGCTTGTTGACGGCTCAAAATACAAATTGCTCTCTACTTTAACTTAAATCATATCAATATGTTACTTATTATGTGCATCTTATGATTTTTTCTGGAACGAAGAATGATATATAAGGTACCAAAATATTAGATCGATGCATGAAAGGGGAGTTTAAAGTACGGGCATTCTGTCATTTCAAATCAAATATATGAAAATTTCTAACTTGAACAAGGTTTTTTTGAATCAAATCTAGTTTAGTGGCAAATAAATATTACTTATGTGATTGATGTATATTGCAAGAAAATTGACCAATTAAAAGACAAGTGACGCTTTTGATGTTCAGGTATGCAAGCAAGTAATGCATAAGATATTTTCCATGTGTTGATGGATACAATCCAAATGTTAATTTCTATACGCACAATTTGTGAATTATATTTGCACCATAGCTACATTTTTGTTATTTTGTTTTGCTATCTATTTCACCAATCATCCCATTGTAGTAAAATTAAGTGAAAAATAATTTGTAGTAGGGATTATATATACTTGTATCAATAGATGAACTATAGAAAATAAAAAAGAATACGAATTAAATTTAGTTTAAATGACACAAAAAATAACACGTACGATTCATTCAAAACTGGCTATATATGATCATATTGGATGCTTTTTTTGGTTTTTATATTGATACATTCTATATTTATAAGCTTATATGTAGAGAGCTGAAGACATGATACAGGAGGAATTCAAAACCTAGTAAAAACTGCCTAATCTAGTAAAAAATTTGTAAACAAAATGTGGCCAACTGCTCTTTGCTACCATCGACTAGAGACTTTTGCACAATTCAACATGTTGCCACCTCTACGGAGATCGCGACCCAATGACGCAGTGGTGAGCATCTGAATGCCGCGGCGTTTGGGCTTCTACCGGTCCTGGACCCATTTTGTCTCTCTTTTGACTTTTCTCTTGGTTATGTTTTAGACTTCTCAATACTTTTGTTTTTGTTTTTAATTTCAGACGAAGGGGACTACTCTGATCCAATATATTTGGGCCAATAATTTTTAATGATGGGTCACACTAGCCCTATAAGACTCTAAATATGGAGAAAAATCACAACATGTGTGACAGCTTGGAATTTAACCCAAAAAATACCACATGAAAGTGGAAAATTATACTACTAAGCTAACAAGTCTTGGGGTTCTTAATACTTTATATCAGGCTCCACAATCTCATCAGTTCGAAAAAGACTAATGCCTTGTTTTTGTGTAATGATTTTTTCTTTAATACTAAAAAGTATATTTGGATGCAGTGCAGATATATTGACTTTATTGAGCTGAACTTAAATTATGTATAGTTGAGACTTGAGAGTTAATATGATTTGTGGGTCATGTTAAAAATATATTATTTTGAAATCAAATAATTATGTTTGATTTATTATGGGTTACACTGGAGTTAAAAAAAATTATTTGATTTATTATGGGTTTCTTCACCTTGTGATGCTAGAAATCAAATATGTTTTTTAAATTATTTTAAAATTGGCCGAACGTCATAATATTTGGCATTAATCATGTGAAACCTAGCTAGCTACTTTCATAAATAAGTATTATAAGTTATGAAATTAAATGGGCTTAGTGGGATCACCCTCCTTCAAGCTGTATATCCCAACTTCAAATATGATGAGATGGTGGTTTTTTTAGAATTTTTGTTTAGTATTTTATTTCTCTCTTGAATGAGAGTTTACTTTTTCTCTCGAATGAGAGTTTCGTCTCTATTGAATAAAAGTGTAGTCTTTTGCACAAGAAGTTTCTTGTGCTCATTTGTTAGTTCTTAAGATTCATTATCTTGAAGAAACAGGATATAGGTGCTTCAATTGTTATTACTAAAATATTGTTATAAACAATCTAAGTTATATTGTTCTTGGCGTTGTAAATTTTTTGTTAAATAAAATAAATCAACCGCTGTTCCCTAAAAAATAATAATTAAATGATGGCATGGATATGGAAATAAAAACAAGTGGCATTTAAGCTAACTTCCTCCTTTTTTCCTTTTTGTCGAAAACGAATTAAACAAATCGGTCTTTTTATGGTTTATACATAATCAAAAAGATAAAAACAGAAAATGATAATGGAACAAGCAACCATGAAGCATAAGCAAATGTATATCCTTTCTTCAAGAGTACTAGAAAAAATAAAGACGATGATGCGAGATACTTGTACCTTTCCAACTGTTTCATAAATAGTTTCCCAACTTCTTGTCCAATAAGAAGTAATATAAAAGATCACCGGTAAATCTGACATGCATCTATATCTTCGAATCCAAGTATAAATGATTTGTCTTATAAGTTATAACCACTAACATCGCATATGTAATTCACTCTATTTAAGAATTAATTCAATCTTGAGCACATCAAATGGGATTAAAATCTTTCAAACACTACTACAAAAAAAGCCCTATTACAGCGTACCTCTTACATCGATTTTGCAAAATTGTTGTTAAAGAGTATCTCGGTTCGGACCTATGACAGCGGTTCGACATGAACCACTGTCATAGACCGGGTTTATGACAGTGATTCACGTAGAACCGCTGTCATAATATTTTAAAATATATATATATATATATATATATATATATGACAGCGGTTCACGTCGAATCGCTGTCATAAGAAAATAATTAAAAAAAAAATGCATATGACAGCAGTTCGACCGAATCGCTGACATAGGGGTCGGGTTTTAAACCAGCCCCCCCCCCCCCCCCCTCCCTTTTCTTCTTCTTCTCTCCTTCTTTCTCTCTCTCTCTCTCACTCAACTCTCTCACTACACCCACTCCCCCACCACCACCACCTCACCACCACCACCACCTCTCTCTCTCGCGCTCTCTCTCTAGCTCTCGGTTTCTCTCTCTCTTTCTCTGTTTATCTCTCTCTCTCTCTGTTTATCTCTCTCTCTCTCTACTCGCCGTCCACCGCCGCCGGGTTTGGTATCTCCCTCTCTCTCTCTTTCTCTCTCTCTATATATATGTGCATATATATATATGTATATATAGTATAATATTTAATTTTTTCTATATATATATACTATAATATATAACTTTTTCTATATATATATATATAAGGACGCTGCCGCCCCGCCGCCATTAAGTGGGTAATTTGTTTTAGATAAATATATATATATATATATATATATATATAGACACACACACACACTTATAGTATAGAGTTTGAGTTAGATAAATATTTGTGTATGTGTGGGTGTATGTATATTTGTGTATGTGTGGGTGTATGTATATTTGTGTATGTGTGAGTGTATGTATCTATATTTGTGTATATGTGTGTGTTTGTATATATATATTGTGTATATGTGTGTGTATCACTACTACAAAAAGAGCCTATTATAGCGCCCCAATTACAACGATTTTTCGAAAAACCGCTGAACGGAGGGTCTATTACAGCGGTTCGTGAAAGAACCGCTGTAATAGGTAAAACGCGGCACCTATTACAGCGGTTCTTTCATGAACCGCTATAATAGGTGTCAGGCCTATTACAACGGTTCTGTAGAGAACCGCTGTAATAGGCCTTTTACAGTGGTTCTCTACTGAACCGCTGCAAAAGGCAGCAAAAAAAAAAAAAAACGAAAAATACCTATTAGAGCGGTTCTTATGTGAACCGCTGTAATAGGTGTACCCTATTAGAGCGGTTCTTATAAGAACCGCTGTAATACACCAAAACGAAAAAAAATTGAAAAACTTTTATCTTCCCGCTTCTCTCTCTCACTCTCAAAATTTAAAACCCATTTCAGCTTTTCTCTCTCTCTACTCTCGGTCTCTCTCTCTCTCTCGATCCCCCCCCCCCCCAAAAGCTCGGCACCACCGCCGCTGCCGCCACCACCACCACCACTTACCGCCGCCGCCACTTACCGGTGCCGCCGCCACCACCACCACGACCGTAAGCTTCTTCTCTTTCTCTCTCTCTTTCCCTCTCTCTATATATATGTATATGTATATGTATATTTGAATATGTGTATATGTGTGGGTGTATTTATTTTGTGTATATGTGTATATTTGTGTATGTGTAAGATTCATATTTTATTTTTTTTGCTTAAACAGTCTCTGGGACCATCCAAATCATCTAGAAACCAGAAATCAGGGACGTCGAAGCAGTCAGCTGTCAAAGGAAAAAATCCAGTGGCCAAGCTTGCACGTGAAGGTGACAAATGTGCAGAACTTGAATTAGATGGACTCCCTCATGACCTAGTATTTCTGGGAAAGTACACGAATATGATGTCTATTAATGCCCAGATCACTATAAAAATCGAGGAACCTATTATGAATTTTGCATTCCCAGAGTATATTGGAAGGGAGGAGATCTGTCACCTTCTGCGTCAAAAAGAGATAGAAGCCTCTATTATTACAGCGTACATAAAGTAAGTTTTTTAATTATTTTATTGCATCTGAACTACGATTATTTTCGTTACTCGAAATTCATTTTTTATGCTCAATTTAGGTGTTTGTGGGATAAGTACGTAATCCTCGAAGGGAAAGAAGCAAGTTTCAGGTTCCTTAGCCCACATTTCATATCTGCGAGAACCACGGTGCAAATTCATCAAGTGCAGTACATAGCACGTGCTATGATACAGAGTCCACTAACGAATAAGTTATTTCTTGCACCTTACAACACCGGGCGAGCTACTAAAGACTCAACTTTAATTTGTAGAACTAGCTACTAAAAACAAAATTTGAACTTATCTTTTGAATGTTTTGTAGGGGACATTGGTTATTGCTTGCAATTGATCCATTTGAATAGGTTGTTTACTATCTGGATTCTTTGCATAGTGAACCGGGATACCGAGATGAAATGACACAAAAAATCAATCAGTAAGTTTTTCATTCAATCAATGTATCCATTATATTTAATATTTTTTAAAGTGTATATTTATTTCACATAATTGCTTGTTTTTGACATATTTTCTTATTTTTTATATTTTTTTATAGGGCTGTGCACATATTTCGTGCAAATTTCAACAACCAATCCAAGAAATCCAAAAACTCGGCCTGTCAATGGTTTAATATAAAGGTTAGCGTTTTCTAGTTTCAAGAGATTATATATTCGTATAGAAGTTAGTGTTCTAATACAACGTAACTTTGATTACTTTTATAGTGCCCCGGCAGGCAAACGCGGTGGATTGTGGCTACTTCATTATGGGATTCATGAAAGAAGTTATTAGCCACGGACAATCTATAATCCCAACAGCGATATGCATAATCCTAATATATACTTAATTTCTATTCCTTTTAAAGTTATTAAACCTTTGGCAGGTAATTGAGACGTCATTTCAGTTTGCAATTAATCTCTATACATATATATCTTACAGTACTTTCATGATTCTCAATCCTTCTATACTCGAGCAAATTGATGAAGTACGCTGCGAAGTGGCACGTTTCATTTTATTAGCAGCTCCTTAAAAATTAGGTAATGTATTTTTTGAACATTGTGACTTGTTGTAAATTGTGATTTGATTTATTGTATTTAAATTATAATGAGTAATTTAATTAGTTGATTGTAAATTAACACGTAATCATTTGTTGGAGATTATAACATTTTGTTGTTGGAGGAAAGAGATTATATTAATATTGAAGTTTAGGGTTTTTGGTGGTTATGTTGAATAGGTTTTACTGTGCAGCTGTAATTTGTTGGTTGAAGCAAAATACAAAAAAAGAAAAAAAAAAAAAAAATCCCACCCTCTGAGAGCGGTTCCTTCCGAACCGCTGTCATAGGTTAATTAAAAAAAATAAAATTCTAAACCCTATGAAAGCGGTTCAGGCTGAACCGCTTTCATAGGGTTTAGATTTTTTTTTTTAATTAACCTATGACAGCGGTTTGAAAGGAACCGTTGTCATAGGTCAAAACCATATAACAGCGGTACCTATGACAGCGGTTAAAACCGCTATAATAGGCCCAAAAAAACGGCTGTAATAGGCCCAAAAAAACAACTGTTATAGGTCATTTCTGTAGTAGTGAAAGACCACAGTTGACAACCTAACCAAGGAAAAGTATATAAGATTAAGTTCATTTAGCTTCTTGTACTATATGGTCGGTGTTAGTTACCTAATAGAACCTTCAAATACCCTCCTAAACAATATTATATTAATGAACAAAATTGTATTTACAATGAAATTTACTTTGCACCCAATATAACAATTTATATTGTTTTACCTCTCCCTACAATCAAATTCTAATAAGTTTGACCTTAAATTAGATTCAATGTAAGTTTTACTAAATAAATCAATTATCAATTAAAAAATCAAATTATATCACATAATTTCTTGTGATCACTTAAATCATAATTTTTTTATGCGTCATACTTCTACTAATAATAAGTACCATTATACGATTTGATAAGGTAAAGTGATAAAATTATAATACTGTTTTTATAGTATGACATGAGCGTTACATACCTATTCAAGTGTCATGCCAGTTCATATTACATTCTTATATCAAGGAATTTTTCCTTTGGTCTTATTTTAAATTATTTTGATATATTTACTTCAAGTTACCAATTGGTTTACACACCTAAATTGGTTCCTATTTATTGGTACTTTATTATCTTCTTGATTGTTTAAAGGTTAAATACAAAATGCCCTTGTCAACTATATAGAATGTCACAAAATACCCTCATAGCTCACTGCAATAAAAAGTAATATTAGTGACAAAATTTGAAGTGACAATGTTAAAATTGTCACTAGATATAAAGAACGAGTGACAAGAATATTTGTTTTGCCACTATAAGAATGTTTAGTGACAAGAGTTTATCTAAAGTTGTCATTATTAACAATTAGTGACACACGTATAGTGACAAGTTAGTGACAATATAAATAGAGTGACAACTATAATTGTTGTCATTAAGTTATCCCTAAAGGTGTGTCACTAATTGTCAATAGTGACAACAATTTTCTTGTCACTAACTATCAAGAGTGACAATTTCTATACAAATCTTGTCACTATTAAACATGTAAAACCGATTTTTATGACAAAATAAAAATTCTTGTAACTAAAACTTTACAATTAGTGACAACTTTGACATTGTCACTTGATATTTTCTCACTAATGTATTATTTTTTTGTGGTGACTTTAAAAGTATCAAGTGTTAGAACTTAATTTATCAGTGAAAACCATCAGCAATCCCAAAAATACTTTTATAGGTAACTGAACTAAAGCTAATCATAGCAAGTCATGACATGTGATTGGAGTGGTAGATATGTTAGTTTTTAGCTCTAAGGTCGTAGGTTTAAAGCTCTCTAGTAGTAAAATTTTTCAACTTTGTCCAATTGACCGCCCTATTACTAATTTATTCCCTAATTGGATGCCACATCATCACTATTCTCCAAATAAAAAATTTCCCCAAATTTGACGTCACGTACAATTCACGTGAGAATCTCGGGCAAAATTCTAATTTTCCAACGTAAACTTTAGTGACATTGCCAATTTCCCAAATTGCTATCCCCATATTAATGTACCAAAATTACAATTTTTTCCACTAAAAAAATCTAATAACACCATAAAAATTCTAACAAAAATCAAACTTGTCAACAAGCACAACTTGAGAATCAATCTAACAAAATTAACGCCACTAATGGTTTCCTTCAAAGTCGTGTTGCTCCTGGTTTCTATGAGCTAACTTTATAACGATGTCCTCAACTTGATTAGTATGTTGGACCTATTAAGAAAATAGAAATAATGTTACAATATATATATATATATATATATTGTAATCATAATTATTATTTGGGTGTCATTATCATTTTTCTTGTAGTTGATAGTTGATACTCAGATTGCTATAAGACCGTTTTCATGAACAGCCTAAATTCCCTACTTCAAACTCACTTTCAATTTTTGGTTAAGTTGTTCGTTTGCAAGCTATGATGCACAAACACGGATACGTAGATATGGACACAGCACGACACAGACATGGGACACGTCAATTCTTAAAAATTTAGGACACAGACACGGTTCTGACACATCTGCCCATATTATATATATAGATATAATATGTTATAAACTTATGAGTAATTGAGCACCTATTATACAATAATCAACAATTCCATATCTTATAAATAACAACCTATATATATTCACTATTTGTATATGAGTAACCTATTTTTACACAAAATAACAACTTATTAATAACAATGTTTCTGTAAACTATAAAGCTTCATCTATATATAATTACATATATATATAAATAAATACATTTATATTAAAAATATATTAAAAAATGCAAAAAATCAGCCACGAAGTGTCCGTGCCATGTCCGAATAGTGTCCGAGCCGTGTTTAAATTTTATTTATTTATTTTGAATTTTGGACACACTTTTGCCGTGTCCGACACTTTCCTGTAGTCACGCCTGTGTCGTGTCTGCATTCACCGTGTATTTAACACTGCATGAATAATTTTTCGTAATATCCGTGCATCATAGTTTGCATGCGTTCAAAATAAGTAGATAAATGTTGGCTAAATTAATCAGTTGCTAAAACTTTGATAGAGCAGAAGTAAACCATTGACAATTCTTATCATGAATAATGATTGATAAGTTACAATAATGAGTTACAAGTCTTATCACTAAACTAATTAAGTAGCTAGCTATCCGACCTGTAACTGCAAGATATTAATTATTAATTGAATGATTTTATTCAATAAGAAGGTTTTACTTATCGAATTCGATAGTATCATATCAACCTATTTTTAATTTGGGGATACATTTTTTATTGTTTTTTGTTTCTGCTGCGTGCATCACGTGGGACGATTCCTAACAATTTCAACAACAAACTAAAATATTATTACATATGAAATGTTGTATTGTTACAACTAAAAGGATATATTAAAATATAAAGGCCATATGTCAACATTTAAGATGATGTATTAGTTTAATAGAAACGATGTACGTGTGTAATCTATCAACGTATGTTTATTGTCTAATGACATACGCGTCAAATAAGTTGTCGTATTAGTATATATAAATCATACATTTCAAATGACGTATTTCAACAGCAAACCGAAATATTATTACATATGAAATGTTGTATTGTTACAACTAAAAGGAAATATTAATAAAAATAAAGGCCGTATCGCAGCATTTAAGATGACGTATTATTTTATTAGGAATGACGTACGTGTGTAATCTAACAACGTATGGATATTATCTAATGACGTACATGGTCAAATAAGTTGCCATATTAGTATATATAAATTATACATTTCAAATGACATATTTCAACAGCAAACCAAAGTACTATTACATAAGAAATATTGTAATTTTTTTTTTGGTTACAACTAAAAAATATAAAGGCTGTCTGTCAACATATGAAATATTATATTGTTAGAACAAAAAGGATGTATTAATAAATATAAAGGTCGTATGTCAACATTTAAGATGACGTATTAGTTTAATAGGAATGACGTACGTGTGTAATCTAACAACGTAGGTTTATTGTTTAATGACATTCGTGGTCAAATAAGCTACCGTATTAGTATATATAAATTATACATTTCAAATGACGTATTTCAACAGCAAACCGAAGTACTATTACATATGAAATGTTGTATTGTTACAACTAAAAGGATGTATTAATAAATATAAAGGTCGTATGGCAACATTCAAGATGATGTATTAGTTTAATAGGAACGACGTATCTGTGTAATCTAACAACACACACACACAATATATATATGTATATATATATATATATATATATATATTGTCTAATGACTTACGTGGTCAAATAAGCTGCCATATTAGTATATATAAATTACACATTTTAAATGACGTATTTCAAGAGTAGACAAAAGTACTATGACATATGAAACGTTGTATTGTTACAACTAAAAGGATGTATTAATAAATATAAAGGTTGTATGTCAACATTTAAGATAACGTATTAGTTTAATATAAATGACGTACGTGTTTAATCTAACGACGTATGGATATTGTCTAATGATTTACGTGATCAAATAAGTTGACGTATTAGTATATATAAATTACTAGTAGTTATTTTTACCAACTGACATAGTTTTTCACACAAACCAACGTGAACTTCTTCGTTCTCATACAAGGAGACACCACGTTCCTTTCTCACTCCTCACCAAACATCAAAAATTCACTAGTGTTCTTCGTGAAGATGAATGGACGCCGCGTTAAGTGAATAGGTTTCACAACCCTTCATCACTCACACTTCTTTATAAATATGCAGTTTCCCACTTTTTTTCACCACCTTAAAAAAAATTTCAGAATAGAGCATAATTACTGAACTGTTTGGTCCGACACCATTGAGTTGAGACTCATGGACATACTTCGGCGATTTGATATGTCAGTTTTTCTAAAGGAAGATAATGCTAATGCTGATGCCTGGGAGAGGTCTGTTATAGATTATATCCGCCGCGGGTTTTGGGCTGATGTAACCCAGAAAATGAACTCGACAGCTAGTTTGTCTACATGACCGCTTTGGTATTCTCTTTCTACATGTAAAGAGTGAAAACAACGATAAAGATGATTGTTAGTAAGAAGTAAAGGTAAATTGAAGTAGTACAATACCACCCTAATATTGTCCTAATAATTTACATTCGACGTAATATCCATGAACAAACGCAGTATCGAAATGTACATGTACAGTATTTGTATTATTAATTGCAGTATTGTCCTATATGAGGTAATTTTTGTGCAAAGTAGACGTATTATCACATCATAATGCAGTACCTAGTATATATACATATGTTAATTCTTTGAATGTACTCCTAATACATAAGTGGCATAAGAAAGTGCAAAGTAGACGTATTTTTACTTCATAAATGCAGTACTTTGTATAGCTACATGTTAGTTTTTCAAACTTATCCGAATCCAGATGTGAACTACCTTTAGTGCAGAGCATATGTACTTTATGTTTAAAATGCAATATTTCTGTCTAGCTACATAAGGTAATTGCCAAGTATTCATAAGCCCTATGTGTACGTAATTTCAATGATTAATGCAGTATTTTATAACTTCAGTAGTACTACCAAATGAGATTTCATCTTCTCATAACAAATGAAAAAAGAGCTAGCATTCCCCAAGGTAAAGGCCACAAAGTATTACCTGCCAGTATAGTTGTTTTGGACTCAGCATTCAATTAGCTCACTCTTGGGAACTGCCATCTTGTCAACGATCGGTAGTTTAAGGCGTTTATGCAGCCGACACATATGGAGGACATCCTCATCCTCTTGTAAAGTCACACACAATTTGTAAGGAAGAGCAAAGTATCGTAATTGAATACATTCTAATTTTATTTCAGGCCACTTTCTTGCAAGAACAGTGAAAACATCCATCAGAGTGGTCCCTTTAAAAGTTGATACTTAGAGTGGTCCACTTTCTTTCAGGCCCAAGTCCTTACAACGTTCATTCCATACTTAGAGGCCTCCTTGAAGGTATCTGTCACCTTGTCTCGAGTCGAAGTATCAGAAGCCATGTACATTAACCAGTAAGCATTGAAGCCATTGAAATACAATGACCTCCCATTCATCACAAAACGAATACCCTTTGTCTTCACAAAACTATCATGGGTTGCTCTCGCCTCACTATAAACGATCAGAAGGGCTGCCAAAACAAAATAAAGAATCAATTTTTTTCTCCACATCTTGGAGATATATATATATATATATATATATATATATTTCTCAGATGTATTGTGTAGAAATGTGTGTGGGCTCTTGTTGCTATAATACATGCAAAAAGGGGTATATATAGGTGAAGATTGATGTTAGAGACTAGGAAAGGGATAAGATTATGGGCTGTTGCTTGTTTATAGCTCAAAATACAAATTGCTTTCCACTTAAATCATATCAATATGCATCTTATGAGTTTTTTTGGGGAAAGGAGAATGATATATAAGGTACCAAAATATTAGATCGATGCATGACTGGAGTTTAAAGTACAAAAATTTTGTCATTTCAAATCAAATATATGAAAATTTCTAACTCAAACAAGGTTTTTTTTTAATCAAATCTAGTTTCATGACAAAATAATAATTTATGTGTGACCAAATAATAATCAAATCTAGTTTAATGAAGAATACATATTACTTATGTGATCGATGTATATTGCAAGAAAATTGACCAATTAAAAGATAAGTGACGCTTTTGATGTTCAGATATGCATGCAAGTAATGCATGAGATATTTTCCATGTTTTGATAGATACAATCCAAATGTTCATTTCTATACTCACAATTTGTTAATTATATTTGCACCAGAGCTACATTTTGTTATTTTGTTTTGCATATCTATTTCTCCAATCATCTAGTTGTAGTAAGATTACGTGAAAAATAATTTGTAGTAGGGATTATACTTATATCAATAGATGAACTATTGAAAATAAAAAAGAATACGAAATAAATTTAGTTTAAAATGACACAAAAAATAACGTGATTCATTCAAAACTGGCTATATGCGATCACATTGGATGCCTTTTTTGGTTTCTATATTGATACATTCTATAATTTATAAGCTTATATAGAGAGAGAGCTGAAGACATGATATACAAGGAATTCTAAATCTAGTAAAAGCGTCCTAATGTAGTAAAAAATGCGCAAACAAAATGCAGCCAACTGCGCTACCATCGACTAGAGACTTTTGACAATTAACGCCCTCGTTGTTGCCATCACTGCGGAGATCGAGACCCAACGACGCGGTGGTGAGCATTATGCATTTGTCATCAAAGTTTCATTTCTGAATGCCGCGGCGTTTGGGCTTCTATCGGACCCATTTTATCTCTCTTTTGACTTTTCTATTGGTTATATTTTAGACTTCTCAATACTTTTTTTTTTCACTTCTAGATGAAGGGGATACTCGGACCCAACAAACTCGAGCTGATAGTTTTTAATTATGGGCCACACAGACTCAATAAGACTCCAAATAGGGAAAGAAAAGTCACAATTTGTGTGATAGCTTGAAATTTAACCGAGAAACTCCCATGTGAAAATGAAAGTTTATACCACTAGGCTAACAAGCCTTGAGTTCTAAATACTTTATATCAGGCTTCACAATCTCACCAGTTCGAAAGAGACTAATGCCTTGTTTTTGTGTAATGATTTTTTCTTTAAAACTAAAAAGTATATTTGGATGCAGTGTAGAAATATTGCCTTTATGGAGTTGAACTTAAATTATGTATAGTTGAGAGTTAATATGATTTGTGGGTCATGTTAAAAATATAATTATTTTGAAATCAAATAATTATGTTTGATTTATTATGGGTTACACTGGAGTAATTTTTTTTTTAATTTGATTTATTATGGGTTTATTCACCTTGTGATGCTAGAAATCAAATATGTTTTTTTAATTATTTTGAAATTAGTCGAACCTCATAATATTTGACATTAAACATGTGAGACCTAGCTAGCTACTTTCATAAATAAGTATTCTAAGTCATAAAATGATGACATGGATATGGAAATAAAAACAAGTGGCATTTGATCTAACTTCCTCCTTTTTTGACTTTTCGTCGAAAACGAATTAAACAAATAGATCTTTTTATGGTTTATACATAATCAAAAAGATAAAAACAGAAAATGATAACGGAACAAGCAAACCATGAAGCATGAGCAAATGTATTTCCCTTCACCAACAGAAGTGGGCCTAAATGGAAGGAGCTCTGGTCGCTTAAATAAGAGGTCTTGTGTTCAAATTCTTATGGACGCAAAAAACTTTCTTGGGAGAGGTCCTCACAATTGTGCGCAACAGTACCTCGAGGGATTAGCCTTAAGCCTCCGGACTCGAGGACAACTTGGGAAACCCAAATGTATTTCCCTTCTTCAAGAGTACAAGAAAAAATAAAGATGATGATGCGAGATGGTTGTACCTTTCCAACTGTTTCATAAATAGTTTCCCAACTTCTTGCTGAGTTCTACATGTCTAATAAGAAGTAATATAAAAGATCACCGGTAAACCTGACATGTATCAATTTCGTCGAACTCAAGTATAAATGATTTGCCTTAATAAGTTATAACCAAATGACATCACATATATAATTCACAATCCTTATAAATTATTTCAATTTTGAGCACATCAAATAGGATTTAAATCTTTCAAACTCCACACTTGACAACCTAACCAAGGAAAAATATTTGAGATTAAGTTCATTTTTCTTCTTGTACTATATGATCGATATTAGTTACCCTAATAGAACCTTCAAAGACCCTCCTAAACAATATTAATGAGCAAAAATGGTCTTGTATTGTGTATTTACAATGAAATTTACTTTGCACCCAATATAACAATTTATAGTATTTACCTCTCCCTACAATCAAATTCTAATAAGTTTGACCTTAAATTAGATTCAATGTTAGTTTTACTAAATAAATCAATTATCAATTAAAAAATCAAATTATGTCACATTATTTTTTGTGATCACTTAAATCATAATTTTTTTATGCGTCATACTTCTACTAATAATAATTACCATTATATGATTTGATAAGGTAAAGTGATAAAATTGTAATACTTTGTTTTATAATATGACATGTACGTTCACATACCTATTAAAGTGTCATGCCAGTTCATATTATATTCTTATCAAGGAATTTTTCCTTTGGTCTTATTTTATTTTTTAAATTATTATGATTTACTTCAAGTTACCAATTGTTTTTCACCCCTCAATCGGTTCCTATTTATTGGTACTTTATTATCTTATTGATTGTTTAAAGGTTAAATACAAAATACCCCACCGAATTATACAAAATGTCACAAACACCCCCCAAATTAAGCTTTAAAAGTATTAGAACTTAATTTATTGGTAAAAATCCCAAGAATACTTTTATAAGTAACTGAACTAATTATAGCAAGTCATGACATGATGGAGTGGTAGTTGTGTTAATTTTTAGCTCTAAGGTCATAGGTTCAAACCTCCCTAATAGCAAAAATTTTCAACTTTGTCCAATTGGCCGCCATGTTATCGATTTATTGTCTAGTTGGATGCCACATCATCAATTTACCCTCCAAATAAAAAAATTTCCAAATTTTGATGTCACGTGCGATTCACGTGAGAATCTACGGCAAAATTCTATTTTTTCAGCATAAACTGTAGTGAAATTGCCAATTTCCCAAATTGCCATCCCCATATTAGTGTACCTATAAAAACAATGCAGGCCACAAGGTCTTAAATATCGATTTCAGTGTAGATATCGGTATAGTAAATTTACGGAAATTTTGGGGATATTCAAAATTTCGGTTTCGATTTTAAAGTAATCATGGAAATTTATAAAAATATTTGGAAATTTGCAATAAAATTTTGGGTAACTTTAATTATCATTCTTATACATCTTTTACATCAATAATATTCTATATACAATATATGGATAATGAATTTTTTAAATAATGTCACTAAAGATTGTTACGAAAAATATGAAATAAATATAATTTGATAGTAAGATAATAACCAAATCTTATGAGAACTTCATTAAAATAAAATGTACTAAGATTTAAGTAAAAGTTACTACTCAATACCACATCGAGTTTTTAGGAAGATCGAAATCGCTATCACTAATATCTGTCCTACGGATGGTCTTAAATTTTGATCCTCCTAGAAACTCCTAGAAACTCAGTACCTCTACTTTCATATTGCAACTGAAAGTTATTAGTTACATGTTAACAATATTCCGCCCATTACATGGAATGTTGGTAGTACTGCATATAATGATGATGAAGATGATGATATCCTTCTGGTGTTGAATCTTGAAAAATCCCAATGGGTACAACATACTCGACAGGAGTAGTAACATAAACTTGCGGCCCATTTGGATAGAAAGTGACTTATCACTTATGTTTGTGGTTGGGGGGTAATCGGATAAGTGGTAGGTGTATAAATATAATTTTTTATAATTTTCTAATTATATGATATTAAAAAATATATATATAAAAAAAAATTCAGCTGAAATTTCGGTTTCGGTAAATGTTTCGGGAAATATCGAGTTTCGGCCGAAATTTCGATGGAAATTTGACAAAAATATTTTAAATTTCGGGTTTCGGTCGACGGTCGAAATTTCGGAAGATATTCTGCAAAATTTGATCGAAAGTTCGATTTCGCTTCGGAATCCCCCGAAACCCGAAATTTCGGTGTTTCGGTCGAAATTTAAGACCATGGCAGGCCAAGCTAGTGTACCAAAATTTAAATTTTTTCCACTAAAAAAACATCTACTAACAACAATCCTAACAAAAATCAAACTTGTTATTTGTTAACAAGCACAACTTGAGAATCCATCTAACAAAATCAACGCCACTAATGGACTTGTTAACAAGCACAACTTGAGAATCCATCCAACAAAATCAACGCCACTAATGGTTTCCGTCAAAGTCGCGTTGCTCCCTGTGTCCATGAGCTAACTTTATAACGATGTCCTCAACTTGATTAGTATCTCGGACCTATTAAGAAAATAGAAATAATGTTACAATATATATATATATATATATAATTTATATAGCATAGCTTTTAATGGATATTTGTCATCTATTAGCTCTCACCCATTTATCTATCTTAATCAACGCACTTATAGGAGTATGTGGTCAATATTATTATTTGGGTGCCATTATCATTTTTCTAGTGTTTGATAGTTGGTACTCAAATTGCTATAAAACCGTCTTCATGAACTGCCTGAATCCCTACTTCAAACTCACTTGCACTAAAAAAAAAATGTTATTAGTGACAAAATATCAAGTGATAATATCAAACTTGTCACTAATTGTAAATTTTTAGTAACAAGATTTTTGTATTTTGTCACAAGAATATGTTTTACATGTTTAATAGTGATAATATTTGGTAAAAGTTGTCATTCTTGATAATTAGTGATAAGAAAATTGTTTGTCAATATTGTCAATTAGTGAAACATGTATAGTGACAGCAATTATAGTTATCACTCTATTTGTGCTATCATTAAGTTGTCATTATGCATGTATCATTAATTTTTAATAGTGACAACTTTAAAAAAAAACTATTGTCACAAACAATTTTTATTGTGATAAAACAAAAATTATTGTCACTAATTATGTATATTTAGTGACAATTGTAAATTTTAGCTTTGTCACTTTAAATTTTGTCATTAATATTACTTCTTGTAGTATTTTTTTGGGTTCAAGTGTTCGTTTGCAAGTGTTTTAAACAAGTAGATAAATGTTAGATAAATTAATCAGTTGTTAAAACTTTGATAGAGCAAATTAAACCGTTGACAATTCTGCTCATGAATAATGATCCATAAGTTATAATAATGAGTTACAAGTCTTATCACTAAACTAATTAAGTAGCTAGCTATCCGACCTGTAACTGGAAGACATTAATTATTAAATGAATGATTTTATTCAATAACAAGGTTTTCTCTTCACTTGTAAAAAAAGAATCCTCCACTCGTCTAATGTGGCTATCATTTGTAAAATAAAGAACAATATATTAAATAAAAATAACTATAAAAACTATCTCATTCTCTTCAACTTTAACATAATTTCAGTTTCCAAAAAACGAAAAGGAAATTAGTGCAGCCCCGATAATGGTTTGGTATCATTTTGAGAGGGCGACACATTTTCTCTTAATTGTGGAGCAATGCCAAGTGCCTAATGAGCAAATTCAATGACCAAGTATACGAAAAGAATAGACACGACACGATGCTCAAGATCTCATAGCAAATTCAGTGACCAGGTATATTGGTTGTTATAAGGATACATAAGTTAAAACTGTAATATTTTTGCACTAAAAAATTATCATCTTATATCTAGAAAGTTCACATGTTCATGAAGTTATTTGAATGAAGAACAAATATAAAGCAAATTGTGCTTGAAAATAAAGTCATATACGTAATTAATGAGAATATGACGAATTTTGTATTTAATTTGAAAACAAATCATAAGTATGAGTATTTTATGTATATGTTGCTTAAAGTATATTTGTCTATAAAATCTCGTAAGAACGTATGTAATGTATATGTTAGTGGATATAAAAATATGGCGATTAATATAGAAAGAGCAAGAATACAAAATAAATGAATCTACTTGTGTCCACCACAAAAAAAGAAAATACAATGTTAGTTTTACAGTAATTATTATATACATGAACTTGCTAAAATATAAAATACTAAATTATTATAAAATATTTATTTGATATTCAAATATATAAAAATATTACATGTGTTTAAATATGTTAAGATAATAAGGGTTGATAAAGAAGAGGAGAAAACACTCCGTTTAGTAGTAGGAAACTATTTACTAAATAGATATTCCAACATTGCCTAAAATTATTTGTACATTGTGCAGAAAAAAGGCAAATATACCAGAGGGTGTAAAAAAAGATGAAGTTCTGAAACTTTTAACTTTTTTGAAGTATGAGGTGCTACCTATAAATGTTTTAAGGGTTAAATGCATAAAATCCGTTGTGTTATTTTGAAAATGCAAAAAAGAAACCTGTGTTAACGAAATAGCCTAATCACCCACTGAGTTATTAAAAAGTCTGCGCAAAATTCAGATTCCATTAGAAAATGAGCGTGTTTTCCATGTTTTTCACCTTTCATTTGACATTTATTCACTCTTCATACAATATAAAAGGTAGATAGTGTTATTCACCCAAAAATACACATATTTCCTTCTATCTTTTTAACAAAATTTGAATTTCGTGCAGACTTTTTAATAACTCATGGGGTGATTAGCCTATTTCATTAGCATCGATTTTTATTTTATTTTTTTCATTTTTGATATAACAAGGGGGTTTTTATGCATTTAACCCATCTTTTAATGAAAATAAGAAACAACAATAGTTCCCTCATCTAAGATTATTGAGCAATTCTTCCCAATTTTATAGATTTATATTCGCCAAATTACAAGTTTTAAATGAGATGTAAAAATAATAGGATCTAATAGTGTCAGATAATTACAATAAATGAATAGTTCAGAAGATAACAAATTCATTTCAAAATATGTAACTTTATTTTGACACGTTCTAAAAAAAAAAAAAAAAAAAAACTATGGGAACCATGCAGTAGTACATTTGATGTTAAAGACAGGCACGCATATTCTAGAAATACTATGAATCGGTTTCTTACATAAAATATTTATCAATTCTTCTACTGCATGTAGACAAGGTTTTATGAGTTAAAACTATAACATGCTTGCTCAAATGGATTATCATCAAATATTTAGAAGTTCAAAATCTACCTGAAGTTATTAAAATGAATAACAAATATAAAAAATTTACTTGAAAATAAAAAATATAAATAATATGAATGAAAATATAATGGATGATGTATTTAGTTTTAAGAAGATTCCTAAGCATGAGAATTCTTATGTAGCTATTGTTTCTTTAATCTCACAATAAAAATAGGGCAAATCTCACTTATCCCCCTTATACTCCATCTTAAAAATACAGTGCCCCCCTCAATTATTTAATGCATCACTTAACCCCCTCCATTTATTCTATTAGCTTCAATGGCCCCCTCCACTTATTTAATGCTTCCAAACATAAATATAAAATATAAATTCACAAAAAGAGAAGAAAAAAAGAATATAAGACTTTGTCAATATTACCCTTAAGTATATAACATAAATATATCACAAATATAGAATATAAATTCACAAAAAGAGAAGAAAAAAAGAATATAAGACTTTGTCAATATTACCCTTTAAGTATATAACATAAATATATCACATATATATCTATATCTTCTCTTCTCTCTCCAAGAACTTATCTGCTCTAACGTTTTTCTTTTCTGTACAATATTTGTCTCTCTTCTTCTCCAAACAATTTCATTTTCCTTTTTTTCAATTACAATCTCACACACCATAATTAAAAAAATAAGAATAATAATTATGGTGTGTAATAAGAATAATAATGTGTATTAAACAAAGAAGAATAATAATTATGGTGTGTAATAAGAATAATAATGTGTGTGAAAAACGTTAGAGCAATATTGTAATTAAAAAAAAGTTAGAGCAATATTTGTGATATATTTATGTTATATACTTAAAGGGTAATATTGACAAAGTCTTATATTCTTTTTTTAATCTCTTGTTGTGAATTTATATTCTATATTTTTGATATATTTATGTTATATACTTAAGGGGTAATATTGACAAAGTCTTATATTCTTTTTTCTTCTCTTTTTGTGAATTTATACTCTATATTTATGTTTGGAAGCATTAAATAAGTGGACCGGGGGGGGGGGGGGGGGGGGGGGGGGGGGGGGGGGGGGTCATTGAAGCTAATAGAATAAATGGAGGGGGTTAAGTGATGCATTAAATAATTGAGGGGGCACGGTATTTTTGAGGTGGAGTATAAGGGGGGTAATTGAGATTTGCCAATAAAAATATACTTTATTGCATATAGAAGTATCAAGATTGATAATATATTGTTTATAATATATAAAAGAGTGATAGAATAAAAGAAATGGATCTACTTGTGTGTACCACAGAGAAGAAAATGCAATGTTAGTTACAAATTTGAAAAAATATGTACACTGATGATCATATGTATGAATATGCTATGAAATAATACTATTATATTTGTAAAAAAAAAAAAAAAAAAGCAAGATGATATTTAAATAAATAAAACAAAATCTTATCAGAAAGATACTCAATTATTCTCTTCGACAACTATTAATAAACTAATAATTCAATTTGTTTGTCAATAAACTAAATATAAATACAAAGACTCCTGACACATAACCTTATATTACATAATCGTTTACTTCAATTTAGCTCCTCACTAACCAATCACATTCGAAACACGTGAATATTTCTAAATATAAAATAATCTCTTATTTACAAAATTTTGTAGAAACTACTTGAGATATATTTCGTCTAAGAATGATGAAGAATTTCCAAAAGGAACCTTGCCAAGGCCCAATTTCGGGAGCATCTTTTAATGAACTTTAATTCATTATATTATCATTAAGGCTGGAACGTAAGCTTTCTTAAAAGGGATAATTTATGAAGATTTTTTTACCTTTATTTGCTTAAGTTTCTTGCACTAAATTATCAAAAGGCATCAAACGGTTGATATAACCATCGTAACTCAAGAGATTATCACAATTTGAGCTTGCTTAAGGGTGAAAAAGGGTAGTCTATTGCCAAGATAGACTTTGAAGGAGCTTTTGATAGGATTGATTGGACGTGTTTAGACAATGTATTGGGTGAGATGGCTTCCACGGGTGGTTCGATCCTACGCTCTTAGGTAATACCCAACTTGATGTAGATTTTGACATGTGGCATCTTCAAAATTGTTCTTTGGTCCTTTATCTCTTGAGGGAAGTAACCTTTAGTCCCTCAACTTTTGGTTTAAATGTTTTGGTCTTTTTTATATCAAAATTAGTTCCTAAAATAAGATCTAAATAAATCAGGCCAATATGCTTCCGAAAAATATTAAAGTTTTATAAATTTATACATTTGGCTGACCGCCTTATCGCCGGGTATTCCGAGTTCTCGTTTTTACGGATTGGATTCAACCACACAACCGCAACAGATGGTTCGCATGCACTCAGCTCCTTCAACGATACACAGCATAGCCCAATTTCGTTTTCTATCTTTGGGCATAGAAGGTATTTCAGAATAAAGGGTTAATAAATTTTGGAAGACAGAGGTTGAACATAAAAGCCTTAAAGTTTTATTGATGAAATAAAACTATTATTACATAGATATATTCCACTTCGCTATTTGAGGAGAAAACTGGTTAGCCTCTCATGTATGAGAGATGACTTTACTTTTTGGGGAAATCCCCATACACTCAGAATGAAAATTAAAAACTATTTTACAATCTTTTTTCTTTCTGCATTTCTGATTTTTTGAAGAGTTGGAGGGAATAAATGATGCCTTCCTTCTGCTTCTTTCTTTTCCTTTTATAGGCAATCTTTGGACTTCAGCCGCGGATGTCAAACCAATTTTATTGCTGACGTCATTGTGTGCGTCAGCAGCTGTCTTAATCCACAGTTGTCACACAGTGCTCTGTTGGCTTTTTTTTTTACCTTTCGTTAGCCGCCCTACGTCAGCACCTTCGTCCGTTTCTTTGGGTTTTGTCGGTTACTGTTGTTTTACCCCGACTTTTAACCTATTTTTTGTCAAAAGCTACTTTTGGCTTTGTCAGCCATTTGTCCACTTTTGATAATTGCCTTCTGATGTCATTGCATTCGTCAGCTTCCTGCAATAGATTACAATAATGCCCTTATCGGACAAAATACTCATAAATTACAATTTTAAACTAATTATTACATTTAAAATCATAGCATTATTGAGCTTAAACTAGACTCGTTTTTTGTTTCTTGCTACATCTCGTAATTTTTACTAAGGTTTGTGAAAACCCCTCGGGTACGCTGGTCATTTACCCTTGTCCTGTTCGGGTTCGGGTTTCTTCTTTTTAACCCTGATTCTTGTATCGAATAAGGGTTTCTCTTGTGTTTCACAACTTAGGCATACAAGATTATGCCATTGATCAACATGCATCATATTACATGCTTTTTTTCTTGTGTTCTCGGTTGCAGGTAGCTTGTTCATCCAGATAAGCGTCCGTTTCTGTTCGAACAATTTTTCCGCAAACTCAATACTCTTTCCTGTCATAGAATTGAGTAGAAAAGATCCATTTATTTTATTTGAAATCTTTTTAAATGAATACTTGACTTTGTCCATCTCGGCGAGACAGACCCAAAATCCCCAAGCCCTTCTAGTAGAAATCTCGTCTTCGCTGATAGAGATTACTAAAGGTGCTTCTTCCTTAACGACCTTTATTTGGTTATAGGCCGCCATGTCTGGTCTCTGTAATTTGATAAAATAAAAAGCTGGATGATACCCTTTTTCTTGCAATTTTTGGAGCTACTAAAATGAACTTTAGCTCCACAATATCTCATCTTTTGAGGTGTAGATTATTTTTCCATGGATCATACACAGCTGCGCTAATCCAGTCCGGAAGTTTGGAGATTTCTGGGAAACTCGGTGATATAGTATGGATTGAGGCGAGTGGTCCAAAATCATACCATTCCCGGACCTCTTCTGGATTTGACCCCTCGACCATCCCAATTCTGGGATATTTCCCTGATGTTTCAATCAAAGACCTGCTTGGATTTATCCCCTTCCTTGAGACTAGTTTTCCCCATGATTTGTGGTATACCTGCTATGGTAAATTAATCTCATTAGTATTAATCTTAGAAGTGTCTATCTGTGGTCTAAAGTTAATCTCTCCCTTTTTAACCCCAGAGGTGCCGGGTTGACTTGAAGCAATAGGAGTTTGCACTTGCGATTGATCAATTATTTTCTTTTTACCAGAGTCTGGTATAGGACTTGTGCAAGCAGTATTTGAATCTGCAGCTCCGGGTATAGAGCCCCGTTCTCTAAACGTAGGTTTCGAGTCCTGCTCTCTTAATTCTCGAGTCATCACTGAGGATGATGCCTTTCAAATTGGTTCTTGTAGGGTATCCCATAACAAATTCATGGTATACATGGTTCCCCTGATTGTGTTCTAGACTGTGTCCAAATCAACTCGTTGTATATGGCCAGCTGCCTCAGCGTTAACTGATAGCTGCACAAATTTTTTTATCAAGCTCCTCTAGGTTTTCCCTGAGATGCTTGTATCTTGTGAGGATGGAATGTGCTTCAGATGCTTCCATCTCTTGTTAGGAAATCTACAAGAACATTTTCGTGAGATTTCACAATAATGATGTCAAAGCAATAATATTGACATTCAGCTTGCCATCGAATAATACGTGTCTTTTGATTCTTTGATTCAAGTTTATTTTTTAAAAAGACTTTGACATTTGTATTATCAACTTTTTAAGTGAATACTTTGGCTAATAAAAATAGAGGCCATTTTTTAAATGTCTTCCAAACCTCATAGAATTCTTTCTCGTCTATATGCCAAAGTTTGGCTTGTTGTTCAGTGAATAATTCTCCTGTATATCTACAAGGTTCTTCTCATGCAGTTGTCCTTTTCATGAGCACTACTGCCCACCTATAATCATTGACATCTGTATAGACTACCAAATCATTTCTATCTTGTGGTATTGCTAGTTTAGGCAAGTTGTTGCAAACTTGTTTCAACTCTCGAACCCTTTGAATGTGAATTTCTTCCGACTTCCATTTTGAACTTTCGGTTTATTTTAAAAATGGCCAAAAATCTTTCCTATATCTTGCAAGGTCTTTGATGAAGATACCTGCAAAGTTAACAACTCACAAGAAACTTTGTAGCTGTTTCTTATCTTTTAGAATATTAGAAAAATTATGGATTTTATCTACAATATGTTCTTGAAGTTCAATATCTGTCTCGCCAATAAGGATACCAAGAAATTCTATCCTATTAACTCCAATTATTGCTTTCTTTTCAGATAGCACTAATCCTTCTTTAAAGCATACATCAAAAAATATCTCAAGATGTTTAATATGTTCATTCATATTTTTTGATGCAATCAAGATATCGTCTATATAGACAAACATAAATTCAAAATAATCTTTATATAGATTATCCATTTTCCTTTGGTATATCTGGGGTGCATTCGCAAGACCCATTGGAAGTACATTCCAGATATACTGTCCTTGTGGGGTGGAGAATACAGTATATTTTCTAGACCCATTTTCCATTTTAATCTGATAAAATCCAGATTTACAATCGAACTTAGAAAACACTTTAGCATTTCTAACACAATCAATTAGGTGTTCTCTACTCAGGATGTAGTAACCATCAAATTCAAGTATCTTATTAATACCTTGATAGTTGATTACTAATCAGGCTTTTTCTCTTTTCATTTCACCATGGTTTCTTACCAAAAACTCAGGGCTACTGTAAGAAGAGACTCCAGGTTCAATGAGTTTAAGATTGATATGCTCTTTAATTATTTCTTGCATATCCTTCTTATTCAACATATTTGTCTGGATTGGCTTATATCGAACATACTCGTACTTACATTGTTCTTTTACCTTTAGAGTAGCTTCGATGTTGTTTCTGTCTCACCAGGCCAAATGATTCTCATTGAAATTCCTTTGGATTAATCTTTTGATATGTTCAAGAGAAAGCTTACTTTCTTCATCCCTAGTAAAGAAGTACTTCTTTTCTTGTAAAGCATTTTTAAGAAAGTTAATTCATTCTTCATCAAGAAGTTTACTTCCTTCTTTAGAAACGTTACAATATCCCTGTTGTCTGAAAGACAAAAGAGCCTTACCAAATTTTCTTTTATCCTGCATTTTAGGATAGGTTAATTTGGCGTCATCAGAATCACTACGTTTGCTTCGAAAATTTATAGGCATAATCCGGTTAAAGGCCTTTTCTCGCCGCAAAACCTGTATCTCACTACCACAATTAGTAGTAAAAATGAGCAAGTTTTTGTGGTTATCTTGCACATATTTTGAAAAAGTTTGGATAAATTATTACCCAACAAAATATCTGCTCCTGTAACATGAAAGTATATAGGTGACATTTTTACCTTAAACCAAGGTGTACCAAATGCTCCTCCAATCATGATTTGTACTTCTTTTATACCTTTGTTGAGTATTAGGATCTTTTGAGAAAAATTCTTTCTTACAATAATACGTAAAGATTCCATAGCATTGCTAGGGAAAACACCGAATTTTGTTGTACAAATACCTGATCCGGAGTCAATATAAGCTACAAAATATTCTGACTTATATTGTTCATATAACATACCGAAAGATATGTATATTGAAAATGTGCTAGTTATTTAAGCTGCCAACTTTGAAGCCGCTTCCTGTAATAATTTCAACTCGTCTGGTAGACAAAAGTATACATGATGATTTACCCATTTTTGATAAATTCTTGATTTATTTTGAAATTCAGGTGAGGAAATCTCCTGTTTTCAAATTCAATACTTTTCAAAACTTAGAATTGTTTGCTTCTATTCCTTTTTAACCAATCGGTTTGTCGGAAAACCTTATAGTAATAAGGGTCAACGGCGTGATGTAAAGTAGGATGAACATAAAATATTTTACACCCCAAATTATGGTGTCAGATATAATAATTATACTCGGCCATAATTTATATCACAAGAGATTGATTATAGAAAATTGATTTAGTCATTCCACTTTAATGAGATGACCATTTAAACAAAATTCCATACCTGTTCCTTTTCTTCTCCAAGGTTTATGATCCTCAAGGAAACTTAATCTCAAGGTAACAATTCCTTCCTCACGTCCTGCAATTCCTGAAATAAATACTTCATGGCCTGCCATTTCTAACATACCTTCGTATTTGCCAACAGTAGGTTGTTGCAAGTAATATAGATCGTCACATGGAAAGTAATTATCTTTCTTTGTAATATCAAATATAACTTGCACTTCTTTCCATCCTTCAGGGCATCTAATTTTTACATTATTCACCCTAATAGCTTGAGGAGTTAAATCTTCAATTAATTCTTTTCTTTTTAAACTCCTAATCCTTTCTTCCGAAAAGGACATCCTGCTATTAAAATCTGTTCTAAAGCTAACTGATCGATCTAGAACTAGATGGTCTCTGATTAAAATATCAACACCTTCAATTCTTGGTATTTGAATTGGATCCGGTGCCATTACTTTGGCAAATTCCTTAAAATTTCTTGGAATTTCAATATACTCTTTCTGTATAAACAAATCAGAATGATGTGTATTGGAAAGTGCATATGCTATTCTATAAGTTATAGAATACGGTCTATTCCCTTTTTTCATAAGATTATTTCTTTTGAAATCTTGATGAAGGGTTATGACCCGATTGAAATCTTGGTCAGCTAGGTTATATGTAATTCTAGGATGAATATCAAACATAAGTTTACCTGCATATAAATTTCCTACCATTGTACCAAGACAACCATCTCTTAAATTATTGATTCTTTTATCCATTATAGATAAATGTAATGAAGAATCAACTCCTTCTTTGAAAGTGGCTTTAATTACTACTTCAATAGTTTCAATATGGATCCATTTCATAGTAACCGCTACTTCCTCTGAAAGTTTACTTAATTCCTCCAGAATTTCTTATTTTGGAATAAGTTGCATATCCATCACATTACCAGTTAATTCCATAGAAATTGAAAAATCTCCTGAGCTTACTTTGTATATGATATTATGCCTCCGCTGATTTAATCCTATTTGGTTTGGGACTCGGCTTATTCCACTAACTCTGAAATCATCATATGGTCTAATGTTAGAGTTTTGCCGCATTATTCTTTCCATGATTTTGTTTGATATTGATGAACTTGAAAATAATCCTGACAGGCTTTCTGATGTTTGGAGCCCATCACCTTCGTTGAAGTTATTCTGATTCGGTTGAAGACCCATCAGAATTACTTTATATTTCTTCCTCATAGACATTTTCATCTGAGGGGGCATTTTAAAATTGGTACACTAGTACCAATTCTCTATAGAAAACTGCATCCAGAATGTCCGTCATGGCTTCGAATTGTAGTAATTCACCACTTTTTTGCGGACAATCTGGTGAAATGTGGCCTCGAGCTCCACATGTCCAGCAGTTACAATCTTTGAAACTTTCATTTGTCCGGGTATGGGCACGTCTGAAAGTTCATCGTGTGGGGGTTTTTTCGTCAAATTTTGGGAATCCGTGGAAAGACACCCTTGTCGGTCTGGATCTTTGGCCAGATTTATAAGATCGGGCTTTTGATTTAGACCACCAAGACTTTCGTTTGAAAGAAGAACGATTTTTGTAACCCCTATTATCGGTGTTACCATATTGCTTTCTCTTCTTTCTGTGCTTAGTTGATTCTCCAATAATTGTTGGAAAATCATTTTTGTCGCAACAAAGAAGGGATATCTTTATTTTTCCTCTTAGCTTTTCATGTTCTTTTGAAGGGAAGGTTGATAACACCAGTCTTTCAATTTGTCTTTCAAGAAAGACATTCGTCTGGCGACTGAATCAAGTTGTCCTTCCGGTACCTTGTAGGATTGGGTTAACATTTCCCTCCAAGGACTACAAATTTTTGCAAAGAACATAGGTGCCGAAATATCTGATTTTACATCACTTTGGAAGAAGTATTTATGGAACTAATAGATATATTCATCTACTGCACAAATATTTCTTAGTTCAATACCATAAAGAGCTTGTGTGTACTCTCTGGTTTTCTCAACATTGCTTTGGTCAAAGTATCCATCTCCTATAAAATGCAATTTAACAAGCCTTCCAGATCTTTCTGCAATAGCGCTTTTAGATTCTCCAGCTAAAACTTCTTGCTTAGTTGTCTCCGTTGTATGACCCCATCCAACTTTTACGGATCCTTCCAAGCTTAACTCCATTAATCTAATGAAGTTTTCTTTATCGAGTTCCAGTGTGGTCGCTGCTATTTTTATAGCCGCTACCCATTCATCGATTAATTTCTCGATGTTTCTGAAACCGATGATATCTAAATTAAGGATAGTATCATATGTATGCAAGGGTTGTAACATGGTCCTTGTCCAATGTGTATTTTCTGGTACCCTATTTGGATTTCTTACTGGATTTACTCTAAACTTGTACCCCCAAGAGCTGGGGATGCGTTGGCATGCAAATCCTCACTTTCGCGCATCATTTCATCCGATGGAGGATTATGTGATGCGGAACTTCCTTCTGGCCGTGGTAATGCCAGGGTTGATTAATTGGTTTTGACATTAACCAAATCCACAACAGCTAGTTGAGAAAAAAAGACTCAGCTAGTTCCTGAAGATCAGATAGATCTACTCTTGATATCTCCATATTAATTTATATTTTTGAGGATATCATTAATTGAATCTTCCTGAGTTTTAGGTTTTGGAACCTCCGTAACCTTACCTTTCTGGTGTAGAATAGGTACCTTTCCAAAGGCGTCGCTAATCCTTTCTTTATTGGATTTGGATGTCCCAACGATACTCCTGTACTTTTTTTTTAGATTTGAGATGTCAGACTTCAGATCCGTCATAGTTTTACCCAGATCTGGTCGGATCTGTAATATTTTATTAACCTTTTGGTTCAAACTTTCTATTTTCACAGGTATATGGATTAATCTGTGGCCATAGTCTTGAATAGCCTTTTGGATTTCTCTAAGGTCCTGAGAGAACTTAGGATTATCTGCCACAATTTCCTTCCATGTAATGAAGGATACCTGATTTTCATAACTACTCGAATGATTGTTCGGTGGTTCCATACTTGTTTAAATCTCCCCCGTTAGGGATAAAATAACAATATGTAATAATAATTAATTAGTTCATCAATAAAACTTGGCTCTGATACCATTTTTGCACATGATCACATAATTAGGAAAATTTTGAATTATTTGGACTAAAATTTCAAACTTAAAAGTTGTAGGGCTAAAATGATAGGAATCAAAAGCTAAAGGGTTAAAAAAACAAGGGGTTAGGTATGGCCAAACTAGGTAGGATAAGATTCTTCGGCTTCCACGTGTCTTCAATCAACCTTATTTTGAGTTGTACTATTCAGCCAAGCTTTTCCTTCCTTGGAACAAGAAGGTCATTAAGTGGTTCAATCCAAAATAAGGCATTAGACAAAGGGACCCCCTCTTTCCTTATCTATTTTTTTTTCGTGTACAGAAGCTCGACACTCTCATTGATTAGGCAGTGTGTGATACCCGAGATTTTTTATTAGTAATATACTTACTAAATCAATGACTGGTGGTATACGCTATTGAAGATTACTTGATTAAATATGCATTAGTACCTCTAGGTAATTACATTGGTTTGATACTAATATATCCATATAAGGGTCAAGTTTTAACTCATATGTATATAGGGAGAGTATGAGATAAAATATATTATTATAAGGGCTATGAAAGAAAAACAAAAGAAATAAAGAATTGCACACAAGACCTCATGGTGACACTATATATACCTCTAGTGGCCTTCATCTTCCCTTTATCTCCAACTTCAAGAGACAACCAAAAATAAAAATACAGCCATTGTCACACCCCAATTTCGGCCGCGTGATGGCCACGTCTCTAAGCCTGATGGCTTGAAGACATGAAACCCAGTGTTCAAAGCAATACTAATTCATAATTTAAGATATCCATCTTTATTGAAAAATAGTTAAAATAACTAGAATTCTCAAAATACGGTCTTTAATAATAAACAATCCCAAATACTATTTATTGACTTCAAATAAACTAAAAGTTGCAAAACACGAGTCTTCATCATTCCCAAATCTTCTGACTCGACTAAACTTTGTGCAAGAATTTAAAGTATTGTTATGAGCGACAAATCGCCCAGTAAGTAGTCCTCATGTCTCCTACCGGTTTAGAGCATGTTAACTATATATATATATATATATATTGTAAAATAGTCTAAAATGATGAATCATTATTTCTTACAAAAATCAAAGCACTTTTTGAAAAGAAAAAATCCTTGGAAATACATATAGCATATGATCAATTTTATAACCAAACAATAAACAACATCGCTTTGTCAAATATTCTCAATATATCATTCAATCAAAGAATTATTCTATTGCTCATGAATTTCTTAGAACCCAGTCAGTAACTTGATCAAGTCCTAGCTCTTTATTCCACTAGGCAGGCCAAAGCTGCTATTAATTCTTCGTAGTAGGCTCAAAGGTTCAAAGGCTGCTATTAATTCACCGCACGAGGCTCAAAGATTCAAAGCACTGTATGTTTAAAGCCCTACAGGAGGACCTGAATTAATTCCTTACTGACAGATACTAATAATTTTTGGAGTGTACGAATTGTTCATATTTCAAAGGGAAACTTTTATGATAACACATTAACAATTTCGAAAACATAGATCATATGGTACACTTTTACATTCAAACACAAACTAGCATTCTCAAGAACTATTTTTCATATCAAAATAACTTTATCAAAACAACATGGATTGGAAAACAATTTAAATCGGAAAACAGTTTAAGAAAACAATAGAAGGAGGAACCACTTCAAAGTTTGGAGATCGTCTTTAGCTAAAACGTTCTCGAGTTCTTCTTCTACCGAAATCCCTAAGCCTAGATGAAGATTATGAGAATGTGTGTGTGTGTGTGTGTGTGTGTGTGTGAGAGAGAGAGAGAGAGAGAGAGAGAGAGGTGCAATTTTTGTGGGTAGGGGTTGGGGGGTATTTATAGTTCTAGAATTCCAAAGGGAGAGTTTGAGTAGGTTTCTAAGTCCTTAAGGGGTTAGGTTTGCTTGGATAGGCTTAAATCTAATAGATGAGGTGGTTTTGAAGAGATATACCCATTAAAAGATACACCTATTTAATAAATCCGAAAATAAGAGTTTAAATGAGAAAATATGTAGATACATCAATATATATAGATCCTAAAATATTAATAATACATAAGAAAAGGATCTTGGATAAGTTTCAAGTAGTTAGGGTTTAATTATTGTTAGGGTTTGATGGTATCCTAGATATTGAGTAGCTATCAAGATTTGTTAGGATCATATTTATTTCTAATGCAAATTAATAATAAATACTTTTCAAATATTTATGTTGTTAAATATATGATTTAATTACAACCCTTTTTTTTTAATTATTATTATTGACATAAAGACTAGGTATTACATCCTCCCCTCTTTATAAGAAGTTTCGTCCTCGAAACTTAAGAAAACTTTAAATACCTTGGTTCATGAAGAGGTGTGGGTAGCAGTTACACATATTTTCTTCTAGCTCCCATGTTGCTTCACGCTCGGTGTGGTTGGACCATTGGCAGGGACGGAGCCACATAGGGGGCAGGTGAGGACGCTCCCCCCCTCCCCCTCAACTTTGAAAAAACTAACCTTTTACCCTACAAATTATTTAAATTTAAAATTTTGCCCTCCCAAAATTTCAAAATATTCAGTTTTACCCGCCTTTATTTTGCATTTGCCCCCTAAACTTATATTCCTGGTTCCGTCCTTAACCATTAAACCTTTACATACGGGATTCTCCTACATCGCAAGACTTATTTCTTGTGATCCATAATGCGTAGTAGGAATTCCTCATAACTTAAGTTCTCTTCGACTAGTAGTGGCTCAAATTTTAACACATGATTCACGTCTATCATATATTTTCTCATTTAAGATACATGAAATACGTTATGGACTCTGGATAAGGTAGGGGGTAGGGCAAGCCGATATGCTACATTTCCCACATTATCCAGAATTTCAAAGGGTCCTATATATCGAGGGTTCAGCTTCCCACTTTTCCCAAAACATACGACTCCCCGGGTAGGGGATACCTTGAGGTACACTTTTTCTCCTACTTGAAACATCAATGGCTTATCCGCCCAACTTTTCTGCCGATCTTGAGCTACTTTCGATCATTCTCGAATCTTGGAGACCTTTTCCAGAGTGATGTGAACTATTTCGAGTCCTGTGATCTTGGTCTCACCAACCTCATTCCAATATAATGGAGATCTACATTTTCTTCCATACAACGCCTCATATGGGGCATGTAGATGCTACTATGATAGCTATTATTGTAAGAAAATTCTATAAGAGTTAAATGCTCTAGCCAACTACCCTTGAAATCTAACATGCAAGCCCTCGACATGTCTTCTATGTTTTGTATATTTCTTTCTGACTGGCCATCCATTTGTGGGTGATGGGCGGTGCTCAACTCTATCTCGGTGCCCATTGAATGTTGGAAACTCCTCCAAAAACGTTGTTAGGAAATTTCATGTTAGATGTTTTGATGATGACAAGATAGGATTTAATGTTAGACCCCAAAAATACAATGTAAGTTTCCGTTTTTCATAGAATGATGTATAAGCGTTTGAAAGTTGTAATTTATTATTTAGGCTTGTAATTTTTTTATCTTTATAGAATTTAGACTAAGTCTTAGTGACTGAATCGCTAGTAGAATTCTAGGTGAGTCTATTAGAGAAGAAGTTGAAGACCAACGTCTGAAGTCAACCAGAGATAAAGATTTTTCTTCTTAGCGTCTGTCAAACGCTAAAAGATCTCATTTCAAGATTTATGGATCAAGCGCTCGAAATTCCTCAAGCGATTTATGTCAGAATCACCTGAAATAAATCCTCAAGTCATGAAGGACTTAAATGCAATCATTCAACGGGCATTTATTTCCAACGGGAATTAAATTCAAAATGCATTAAATGCCTGATAAGAGCATTAATTGTGATAAGCTAATGTGACTTGTGGATAAGCCACCGTTTGACCAGACTGTCAGAAGATTCAGAATTTCAGCTGCTCCCGTCAAATCGGCTTCAGCGAACTTTCAGGAATGTCAGAGAAAAGGTATACTCACGCGCCCCGTGAGAGGCACGCTCCTACATGTGTCCAATGGACAGTTCCCAAAAAATTGCCTATAAATACGTTACCCCAGGAAACCCTAAAAACATATAGAGATATACAATTTTTTACAAGAGATAATTACGTACAGACACAAGAAAAACTTGCTGAGAAAAAAAACTTAGAAACTCCATAGCCAAATCTTTCAAGCATTTTATCTACATTTCAGACAGTCACAAATATCTCAAACATCTTCCAAAGAAGAAATTCAAATTCCAATTGAGATATTTCAATTTGTTTGATCTTTTCAAAAACAAACAAAACCCAAGTGACAAACCTCAACCTTTCATCTGAGTGAGAAAAGTTGTTGAACCTTTTCAGGCAGTATTTCTGAGTGAGAGAAGCTTGAAGAAGACGATCTTCATTGGTGCTGAAGTCTGTGTGATCAAGGAGCCCAAGATCATTTTCACCATTTACTATCGTGTAGAAGATTCTGTGTGACTCTTCGAAAATCATTCTAGTAAATTCCTCTAAGTGAAAAAGGAGAAGAAGGACGTAGCTGGGATTACACCACCTAGTGAACTTTATATATCTTGTGTCATTTACCTTATTTGTCTTATTATTATTATTATTACATCATTTATCTTTGAAAGAGACAAGTTAAAGTGCAAAGCGATTAAATTAACTAAAAGAACGCTAAAACTCATTTCCGCTGTGCTAACCCTAATTAAGCGATCTAAGCGTTGCCCTACTTTGGTAAACTGCTAAAATCACTAAGTCTAAGTTAACTTTTCTGAAGCGTCTGACCCAAGCGCTCAGTTATCCAAAGCGTTCAAACCTTTAAAGTGGTACGAAATTTTTGAAGTCGAAAAAGATTTCAGGGTCTATTCAACCCCCCCCCTTCTAGACCCTTTTGTATGCCACTTGGGACCACCTAGTGGAATCAGAGCGGTTGAAGTAGAAACCTAAGCATTTCCGAGCATAACTGCTTGTTCAGATCCATTTTTTTAATCGCTTTTAAAATCTCTCTTTAAAACATCTAGTTTTGGCTTTTAACAAAATGCCTAAATTGGTAGAATCAAACTATGATTCTTGGAAACTTAGAGCATTCGCATATTTATGTTCGTGCGATAATGAAATGTGTGATGTGGTTACAGATGGCCCCATTAAGATTATGAAAGTAGTAACTCGAGCCCCTGGAACGACCGAGGCTACTCCAGATGGTTATGTCGAAAAACCTAAGATAGAATGGACGCCAGAGGATAGAAAAAGAGCTAATCTGGATAATGTTGGATGAAGTGCACTTTACTCAGCACTAGGAGATAACGATGCATTGTTCAACAAGATCAAGCAATGTAAAACCTCCAAAGAAATATAGGATAAGTTGGCCATTGTGTGCGAAGGTTCAGCACAAAGGAATGAGAACAAGCTCTCCATAGCCATGCAAAGATTCGAGCATTTAAAAATGCAGCCCAGTGAGACGCTAGAACAATTGGACGCAAGATTCACCCTGCTCATTACCGAGTTAGCGTCATTAGATAAAGAATTGACCAACAAGGAAATGCTCAATAAGATTTTTAGAAGTCTTCCAAGTAAATACTTGATCAAGACAGTTGCTATGAGAGAATCACAAACATTGGAGACTCTTACTCCAGAACATGTGTTTTCAGAGTTAAAGGCATTCGAATTCGAGTTAGGTGAAGTCAGCGACACAACAACTTCAACGACTGAATCAGGAGCTTTAATCGCTACCACTAAAAATAAGGGTAAAGCGGTTAGTGAGGTTAAACCAGTGGAATCAAATAAAGAAAAGGAAATGGCCTTATTAGTCAAGAAATTTAAGAAATTTCTAAGATATGAAAAGAGAAATCCTATTGGACAAACTTCATTTCAAACTCCTCCCCCAGCACCAGCGCCTCAGTATCAAGCGCCAGTGTACTCAGCACCTTAACCAGTTGTGCCAGTTCCATATCAAGCGCCTCCATCACCTACACAGAATCTCTCAATGCCAGTTGGATAAAAGCAATTATCCACTGAACAAAAAATGAAAACTAATTTGTGTTATAATTGCAGGAAACCAGGGCACTACCAGGTACATTGCTCTTATCCAAATGTGTCTAAGCCCACAAGGCATGACTATGTGGATAGAAACCAATTCAGGAGCAACCTTCGCTAACAAGGTTTGCTAGCGGAATCTGAACCATTTCCCGCACCTGAAGAGGATATGGAATCATCAGATGAAAGTAGTGATGATGAGACTACAAACGACTCAGCGTTGATCTGTCTCATGGCAAGAGAAGATGAAGAGTCTGACAAATCGCTACCAAAGGTAACCAATGAATTATCTCATCCTCTTTCTTATGATGAATTACTTGACAAAGTTAATGAATATTATAAAGATTGTCAAGAGGCCGCTAAAATATATCAAAATGATCTCGCTATTATCTCATCACTCACAAGAGATAAAGTAACACTCAAAACAGAGTTGAAAGTTCAACAACAATGCATTGAGAAGAGCCAATCACTTGAGAGTGAGATTATTCAATTGAAAAGCGATCTTGATATAATAGTCAAGAGAGAAGCTGATTTGATCGCTAGACTTGCCAAATCAGAGCAGCTCATCTCATCATTATCAAAAGCTTCTAGAAAGTTGGATAATGTGACTGAGGTAACTAGATTATATGGTGAAAAGACCGGTTTAGGATACAATACATTCGGTAAACAACCAAATAAATCTAATGTTACGGCAAACAATAAAGAAAAAGGTGTTTTCTTTGTTGAGAAAGGTTCACAAAGTCAAACGCTAAATGAACCTAGCGACAACGGTATGAGGCCCAATGAGAAAGCCAAAGCTGACTCAGGCAAGGGTAAGGCCCAAGCAAATGATTCACAAAAAGGGGTTCATCCAAACGCTCAAAAGGCTAAAGGTAAGCCTGAACACTGAGAATCAAGCGCTAAGCGTTCAACACCAAAAGTGCAACCCAAGCCAGCGCCAAGGAAATACCAGCGTCAGTATCCAAGACAGTCAAGATCATATTATCGATACTATGATAATTTTGATTATGACTATGATTACGATTATGATTACTATTATAATCGAGGATATTACTATACACCTAAAAAGCACACACAACACAAACCAAAACCCTAGAAGGCCAATCTTCCCGTAATGAAGACAAGGCAAATATGGGTTCCGAAAGTTTTAATTCAAACCAAAGCTACTAACGTTGAAGGACCCAAAACAACATGGGTACCTAAGAAGAATTAGAACTGCCCTTTAAATGCAGGTACCTAAAGCCAACACCGATACTTTAGTTTGGTACATCGATAGTGGGTCGTCAAGGCACATGACTGGCTCAAAGGATCTCTTGATCAACTATCGTACAACCAACGGTCCTCAAGTTATATTCGGTGATAACTCCAAAGGTAAAACCAAAGGTATAGGTATCATGCATAGGGGGAACATCATGATCAGTGATGTATATTATGTTGAGGGTCTTAAGCATAATTTGTTGAGCATTAGTCAATTTTGTGAGAAAGGCTTTGATGTTAATTTTTCAAGCGACTTCTGCTATGTCAACGACGCTAAGACTAAGTCTACTAAATTAAGAGAAAAAAGAACAAATAATGTGTATTTAGTGGATTGAGATTCTACATTTGATAACAACCCCACGTGCTTTATTGCTCAAAGTCAAAATGAATTGGGTTGGTTATGGCATAGAAAAATGAATCACCTCAACTTTAAGGCAATCTCTCAGTTAATATCGCTAAATCTAGTAGAGGGATTACCTAAGGGTTCCTTTCAAAAGAATCGCTTATGTGATGCATGTCAAATGGGTAACCAAGTTAAATCATCTTTTAAGAAGAAACCATGTCTATCGACTTCTAGAATTCTTGAACTATTGAATTTAGATTTGTTTGGTCCTATTCAAATCATGAGTGTTAGTGGTAAAAAATACTCGCTAGTAATCGTTGATGAATTCTCTCGCTATACATGGGTAGAATTTCTAGCGACCAAAGATGAAACTAGTATCAAGCTCACAGTGCTAATCTGTCAATTGCAAAATTCAAAAGATCTAAAAGTGACGAGAATTAGAAGCGATAGAGGAACTGAATTTACTAACCAATTTGTTGAGAAGTTTTGTACAGATTTTGGAATACTTCATGAGTATTATTCTCCTAGAACACCTCAACAAAATGGAGTTGCTGAGCGACGGAACAGAACGCTTAAAGAAGCCGCTAGGACAATGTTTGCAGAGTTTAAGCTGCCTCAAAGGTTTTAGGCCGAAGCCATCAACATAGCTTGCTACACTCAGAATCGGTGTATGATCAACAAGCAACATGAGAAGACTCCATATGAGTTGTGGAAGGGACGTAAGCCTAACGTTTCATATTTTCATGTATTTGGTTCAAAATGTTCCATTCATAATAATGGATCCCACAGCCTAAAGAATTTTGATCCTAAAGCGGATGAGGGAATCTTTCTAGGCGATGCCAAGAATGGAAAGAGTTTTCGCATCCTAAATAAGATCAAATCGAAGGTTGAAGAATCCATTCATGTTGTGTTTAATGATGCTAACCAAGAACCGAGGAAGGTTAATCCTGATGATGTAGGAATTGAAGATCTTGCCTAACAAGCATCACAAATTAATCTCAATGACGATAATGATGATGATGATGCTGATGATGAGATCTTTGTGCCTATTCCTAAGGTTACTCGTGAGGTTACAAATGATGATAAAGTCAGAATCGTTGATGATCATGAAGAGAACAATCATCAAGAGCAAACTGGAACTGTGAATGATGAAGGGACTGCGCCAGAGACAAATAGGGATCAAGCGATTGATGACCAAGAGTCTCTCAACCCTTTCCAACCAGACCGTAAACGGCTTAGAGACCATCCACCAGAGCTAGTAATTGGAGATATAGAAGCACCTGTTAGAACTAGGTCAGCTACAATTAATGAGGCCATGTTCGCAAGTTTCTTATCTCAAATGGAACCAAAGAAAGTGGATGAAGTGCTCAGTGATCCAAGTTGGGTTGAAGCAATGCAAGAAGAGCTTAACCAATTTGAGAGAAGCAAGGTTTGGACGCTAGTACCAAGGCCAACTCATCAAGGAGTTATTGGGACTAGATGGGTTTTTAGGAACAAGATGGACGAAGATGGCATTGTTATAAGAAACAAAGCCAGACTAGTCGCTCAGGGTTATTGTCAAGAAGAGGGAATTGATTTTGATGAGACATACGCCCCAGTAGCCCGTCTGAAGCGATTCGTATGTTCCTAGCGTTTGCCGCATTCATCAAATTCACGATGTATCAAATGGACGTGAAGAGTGCTTTCTTGAATGGTAAACTCCAAGAAGAAGTCTATGTGGAGCAACCTCCAGGATTCATCAACAACCATGGAAAAAGTATGTTCTATAAGCTGGATAAGGCACTCTATGGCCTTAAACAAGCACCAAGAGCATGGTATGACACTCTCTCTATCTTCCTTATAGGTAAAGGCTTTTCAAAAGGCAGCGTTGACACAACGTTATTTAATATTACCCATAATGAAGATATTCTCTTAGTCCAAATTTATGTTGATGATATTATATTTGGTTCTACAAATAAGCGATTGTGTGAGAAATTTTCGAAAATGATGCAGGATCAATTTGAAATGAGTGCATGTGTGCATGTTAGACCTAGAGATTTATAAACCAAGTTAAACAACTCCCTAATGGAATATTTATAAACCAAGTTAAATATACAAAAGATATGATTAAGAAATTTGGTATGGAAAATGCATCATCTTCAAAAATTCCAATGAGCCAAACGCTTAAGTTAGATAAAGATGAAAGTGGGAAGAAAATTGATATCACTAACTATAGAGGTATCATTGGATCACTTCTTTATCTTACCGCTAGTAGACCGGATATTATGTTTTCGGTATGCATGTGTGCACGCTTTCAAGCTGATCCTAGAGAATCACACTTAAATGCTGTCAAGAGAATCCTTAAATACCTAAAAGGCACACAAAATGTGGGCTTATGGTATCCACGAGACTCTCCTTTTGAACTAATTGGTTATTCAGACGAAGATTTTGCAAGATGCAAAATAGATAGGAAAAGTACTAGTGGTACATGTCAATTTCTAGGTGATAGACTAGTTTTGTGGCATAGTAAGAAACAACAATCCATAGCGACTTCTACCACTGAGGCAGAATATGTAGCCGCTGGGAGCTGTTGTGCGCAAATTCTTTGGATGAGGCAATAACTTAGAGACTATGGAATTATCCTAGGTCCTACCCCAATCCATTGTGATAACCAAAGTGCTTTAGCTATGACCCAAAATCCTGTCCTTCATTCTAGAACTAAACACATTGACATTAGATACCATTTCTTGCGTGACCATGTTCAAAAGAAAGATATCTCCATGCACTTCATTGGAACTGACAAACAATTGGCAGATATCTTCACCAAAGCGCTCAACGAACAACGCTTTCTCACTTTGAGAAGTGAATTAGGTTTGATTAATTTAAACGCTTAAATCATAAAGCATCATATTTAATAGGCATATAATTTAGGGGGATCCACCTTATGTTTATGTCTAAAGCGTTTTGACAAAATCTGAAATAAGTTATCAATTTTAGGGGGAACTTTAAAATTGTACTTATAACAATTTATAAGCGACTGTGATAAAAAAAATGATTTAAAACTATATGCATTAATCAATAGCACTTATCTTTATGCATGACGAAGTCAATCTCCAAATAAAATTTTCATTTCTAAATTCAAGCGATTGACTTTATCACAAACTTTACAAAATTAAATTTTGTTCTCCAAAAGTCTTAAGCGTTAAAGAAATTCCCACGATAACGCTAAGAAAATTATTTTAAAATCATGCAAAGTTTTCATCGATAAAAGGATAGCGTGTGGATAAGTATAAAATATTAGATTAGATAACTACCCACACGTGTCTATCAAATCAAACTGACGGTTATTGACATTTATCTAAAATCGAGACAGTTCAGGTCTGCACGAGTCTGATTACGTGTCACTGTACTATCAGGCGCGTGTATTTCACGCTGGAAATTTCAAATCTTTTCAAACGTTTTTCAATTAATTTGGTAACTGCGGATCCCAAAATTTCGCTCTTTTTGGTAACTGATAAACTATTTTACCGCACTTTTTGCATCCGTGTTTTCCTAAAACGTATCAGATTTGACTCTTTTCAAAATTCGAACTCTTTGACTGTTCACGTGTCAACATCGTAGCCATTGAAAAGTTAATTTTTGCCTCTATTTAAACTCTTCAAGGTCTTTACAGTCAAATTTTATCACTATCACAAATTCTCTCTACTGTAAAAATCTTCATCTTTCTCAAGGAAAATACTTCTCTCTCTCAAAAAGATTTTAAACTTTCAGCAATGGCACCCAAAATTTCAAAATCTTCCAAATTATCCAAGTCTGCTACCGGAAAAACTTCCCGTGCTGAAAAACCAGTCACTGTTAACGCCGGATTTCTGGTTAACTGGGACTATCTGTTTGATAACCAGAACTTTCCTCTTCGAACGATTCTTCCACTCGTTCAAGAATCTGGTTTGAGAGATATGATCACTACTATTTTCAATTACTTTGAAGATGAATCTCTCCACTTTTTCAACAATGCCCAGATTTCTGAAGACGGAAATTCCATATCCTGCGTCTTCCCTTTCGCTAAAGAGACTTTTGTTCTTACCCCCTCCTTGATTTCTTCATTGTTGGTTCTACCCAATGATGGTTCTGAGGTGGAACACGTCAATCTCGGAGATGCTACAAAAGTCTGCGAATTAGTCAAGAAAGAAGATGTTGTTACTGCAAACGAGCCGAACTTCAAGAAGAACGTCATGAAGGGAGAATATGTTATTCTCGCAGATATATGCTCAAAGATGATCGAATGCAGGAAAGGGGCATTCGATAAAGTTACAAACCTACAGTACAAGATGATGGTGGCCATTCTTACCAAATTAAAGGTAAATTGGTCTCTCTACGTTTTTAATCGCTTCAAGGCAGCGATGGCCAAGTCGGTGAATCCCAAGTCTTATGGGATTGTGCTAAGTCGTATTCTTAGCACTTTCGGTTATACAAACTCTTCTGGCAAGAAGATTCCAGCGATAAAATTCTACGGAAAGAAAATGATCAGTGAGCTACAAAAACCAAGGAAGATCGGTGGTGCAGCTATTCCAAAAGAAGAGCGTGAGCGACTTCGTGCTTTAGGTGTTGCTCGTAGTGATGATGAAGATCAAGCATCTTCCTCTTCATCATCATCCTCTTCATCCGAAGAAGAAGTGGTGGTTAAGCGACCTAAAAGAAAGATAGCTCTCTGATAAGAGGTGTTTTTACGTATTTTTAAGACCGTAATTCTTATGATTTGGATTTACTTATTGCTTAAATCATGTCACATTTGCATTTAATAAGTGTGTTAAGTGAATACAGGTAATAAATGAGAATACATGAATAAAAGGGAAGCAAAACGATGTACAAAACAAGTTCAAGCATGTTTTTCAACACCTAGGCGGTTTATGCATCTCCTACCACATTCGAGCGATAATTCCGTACATTTTGAGACCGACTTAGACAAAGTTTCCTTCTACAAAGTTTTAGATGTATGTCTTAGCTTCAAATGGGAACTTGAAACATCTAAATCAAAGGTCTATAGAGATAATTGTGAAGGAAATACGATTGCTGCGCCGAACAGAGAAGTACATGTGCCAGGATACGCCCCAACGCCCTCCTAGTCATGCCTAGGCATGGATAGTCCGAATGTTACTCCTTTTCAGCCTAAATTCCAGAATTATATGATGGGTAAGAATCACTTTTGGCCATTATTCAGCACATGTGTTGAGGGGTTGTCATAAGTGTGTTTCTTGGTGGATTTACTTTATAGGTGCCAAATCAAAAACAACCTCCATATTGAAACGTAATTTATGTATACTTAGCGACTGCATTGGACAAAATGTCCTTCTGGAAAGTTGTAGATCTATGTTTTATCTGAACACGGGGACTTGAATCATCCAATTTGGAGATTTGTGGAGAGTTTTATGAGGAAAATACTAAGACTGTGCTGGAAAGCAAGAAAATGGCAGCATGCATGTGTTTTGTTGAAGTTTTCACATGGTTATGCTTGGTGGAATTCTTAAGGGCCGAAAGTTTAGCATTTTTTAGCTGGTTTGAATCTTAAAAGCCAAACTTTAAGCATCACCTTAGGTGGAATTCTCATTGGGGAACTTTAATAGGAATTCTTAATGCATACTTTAGTGGAATTTTGGCTATAAAAGGAGGGGGAACCCATACTCTTCATCATTCACTATCAATTTCAGATTCTTAGAGGAGAGGGGGGCAGCCCCTAATCTGATTTCTCCACCATTCATCACCATTCTTCATCACTCTTGGAGGGGAAAACTAGAGGAAGGAAAAGAACTTGGAGATTGAAGGCTCAACTTCAAGATCCATCATTATTCACTTTTGAGGGAGTTTTTATAGCTTTTCATTTCAATTATGTCTATGAACATGTGTATTAATTCATTTATGTTTTTCATATTATCCATTATGAACTAAATTCATAAGACTAGGGCCATGTAAGGCCAAATTGTGATATATGCTTATAATAGATGATTGTTGAGGTTGTTCTTATATTGTTATGTGATGTGAATTTGTGTTTTTGCCTATCTTGCATATACTTGATCACTATATGTTAGAATCTTATTCCTAGGTTAATATTTCGGGAGAAAATTGACTTAGGGTGCAAGAAATTCACATCATGACCCGTAACTAATGAGGAATTGCCCTAGACATAGGTAAAGATTCCCGGGTGAAGTTGTTCGATTCAAATCGAGTGAACTCTAGTACGTTAATGCATGTTTAGTGGTTAGATTTCCGGATAGAAATATTTGGGAAATCACGATCTAAGCATAGGATTTTATACGCGAGACATCGGTTATTCTCTACCCTCGGAGTTCTCACCATAACAATATAAGCGTAATCCTTCAACTAGAATCTTTATAAGTATAATTGATCAATTTGAACCTAGCATGTGCCTTAGTCTCCCTTTATACTTTGTGTAAAATCAATTGTGTAATCTTGTTCTTATTGTATGCATTTTACCTATAATTTACTTTAATTATATTTGTTCTTTTTTTCGTTAAAATCATAAACTAAAATTCAAGTCTCCGTGGTTCGACAAACCGGACTTTTAGTCCACTTATTACTACACACGACTAGTGCACTTGCTATCATAGCACGTTGGCTTTTAGCGTGTCAAGTTTTTGGCGCCGTTGCCGGGGACTTGTTCATTTTAGTTTTTGATTTTTCGTTTAAATTTTCCTAATTCTTAGTTCTTCGTTTATTTCTAACCTTTCTTTTATTTTATTATTCTAATTTTGTTTTTTGTGTTTAATTGTTAGGTGTAATTTGTGGTGCATGACCCGCTCTTCTAACGAGCCTCTCTACAATTTTGAGCCGGAGATAGAGCGTGTTCTTCGATCTAGTAGACGCGCTCGAGAAATGGCCGACAATCTAAATCCAAATGGGAATTTTCCCGACATAAATCTCCCGGAAAACAGGGAATGGTTGCAAAATCTATTCCAAGCTATGCAACCGGCACCTCCTCAAAGACTTCCATCGGTCCGAGAAAGTCTACCTCCAAGGGTCCACACTATACCGGGGCCCGTAGTCTTTCCAAATTTCTTTGCACCAAATTATCACATTCCGTCACACATCTTTAGCATGGTGCAAAGCGAACCCTTCTATGGAGAGCCCCATGAATCACCTCATGAGCATTTGGAGACTTTAGACGATACTCTCATGACTACCCAATTTCATCCACGGGATCTCGATGCAATTCGTCTAAGAGTCTTCCACTTCTCATTAAAGGAAAGGGCGACCATGTGGTACAAATCTCTACCACCCCAATCCATCACAACATGGGGACAATTGGTCGATGCCTTTTTGAGCAAATTCTTTCCACCCTCCAAAATCAATGAGCTAAGGAGCAACATTAAGGAGTTTAAGCAGGGGAATCATGAGTCCTTAGTCGAGGCATGGGCTAGATATAAAAACATGCTCCGAAAATGTCTGGATCACAACCTAAGATTGAGCGAGCAAGTATTACGATTCCATGATGGAGTCCGTTCGCGCATCCGAAATAGGCTCAATGCCCGCGCCGGTGGTGATCTCCTTGGGCTCGATTGCCAAAGTGTGTGGGACAAGATTGAGCAATTAGCCCGGGAAGATGAACTCTATCCCGATGATGAAGAAATCACACCCACTAAAAAGATTGCTTGTGTTCAAGAGTTGGGCGAAGAAGTTGCTTTGGAAACAATGGTTGGCAATGTAAACTATGTTGGAAATGCCAATCGACCTCAATTGAACTTCCATGTGCCCGAAAATTTTCCAAGGAGGCCCAATCCGGCACAAAATGCCCATCCCGGCGTCTATCAAGCACCAAGGCCCCCATTCAACAATAACCAAGCTCAAAGGTAAGGTAATCCTCATATACAAAGGCAAATAAGACTTCTTACAACCGAAGAGCGTCTTGATGAGGAAATAAAGAAATTGGATTCAGCAATCAACGAACTCCGTACTATGATGAAGGATTTAATGATGGATATGAAGGATTTGAAGACACAAATGGGTCAAATGGCAAATACAATCAGCGAGAGAGCCCCGGGAACTTTACCAAGTGACACGGAAAAGAACCCGAAAGAGCAATGCTATGCAATTACCTTGAGAAGTGGCGAACAGGTAAAAGGTGATAATGTTCGCACTGATGCGCCCGAGCGCCCAACTATCCACGGCCAGGCGCCCTTGTCGCTGCGCCAAGGCGCCGATTGTCACGCCCAAGCACCACATTCTGTATCCTCCACAGCTGGCCCTTCAACTCCAACACATCATCCCATCGAGGTTCGTCTTCCATTTCCAAATGCACAAAAAATGAAAAAAAAGGATATGGATCCGATTTTCCGTAGGATTGTGGCGACTCTTTGTGAGGACCCGGGGAGGCTCACCATTCCGTGCACCATTGGCCCTCTTACTTTTGAAAAGGTTATTTGCGATACGGGAGCAAGTATCAATCTCCTCCCGTATTCTCTCTTCAAGAAGTTGGGCCTTGGAAATCCCAAACCGACATCAATGAGCCTCCAACTCGCCGATGGATCAATTAAGAGACCAAAGGGGATAATAGAAGATGTTATTGTAAAAGTTGACAAATTCTTTTTTCGGGTTGACTTTGTGGTCCTTGATATGGAGGAAGATGTTGAGATGCCCTTGATTCTAGGAAGACCTTTCCTAGTCACTAGCAATGCCAAGATCGACATGGGAAAAGTTAAGTTATCATTGAGGGTAGGAGATGTAAAAGTGATATTTGATGCTTCAAATAACAGGAAACCATCTATGGATGATCTTACTTGTTCCAATATCGATGTTATTAACCCTTCTCTTGATGAGAAATGTGCAAATGGCAAGGCTAAGGGCACACTCGAGTTGGAGGATGAGATTCCCTATGATAAACACAACAAAGAGGGAAAAGAAGATTTATGCATGAAATACATTCCACCCTATCGCCGTGCTCGTAAGATTGAAAAGACTCATCCAATACAAAGGGCTTATTGCAAAATCCTGCAATATGAGTGGAAGCAAGTAGACCATGGAGCTAAAAGGAGGCATGACAAGGATTTGGTCGTGTTAAATGGACCACCTATTTGAACCTCAAAGAGCACAAAGTCGAGCTACCGACTCTAAACTAGCGCTTCTTGGGAGGCAACCCAAGTTTGTAAGTTTGTTTTTCTTTTTGATTTTGTTTTTGTTTTGTTTAGTTTGTTTCTTTATGTTGTGTTCAAACATGCACTTTTGGCATGTATGTTTTCTTATGCTTGATGGTTTGAAAAGTTGAAGTGTTAGATATGATGCAAATTTGGACCATGCTCATTTTACTCGAGAGGAGGAGAAGCTATAGGATTATGTATTGGAAGTTTAAGGATGTTTTTCAACATCCTTGGTTGTAAGTGTTTTTTTACCTTTGTGTATGCATGTTGTAACAACATTGGGGACAATGTTGGATTTAAGTTTGGGGGTAGAAGAGTATCTATTTTGAATATTGAAAATGCAATCCTAATTTTTAACTTGAATTTGGGGAAAGTTTGTTTGATATCATGTTTATATGCTTCTTTGTTGAGAAAATCAAGCATGAAAAATTTTTAGTCCTTCCAATTGATGCATTGAAATTGATTGACTTGGAAAAATGGCATGATCTCTTGAAATAATTTGAATTTAATGGAATATATATCTTTGAAATTGCTCGTGGAGACCTTAGACTAGAATTGATTCTTTACATGATTCACAATGCACTTAAATCGAAGGTAGAGGAGTTGAGAGGATAACCATCTTGAGACACTTAAGGAATTATTTCCAGAAATATTAACTTAGATTTCTCATAAAGTTATAAGTTGAGTAGTAATTTTATATGCTAACAATGAATTGAAAAGGTTGAATTTTGGTATGACCAAAAGTGGTCAGGCTAATACGTACCGGAGGTGAAAAGTTTCATACCTATATATTGTACTATTATGCTAATTTGAGCTATGCTCAAGCCAAAAGAAGTCAATTGTTTAAAAGATCTAGTTTTATTTCGTGGCCTTTGATACTCGAGTGATTAAATCCTTAGAAGAGTCTCTACACTTAATGCCCCAAAACTATCTAGTTTGGGAGTCATTGATCTAAAACTTGTTATATGGGTGTCATAGAAAGCCTAATGGAATAAAACATTGCACATGATCTAGCCTTAATGAAGTTTAATGGAAATTCCATATGAATAGAATGTTGAATATTTGAGATAAGGAAATTTAAATGGCTATGAGATTATCTATAATTATTGTGCCTTGTGTTTGATCAAAAGTTGATAGATATGGGATTAATGTCCAAAATTTGGTAAGGATGCCTCTCGACTATAATACCCTAGATTTATTTTTCACTACACCCTAGGGAGTCGTTTCAAGTATTGGTGTCACATGAGCAAAAGTAGTTGATATGTATATATATATTTGTGAACTTTAAAAGGTTGATTTTATGCCATTCATTCTTGTTGATCATATTGAGATGTGTTGATTCGGTTGGGATTGAAAATTTGCTAGATTTTGTGGGTATATCGTATGCAAACCCTCACGAGACTATAACTCGTCCTTTGAGGTAACTCAAAGGTTTAAAGGCTTGTTGCACCCGCTAAGTGCAATCGTTTACTTCAAGAAAGTGAGTTAGTTAGTTGTTTTGTTTTCTCCCATTGAATGATGTTGGTCTTGCCTCATAGCTCTTATTGCTCGAGGTCGAGCAATTGACAAGTTTGGGGGTGTTGATAAGGGGTGTTTTTACGTGTTTTTAAGACCGTAATTCTTATGATTTGGATTCACTTATTGCTTAAATCATGTCACATTTGCATTTAATAGGTGTGTTAAGTGAATACAGGTAATAAATGAGAATACATGAAGAAAAGGGAAGCAAAACGATGTACAAAACAAGTTCAAGCATGTTTTTCAACACCTAGGCGGTTTATGCATCTCCTACCACATTCGAGCGATAATTCCGTACATTTCGAGACCGACTTAGACAAAGTTTCCTTCTACAAAGTTTTAGATGTATGTCTTAACTTCAAATGGGAACTTGTAACATCTAAATCGGAGGTCTATAGAGATAATTGTGAAGGAAATACGATTGCTGCGCCGAACAGAGAAGTACATGTGCCAGGATACGCCCCAACGCCCTCCTAGTCATGCCTAGGCATGGATAGTCCGAATGTTACTCCTTTTCAGCCCAAATTCCAGAATTATATGATGGGTAAGAATCACTTTTGGCCATTATTCAGCACATGTGTTGAGGGGTTGTCATAAGTGTGTTTCTTGGTGGATTTACTTTATGGGTGCCAAATAAAAAACAACCTCCATATTGAAACGTAATTTATGTATACGTAGCGACTGCATTGGACAAAATGTCCTTCTGGAAAGTTGTAGATCTATGTTTTATCTGAACATGGGGACTTGAATCATCCAATTTGGAGATTTGTGGAGAGTTTTATGAGGAAAATACTAAGACTGCGCTGGAAAGCAAGAAAATGGCAGCATGCATGTGTTTTGTTGAAGTTTTCACATGGTTATGCTCGGTGGAATTCTTAAGGGCCGAAAGTTTAGCATTTTTTAGCTGGTTTGAATCTTAAAAGCCAAACTTTAAGCATCACCTTAGGTGGAATTCTCATTGGGGAACTTTAATGGGAATTCTTAATGCATACTTTAGTGGAATTTTGGCTATAAAAGGAGAGGGAACCCACACTCTTCATCATTCACTATCAATTTCAGATTCTTAGAGGAGAGGGGGGCAGCCCCTAATCTGATTTCTCCACCATTCATCACCATTCTTCATCACTCTTGGAGGGGAAAACTAGAGGAAGGAAAAGAACTTGGAGATTGAAGGCTCAACTTCAAGATCCATCATTATTCACTTTTGAGGGAGTTTTTATAGCTTTTCATTTCAATTATGTCTATGAACATGTGTATGAATTCATTTATGTTTTTCATATTATCCATTATGAACTAAATTCATAAGACTAGGGCCATGTAAGGCCAAATTGTGATATATGCTTATAATAGATGATTGTTGAGGTTGTTCTTATATTGTTATGTGATGTGAATTTGTGTTTTTGCCTATCTTGCATATACTTGATCACTATATGTTAGAATCTTATGCCTAGGTTAATATTTCGGGTGAAAATTGACTTAGGGTGCAAGAAATTCACATCATGACCCGTAACTAATGAGGAATTGCCCTAGACATAGGTAAAGATTCCCGGGTGAAGTTGTTCGATTCAAATCGAGTGAACTCTAGTACGTTAATGCATGTTTAGTGGTTAGATTTCCGGATAGAAATATTTGGGAAATCACGATCTAAGCATAGGAGTTTATACGCGAGACATCGGTTATTCTCTACCCTCGGAGTTCTCACCATAACAATATAAGCGTAATCCTTCAACTAGAATCTTTATAAGTATAATTGATCAATTTGAACCTAGCATGTGCCTTAGTCTCCCTTTATACTTTGTGTAAAATCAATTGTGTAATCTTGTTCTTATTGTATGCATTTTACCTATAATTTACTTTAATTATATTTGTTCTTTTTTTCGTTAAAATCATAAACTAAAATTCAAGTCTCCGTGGTTCGACAAACCAGACTTTTAGTCCACTTATTACTACACACGACTAGTGCACTTGCTATCATAGCACGTTGGCTTTTAGCGTGTCACTCTCAAAGTCGCTGAGCCATCCAAGCCAGCAAAGAAATAGAAGCCTGAACCTAAGAAGAAGAAGCCGAAGCCCAAAAAGAAGCAAAAGATCCCTTCTCCTTCTCCCTCTCCTAAATCTCCATCGCCTCCTTCAGCGTTTATCTCTTCTGTTCCCGAGGAAGAGGAAGTAGTAGAAGAAGACGTACCGCTTGCACGAAGATGTACTCCTATTTTACTCTTGCAGCCTCCTCTAGCGCTTCAGCGTAACCAGCGCTGAGAGAGTCAGTGAGCGTTCCTCCCTCTGACGCTGTTCCAAAAATCAGCTCATATCCTCAAGCCGCTACTCAATCTGAGAAGCTTTCTAGTGTTTAGGGTAAGTATTTGCTAAGCAAATTAGTATATCCTTTCCTCGTTAGTTTCTAAGTCTCTAACACTAGGATAAAAACTGTTTCAGCACAATGTGAAGCAGATACTCAATATGTTCTCAACACCCTTGAAGAATTAGATATTCCCATTCGTGCTAATCCTATAACTTCTTTTCTCGACTTAGATCCAGAAGAAGTTGTTCCAAAACCTGAGGAACCTGTCCAAGAAACAGATCAAGCGACTGAAATAGTCGATGATATTCCTCAGGGTAAGCGATTTAGTCTTTTCTAGCTTTCTACTTAGTGGCAATTTTGCTTGCTTTTCTCAATCGCTTACATGTCTCAGCTCAAGATGTACCTCCAGAGGCACCAATTGCTGATACCCCTCTTTCATCCGAGATTCCAGTTGAAGTGGATGTGGATATGGCAACTGTTGTGGATATCGCTAAGGAAGCATCTCAAGCCCTTCCTGACGCTGAAACATCATCAGCCAGTGAAGCACCTTTGAACGTTGAACGGTCGATAGAAGTGGCCCCAATCCCAACAGAAGCGATTGCCATTGTTCCTACGCCAACGGGACCTCCTCCTCGTGTCATCGATTTCTTCCCGCGCGGATATACTCTAGATGTTGAATTTTATTTTGCCGCCAGAGAACGAGACACTCAAACGCTTGCCGAGTTGGAAATACAATTTTAAACAACTCTCCATCGGCCCGATTTGTCCAACTCTCTCAAGTTTGAAATCTTCGAGCGTATTGCCGATTTGAGTATATTCGTCGTCCAGTTTTCAACAGAGCTGACTTTAATCTTCAGCGTTTCAATTCAAACGGTCGCTCGGACAAGTCCTTTTATCCTCAGCGCCAAAACAAGATTGTTTTCAAGAAACCCCACATTGGTGATTGGAACAAAGATCCAGATAAAGAAGATCTCAACAAGATAGGCTATTCAGCCCTCCCCTCCGTTGTCAAGTCTCCCTAGAACGCTCTCTTCCTAATCCACTTAAGTTATGGAAAGGTAAAGGACCGTTTGTTGCGGAGCGCCCAAATCCAGTCAACTCGTGGATAGAAGATGAGGCTCGTGAATATCTAGCCAGATTATGGGCTGACGATTATGATGAAGAGACAGAACGTTTTGAGAAGTTCCTTGCTGCTAACAAAGAGCAAAAGAAAGCGGACAAACTTGGAAAACGTTGGATGATGAATACAGCCAGGTGGGCTGAAGAATTTGTTCTTCACTTCTACACCATTGAAGAACTGATCAGATATCCTTTTTTGTTCAATTTCGGAATAGAGTACAGATGCCGAGGTTATGCAACCTTTTTGCTTCAACAGCGTCAGATTGTTGCAGGGAATGTTAGCGCTTTGCCATGATATAGACAACCAATCGAAAGCTACATTCGCTAGCAACTTGCCTTATACAGCCAAGGTGGACGCTACGTTTTACATCTTCGTGCAGAGTTTGTTCAACGAGTCTTTCCTGACCTAAATGAAGACGCTTCATCAAGTAAAGAACCTCTTCTTCCAGGCCAGAGTCAGATTCGTGCGGATGTTTCAAATGAACACGCTGAGTTCCACAGAGCAATGAGAGCGGTGTTTGAAAATCCCCAAGCGCTGGACATCAGTTTCAATCACTTTTCCGGGTGTTACAATTTCCGAGGATATACTCTTCACCCCGTGCTCTTTAGTGAATCAAATATTCAAGTGGCCAAGTTCATCTCGCTAATTAGGCCAGTGGACCAAGAAGCAGCTCAAGCACTCATGCCTTTGATTTTGGACTTCAGAGATTGCTTTACCGGAAGGTGTGCAACTAGCACTAAGTACCGAAGAGCGCGAAGATGATATATTCTTTATTCCGCAATCTAGCCTGATCAGTCCAAGGCATGTGATGGAAGCCCTTGGCCCCTTCTGGGTCATTGGTCTTAGAAAACCTTCTCCCTCCATCCAAATTATAGAAGAAGAAGTGCTCCTACTGAGGATGACGCTCAACTTCCAGATCCCTCTAGCGCCCCAGTGGTCGAGCCCCCAGCGATTGCAAATCCTATCATGGATCGAACGATTGAAGAAGTGCACGCTGAAATTGCTCAAGCGCCTGAAGAACCTTTTATCAGAGATAAATCCAAAGGTAAGGCTGCAGTTTTAAAATCTTACGGACTTCTCTCGTCCCTAGAGCGTCCTTCTTCCGATTTAAATTCTGAGAGCGATTCAGAAGCCACAGACTTCAGACAGGCAGTCCGGAACTTGCTTACCAACATTGAGGGTTCCTGCTCCAAGATCTTTGAGGCTGCTGAGAGACATATCCGCATAGTGTCAGATACGCGGAGTCGTGATATTGGAAACGCTGCAAATAAAAGCACTATTGCTATCATGCAAAGCATATCACCTCTTATCGCTGAGCTCTCATCTGAATTCAACCGTCACTTAGCTCAGAACGCCTTGGCCAATACTGAAAGACACGCTTCATTTGATGCCGCCGCTTAGAGTGTCGCTCAACAAGTTGCTCTTCTCGTCGAAGAAGTTAGACTCTTGCACCGAGATGTCGCTGAACTCAAGACCTCGCTTGATAATGTCAAGAAGGGGGAAGATAAAGAAAAGTCCAAAGCAATTTCCAAGACAGATAATAAACAGTGGCGTCCATTGTTCGATGAATTAGTAAGCATTAGGAAAATGCTATCCAAGAAAAGAAAGCCATGGTATTATCTCGGAAAGTACGCGCTTCCAGAATTAGACCCCGAGTTCTTAGAAAGTATGGGATTTCCTGCCTATGCCGGACCGCTACAACGACCTATCAATTGGAGACCGTCAAATGATCGACAAAGAGATATCTATCATGACTTAATTCATGAACTTGGTATTCCACCAAGGAACTGGACGGAAAGGTTGTTAGAACTAAATGAAAGCGCCAGACTTCGTAGGCATGATTATGATGAAGTTTAACATACGACAATGATCGATATTGATCGTCTCTTGTAGGAATTAGCGTTAGAAGTTCTACAAGGCGAAGAAAGAGCGAAGCGACAGAAAAAGTGATTGATTTCCTTTTTGTTTTATCTTTTTTATTTATGGTTTTCCTTCAGTGTAAAATATGTATGCTTTAAATTCTTTCAATGAATGAATGTTTTAACGCTGAAACATCTTGTTGAAGCTAATCTAAATTTAGCTAACTTTACTAACTTTTCAAACGCTAACTTATATTCCTTTGGGCCTTTTCTTTTTAAGTAACTCTTAAATTATAAAAGAGTTATAAGAGTTTTAACATCATCAAAAAGGGGGAAATTGTTAGGAAATTTCATGTTAGATGTTTTGATGATGACAAGATAGGATTTAATGCTAGACCCCAAAAATACAATGTAAGTTTCCGTTTTTCATAGAATTGTATAAGCATTTGAAAGTTGTAATTTATTAATTAGGCTTGTAATTTTTTTATCTTTATAGAATTTAGACTAAGTCTTAGTGACTGAATCGCTAGTAGAATTCTAGGTGAGTCTATTAGAGAAGAAGTTGAAGACCAGCGTCTGAAGTCAACCAGAGATAAAGATTTTTCTTCTTAGCGTCTGTCAAACGCTAAAAGATCTCATTTCAGGATTTATGGATCAAGCGCTCGAAATTCCTCAAGCAACTTATGTCAGAATCACCTGAAATAAATCCTCAAGTCATGAAGGACTTAAATGCAATCATTCAACGGGCATTTATTTCCAACGGGAATTAAATTCAAAATGCAGTAATTGCCTAAGAGTATTAATTGTGATAAGCTAATGTGACTTGTGGACAAGCCACCTTTTGACCAGATTGTCAAAAGATTCAGAATTTCAGCTGCTCCCGTCCAATCGACTTCAGCGAACTTTCAGGAATGTCAGAGAAAAGGTATACTCACGGGCCCCGTGCGAGGCACACTCCTACATGTGTCCAACGGACAGATCCCCAAAAATTGCCTATAAATACCTTACCCCAGCAAACCCTAAAAACATATAGAGATATACAATTTTTTACAAGAGACAATTACGTATAGACACAAGAAAAACTTGTTGAGAAAAAAGCTTAGAAACTCCATAGCCAAATCTTTCAAGTGTTTTATCTACATTTCAGACAGTCACAAATATCTCAAACATCTTCCAAAGAAGAAATTCAAATTTCAATTGAGATATTTCAAGTTGTTTGATCTTTTAAAAAACAAACAAAACCCAAGTGACAAACCTCAACCTTTCATCTGAGTGAGAAAAGTTGTTGAACCCTTTCAGGCAGTATTTCTGAGTGAGAGAAGCTTGAAGAAGACTATCTTCATTGGTGCTGAAGTCTGTGTGATCAAGGAGTCCAAGATCATTTTCACCCTTTACTATCGTGTAGAAGATTCTGTGTGACTCTTCGAAAATCATTCTAGTAAATTCCTCCAAGTGAAAAAGGAGAAAAAGGACGTAGCTGGGATTACACCACCCAGTGAACCTTATATATCTTGTGTTATTTACCTTATTTGTCTTATTATTATTATTATTATTATTATTACATCATTTATCTTTGAAAGAGACAAGTTAAAGCGCAAAGCGATTAAATTAACTAAAAGAACGCTAAAACTCATTTCCGCCGTGCTGACCCTGATTAAGCGATCTAAGCGTTGCCCTACTTTAGTAAACTGCTAAAATCACTAAGTCTAACTTTTCTGAAGCGTTTGACCCAAGTGGTCAGTTATCCAAAGCGTTCAAACCTTTAAAGTGATACGAAATTTTTGAAGTCGAAAAAGACTTCAGGGTCTATTCAACACCCCCCCCCCTTCTAGACCCTTTCGTATGCCACTTGGGACCACCAAACGTGATGTTAAGCGAGCATCTAGATCCGACACTATACTCAAAGGAATGCCATGTAGCTTTACTATGTTGTCCATATACATAGAAGCTAATTTATTCAGGGTAAAGGTTGCGCGCAAGGGTAAGAAATGTGCATAATTGGTTAGTCGATCAACAATCACCCAGATACTATCGTATCGTTGCCGAATCTTCGGCAAACCTACTACGAAATCCATAGTTATATTACCCCATTTCCACTCTGGGATTTCTAGAGGTTGTAGCAATCCTCCGAGGCGTTGGTGTTCGTCTTTGATCTATGGAATGCCAGACATCTAGCTACAAAGTTAGCACATCTTTCTTCATATTACCCCAGCAAAAGTTTCCTTTCAAGTGCCTATACATCTTCGTGTTTCCCAGGCGTATAGAGAATTTTGAATTGTGAGCCTCTATCAATATTTCTCTTCTCAAGTTTTCATCTTCCGGGACACATATTCTCCCTCTCATCCAAATACTCCTGTCATCTCTGACTTGGAAGTCAGGTAGCAATCATTCTTTTATTTTCTCCTTATACCTTTCTATCTTGGGATCATTGTTTTGAGGTTGTATAATCTGTTCCAATAAAGGTGGGCAATTGTTCAGAGCAGCTAGAATGCTTTCGGTAGATCCTACTTCTTCGAGTTCTAAAGATTCCATATCCCTAATCAACGTGGTGATAAGACTGTTGTTCGCCTTCCTACTAAGAGCATTTGCCACGCGGTAATATTTGATGCTTAGGTCATAATCCTAAAGTAGTTCTAACCATCTCCTTTGTCACATGTTCAACTCTCAACCTTTTTGAACTCGAGTTCGAGCACTTCATCTTGCAAATATAGAAGAGATGTTTAATTATTTCATATTTGATAATATACATTTATACATTGTAATAAAATAATACAATAAAATATAATTCCTAAGGGGGCTTGAAGCTTGCGTTGTTTCCTCGTCTCTCTTAGAAAAACGTTTTTTGAGTTTAATATACTCAAACTCACGTTTGAGCTTCTTAACAAACAAACAATGTCCTCAACCCTAAATATTATGAAAGAAAAAGTGCCTCACGCGAAAAAGGGGATCAATGGCTGGAGGGCGTTTTTGTCTAAATTAGTAAGTAAAATGTTGTTTTAAAATTGAGGGAACAGTTCAGCTAGTTTGCTGAAAACATAAAGCGGTTATAAGCAATTATCAAATTAAGGAGTGTTCATAACAATATCCACAAGTTATCAAAAATTTGAAGTAGCTAGAGTCATTTAAACATTGAATGATACCATAGAATCAATTTAAAAATAAAAATAAGACATCTTTATTAATTTTCTTATTGCTGAATTGCCATTACATTCAATGAACTCTACAAGGCCACTTTATTTATACAGCCAAACAATGTCAATCTTTGATGTATAGGGAACTTTTCCTTCAATTTGTAAATTAGTTGTGGTAGTTATTATTAAGAGACGAAATGCGGCGAGATTGTGGATTGATAATATTAGTAGTGGAAGGGCTTTGTTCCAAGACAACTTCATAGCCATCGCTCCAGTTTTCCATTCCTTGAGCCATTACTTGCCAAAAGATCGCACCCCCACAAGGGCCTCCAATTCTTGCACAACTATAGACACTATTGAATATGTCCCCAAGATATTTGTCCCTGGCTTTGACACTGTAACCAGATGATCTCGAGGATTTGCCGAACTCACTCACTGTCTACTTTGGAATCGTTTATGTGTGCTTGGATCCATTTGTTAACAAATTCAGCTTGGACCTCATCGTTACCAGAAACCCTGCAATACATATGCAACCAATTATCATTTAATAAGTATATATCACGATGATTCTTATCCATATTTTATTTAGCCGAAGTTCATTGATCACATAGAAAATTTCATTAATATTTGTGATTGAAGATCTTTTTATTGTATATAACAATTACGTGATAAGCGCAATTTATTTATTATATAGTTGACTTAAGTTCAACTATGGTCTGCCTAGGTGAATATTCACGCATATTAGAGAAATATAATTATAGTCTCATGGTTCTAAATGCAAGCTTCTTAATTAGTTAGTTGGTGATGTTACAAGTTCGACAACAATTTTTTATGTATTAACTTATACAAAAGAAAAATAAAAGATATAGATTAGCTTAATGAGTCACATATACCATTGATCAGGATATAAATGAATTGTAGCAAAATCTACGTCAGAAATGAGATTGTTTGATATAAAATCAGTGCCAACTCCATAACCGGGATTGAATTGTTTCTTTTCGGGCATTGACTCCCCATAAAATCCCTCCATCCCTACTTCTAGAAGATGATTCTTATCAATTGATTTTACATGAGCTGACATTTCTGTGGTCCAATCCTACAAAATGAAGAGAGTTTATTAGTTTGTTGATATTTATGTAATATTTTTTATAAGCTGTAAGAAAAAAATGATATGAATATAGACTTGACCATGTCTCTTTCTCCAATTTCAAAGCAATGTGCGTAGTTATTAAAAAAACACAATATTGATTGATTAGAGAGAGAGTGAGTGAGAAAGTGACTTGAATAGCTTTTCCAGAGTTGTCATATTGAGAACGAGGTTCATTCATTAGCTCCCATGCAAATATGGTAGGATCATCTCTATAAGCTATCCCAGTTATAGAATTGATTCTTGTAATCACAGCCTGCACCACATAATAGGAGATTAATTATTTTTAATGCAAAAAATATGAGAATATAAATCAACAAAAACATTTTTCACTGTTTTACAAAACTTAAGAGAGAGAGAAAGATTAACTATATTTATGGGGTTTGTGAAGAAAATAGTAAGATGATATTTTCCACCTTTCGTTCATTTGCGGGAAAGTATAAAGGAAACATTGATACAAAAATAATTATGATTTAGAGATATAATTAGTACTTTATAGGTAAGTTACTTATTGTTTTGCGGATTTTCAAATACTATTGATATTTGATATTATATTTCTCCCAACAAAAATGTAATGGAATTTGATTTTAAACTTTTTCCCTTTCTTTTTCGTTTACCTTGATGTGATTCCTGTAGTAACCCTTGACAATAGAATTAGTGAAAAAATCGTCATCATTTAAGTATTGGCCCCGGTCTCTTCCCCATTGAACATATTGCCTTTTCCCTCCAAAACCTTCCCAGTTGTTCACTAAACTTAATATCAGATTGTTTACACTAAAAATAAAATAGGTTGAAAGACCTAAGAAGGCCCAAAGTGAAAGACCTAAAACAGACCCATCAGTGATTAATGGGCCCAAAAGTTTAAAAGGCTAAATCCATCGTAATAACAATAAACCAGGTCTGATGAAGCTGGAGTCAAAGACCCGACAATAATATCTCGACGGTTGAAGAAGCAGGCCCACGACGCAGAAGTACAAAAGCGGGAAAGAAGAGAGAGAAGGGGACATCAAATCAAAGAACAACTTATTTTTCTCTCTTATCATAGGAGTAGGCGTAAATATAATTAGGAGTAGTTTGTAGTGTAGATTTGTTCAAGAATTGCTGGATCCAATCCCGGAGTTATACCAGTGTTTCATTCATCTGTAACTAGCACAAATTGAAGACTTTTATGGAGGTATAGATTACATGCTTTCAGATTTCATTATTTGACAGTAATTTGTATCTTGACCTGAGTTTTCTATTCATTTTCATCGTTTTAAGAAAAGAAGATTCTCACGTAGGTATAGAATTATTTTGTGTCAGATTTAAGTATCAGAGAAATAATTCTTACTTGTACTTGAATTGTTCTTTTATAGTATTATCGTGTCATTCGAAGACAATATATATATATATATATATTTCAGTCAGTTGCGGTCCGAATAATTAATTTAAACAACACGGCGAAGTGTTAAATTCTGAACCACCGTCTAGCGTATCGAACTCGAGCGCGGGGTTGAAAGATAATTCTAAGATAAGAATTATCGCGGGGCTTGGAACACGCAGTTGGATTCACCCTAATCTAGATTGTTTTTTTTTTACGAAACAAGTTTTGGCGACCACAGTGGGAGTCGGTTTTTCTAAAAATAAAAAACTGACGTTTTGATATTTTCTAAATATAAAATTCTTGTATGACGTCTGAGGATTCATTCAGAGACGATTTGGTTGACGATTGTGATACTCAACCGATTTCGAAACATAAAATCAGAGCGGACAAAATGTACGAACAATTTGTCCGAGTTATGAAACAGACCCTCGCGGGTGCTCGCGAAGATCAAAGAAGAGAATTCAATATCAGTACCGAGCATTAGCACAGGAGTCAGCCCGAATATTTACTGCAATTGTGCAGGATATCGCAATAAACGCTCGAGATGGTTTGGCTAGAGAGGTTACTAGAGTAATTACAGAATTAGGAGAAATTTTTAATCAGACATGCGACGTTTTCTCGAGTATGATAAATACCCAAGTAGCTTCAGCGCTCGAACCCTTAATTAACAGACATAACATTCTGGTCGAAAAGGTATCTCAATTAGTGTCAATAGAGCCTGGGATTCGAACCAGAACAGTTAATCTAGATGAAGTTCCTCTCGGGTATCCTCGAGATACTCGAGCTCAGGAAGTAAGATTCGAGTTTGGTCAGTGCTCGAATCAGATCCCTCCTACTTCAAGTCAAGTACCATTCGAGGGGCATTATTTCTCGAATCCTTATGGTGCTGAAGGGCATCCACGTGCGAGTCAGGTGAATGCTTATACCACCCAGCCTATTCGAACTCAGGAAGGGAGGTCCGAAATTGGTCAAGGCTCGAATCGAATCCCTCCTGTTTCGAGTCAAGTGCCCTTCGAGGAACAGCACTTCTCGAATCCTCACAATGCTGGGGGACATCCACATGTGAGTTAGGGGAATGTTTATACAACTCAAGCTATTCCTCAGCCAACAACTCAAGCTATTCCTCAACCAACAAGACCGAATGTCCCTGTACCACCGAACATTTCAGGATCAATGCCCGCTGGGTATCCACCTAATGTCAATTTTGGAAATCTTGGGCCAAATATTGGTTATAGTCAGGGATATTACAATGGGACGCAAGGTGCGCCTCAGAGTTACCCATATATGGGGTCTTCGAATACCCCTTTTATAGGAAGTCAAGGTTTGCCTGTAAACCAAAACTTCTCTAATATGAGTAACAATGTGCAAATCCCATATCCTGGGGGGCAGTATACGCCTAATAATTGCTTGGGGGGCAATTTTGGACCACAAGCACAAGTTTAAGATCCTCTTCAAAATCAAGTGGAAATGGCCATCGAAAGAATATATGGGCCTGGTTTTCGAAGGAACCACCGTTTGATTCCTGGGAAACCTTACCCCGATTGGGTAGACAGGAATTTTCCTTTCCCAAGAACATATAAAATTCCCAACTTCACTTTGTTTTCTGGAGAAGACCACGTGTCAGCTCTCGAACATTTGTCTCGATTCACTTGCCAATGCCGAGAGGCAGCTGATCAGGACTATCTCAAATTGAGGTTATTCCCTAGTTCTTTAACCGGGTCAGCGTTTAACTGATATACGAATTTATCACCTAATTCGATACATACTTGGGATGAAATGCAATTTCAGTTCCAAAATCATTTTGCTCGAACTGAACCGAGCATGACCATGAGTGACTTAGCCAAAATAAGACAGAATCCTGGAGATTCAATAGAAGAATTCTTGGCTCGATTTAAAAAAGCTAGGATTAAATGTCATTTGAATATCCCCGAATCTGAGTTTGTTCAATTGGCTCAACAAAACATGGCTTTTGATTATAGAATAAAATTCGACGGAATGATGTTTTCTGATTTCAGAGGTTTGGCAGAGAGTGCGGTGAGATACGAAAATATGTTTAGAGAGGAAAGCCAAAGAAAACATCAGGGTTTCAATGCCTTCGAGGTGGGGATTCCATGGGCATTCGAGGATGCCTATGAAATCGAACTGGCAGAATTTGTTAAAGGGCCACCGTTTCAATGCGGAGCTCTCGAGAGAAAAGACTGTGTAGCTACAGGATCTTTACAGACAAAGAAAGAAAAGGAATATAGTTTCGATGTGACTAAAACCGAGCGAAGATTTGACTGGCTTCTTGCGAATAAAAAACTTAGGTTAAAAGGGAGACATAGAATACCTTCGAAATCAGAAATTAAAGGAAAACCATATTGCAAATGACACAATGCTTTTTCACATGAAACGAATGAATGCATAATGTTTAGGAATTTGATACAAGAAAAATTGGATTCGAAAGATATAATTTTTCCTGACAATCAAAAAACAGATATAGATGAGAATCCATTTCCAGTTCTAAATTTCGAAATTAACACTGTGGATATTAACCAGTTCGAAAATCTTAATGTGCAGGCACGAAAAGAGGCCAAATTGGCAAACCAATTGTTCAACCGACTGATTGATAAAGGTGTACTAACGTTCCCGAAGGTGAAAGACGAAGGTCTGGAAGGCATGTGCAGATGGCATATGAATACTCTGCATACCACTGACCAGTGCAAGATTTTCAGGCGATTTGTAGCGAAACAGTATGAGAGGGGTACGATATGCTTGTCAAGAATCGACAAGAGAATCCTGGATTTTGATCAGGATGGAAAGCCAAAGAACAAAGAGGTGGTCGGCGAGACCAAATCAATTGCTCAAGGGCAAGGGGAAAAATCGTACAAGGAGGTGCTCGAAACCCCTACTCGAGAAATTGTTTACCAGACACCTGCTAGGGTGGTGACGAATTTAACCCAAATGCAGAAGGTTTTGTGTGGACAGTGCACAGATACCTTACATTACGAACTAGTGAGGCTGTAAGTTATTCCAAATGACCCAGATTGGATTCCCGCATATCAAAGGGAATGGAATAAAAGACAAAGGTATGAGACGAACAACCAAGGGTTTGGAACTATGCCTTATGATAGGCACTTTCGAGGAAGAGGAGGCAGAGGATATGGAAGATCCGCCTCATCAGGGAGAAATTCACCTTTAGAACGTCTTGGAGGATATCGCAGGAATGTCGAAAGAAAGAGAGATGATCACCCGAGGGTCATCGCTCATCAAGTAGCTTATTCTCGAGCAGCGGTAGCTTTGGAAATGCAACAACAGGCTTTGGAAATCTCAGGGTGGAAGAAGAGGCTTTGTCAAAAGGAATCTTGAAGTCGAAGATAGTCAAGAATCCCAGTGAAGAAGATTTTGAGAAAGATGTCGATCATTTGAGTGACCAGTTAAGAGAAGCAGCCTTGAAAGGAAAAGGTGTTACAACTGAAGAAGATGAAGAGCTGGGAGATTTTGAGTCAGGCGACGACTTGGATATTCTACTGGGAGATACACTATGCGAGGAATCAGCAAACGAAGCTGATTTAAAAGAAAAAGAAGCTACTTTGGAAAGGGTACTGAAACTTGAGGAAGACAGAAACATAGATATGGTGACTGTGCTGCCAGGCGAATTCGCAGCCAAAGAAGGAATGAATGAGGAAGGAAATAGCCTTGAATTCACATCTGATGAAGAAAAAGGTAACGCTTCTTGTTTTAAAATTTGTAGTGATCAGTCACTCGAAGATAATGAGCAAAAAGTCGAAAATTTGTCAAAATTACTATTTTCGAAAGAAAAAATAGACAATAATCACATGAAACCTTTGTTCATAAAGGCAGAAATCGAAGGTATTCCCATTAGTAAGGTATTAGTCGATAACGGGGCCACTGTCAATATTTTGCCAGCAAAAACGTTAACAAGACTGGGCAAAAGCTCGAAAGATTTAGTAGTGGTTGATGTAGCGGTCTACGGATTCTCGGGCCAAGCTACTAAAGTCTTGGGAGTTTTGCCATGCCGGGTCAAAATAGGAACCCAGAGTTCCTACTCAGCATTTTTCGTAGTAGAAACGAATTCATCATCGTTTAATGTTTTGTTAGGAAGAGATTGGATACATCAGAATTATTGTGTCCCCTCTACCTTACATCAAGTATTAATTTGTTGGAACGGACACCAATTCGAGGTGATCCAAGCGGAAAAAAACAATTATTTTATCGATACTCAAATTGTTAATGCCAGGTATGAAGCTGGAAAGCTCGAAGGAAGTGATTGGCGATTCATCGGAGAAGCCATAGAAAAGCCAGCGAAAGAAGGAGAGGGAATCCATGAAGAGTCTACATCCGAGATGGGCTCTAAGTTAGCCGAAATCAAATTAGATCTAGTTTAGATATTGTAAAAGTTATGAGGAATGTCGATGTAATGAAAGATGATGTTGTTTCTAATATTTTTCGAAGGTTAAGTATTCAACGAATGGAATCGAAATTGTGTGCTTACGATCGTGATCATGTTCGTTATGATAAGTTTAATTCTGAATATTGTCACAATGAAATACGTGAATCAAATTCTCCAAAAGGATTCTCTCGAGATCTAGTGTATGCGACGGGTCCCAAAACAAATAATTCTTGCAATGAAATATATATGGCAGGTGCTATTCATAATGAAGGTTCTCGAGATAACAAACATAGAATAAATAATCATAATGGAAAGGATACAGTTAACTTTCAAGTGGGAAATATCGAACATGGTATTATAGAACCAGACGAAGAGATTAGGAAAAATGGTCAGGACCAGTTGGAAGAAGTTAATCTAGGGACAATCGACAACCCTCGCGTAACTTACATAAGTTCGAAGATGACTCAAATGGAGAAAAATGACCTAATCGATATTTTGCAACAATTCAAGGATTGTTTTGCCTGGGCACATCATGAAATGCCCGGAATTGATACTAATATAGCTCGACATGAACTACCTATTAAACCGGGCTTCAAACCTGTGATACAAGCACCCAGACGTTTGTCCCCAGATCTAATGGGAGCAATTAAGGAAGAAATAGAAAAGTTCGTCGAAGCCAAATTCATTAGGCCAACTCGATACGTCGAATGGTTAGCTAACATCGTACCAGTGATCAAAAAGAATGGTAAGGTACGAATATGCATCGATTTTAGAGATTTGAATAAAGCTACTCCAAAAGATGAATATCCGATGCCAATGGTTGACGTATTGATAGATGCAGCTGCTAGACATAAAGTAATGTCTTTTATGGATGGCTATTCTGGGTATTATCAGTTGAAAATAGCTGAAGCGGATCGGCATAAAACGGCTTTCAGGTGTCCAGGATCCATAGGGAATTTCGAATGGAGGGTTATGCCGTTTGGTTTAAAGAATGCCGGAGCCACGTACCAGAGGACTATGAATTACATTTTCCATGATGTAATCGGGAAATCTTTGGAGATATACATCGATGATGTAGTGGTTAAAGCTCAGAATCATGAAGAGCATAAACAGTTTTTGGTCGAGTCGTTTAAACGAATGAGACTCTTTAATTTAAAAATGAATCCTTTGAAGTGTGCTTTTGGAGTGGAAGCTGGAAATTTCCTGGGATTTTTGATACATCATCGAGGTATTGAAGTAGACCAAAATAAAGCTAAAGCGATTATCGAAGCAAAGCCTCCAAGAAACAAAAAGGAACTTCAGAGTTTCTTAGGGCAAGTAAATTTTGTACGAAGGTTTATAGCCAACCTAGCCGGAAAGACAGAAGCTTTCTCCCCTCTATTACGATTAAAAGATGAAAATGAATTTATATGGGGTGATGAACAAAATAAAGCATTTGACGCTATCAAAAAGTATTTAATTCAGCCTCCTGTGCTGATTCCCCCTCGAAAAGGAAAAAAGTTAAGATTATATATATCAGTAGCAGAAATGTCAATAGGATGCCTTCTAGTACAGGAAAATGACAGAGGCTATGAACAAGCGGTATTCTATTTGAGTAGACTTTTGAATGACGCAGAGAAAAGGTATACTGCGATGGAGAAATGGTGCCTCAGCCTATATTTTGCCTCTACCAAACTAAGACATTATTTTGCTGCATACTCAATCGAAGTGGTATCCCCTACCGATGTCATCAAATTCATGATAAACCAGCCTTTGGTTAAGGGTCGATTCAGTAAATGGAGTCTTAGCTTACTCCAGTTTGACTGGATCTATGTACCACAAAAAGCAGTAAAAGGTCAAGTTTTGGCTGATTTTTTAGCAGAACATCCATCTATGGATAAGGAAACCAGTTTCGAAACTGATGTCATCAGCATCGCTCCTGGGATTCTCTATTTTGATGGATCAAGCACTCGAGATAGTACAGGGGCCGGTATATATATAATATCTCCCTCTAAAATAATTACTAAAATGTATGCAAAGATCGAAGGTGATTGTACTAACAACAGAGCAGAATACGAAGCTCTTATTTTAGGATTAGAAGTGCTACGAGACATGAAAGCAAAGAATGTGAAAATAAAAGGAGATTCCCAGTTGATAATAAATCAAGTGAAGGGGATATTTAAGTGTGTAAGTCCCGTAGCCGTAGCTTCTTTTGCTCGAATAAACGAGTTGTTCAAAGGTTTCGAGATAGTCGAAATCTCGTATGTGCCATGGGAAGAGAATCAAATATCTAATGATTTAGCTCAGTTAGCGTCGGGATATAAAGTCGATTCAAATATGTGTGAGTCAGTTATCCAACTCAAACCAAGGGTGGTCCTACCTTTCGAGCAAAGAATAGCTCGAGTACACAAGGTAGATATTCTTAAAGGAGAACAAGATTGGCGTTCTGAGATCATCGAATATCTCCAAGACCCAGCTAGGAGAACATTTTCGAATAGGCTAAAGTTGATGGCACATCATTATTTTTATGATGGGCAAGAATTATATAGGAAGGATCCTCAAGGTGTTTTGTTAAAATGTCTCGATTTAGAGGATGCATTAGTTATAATGGCAGAAACCCACGAAGGGGTATGTGGAGCCCATCAGTCAGGACAAAAAATGAGATGGTTGATACAAAGATATGGTTTTTACGGGCCGACTATCTTGCGAGATTGTATAAATTATGCGAAGGGATGTACGCAATGTCAGAAACATGGGAAAATTTTAAGGCAACCGACCGTGGGTTTGAATTCCATAATAAAACCCTGGTCATTTCGAGGGTGGGCCATGGACATAATCGGAGAAATTAAACCAGCTTCATCAAAAAAGCATAAATACATATTAGTAGCCACAGATTAATTTACCAAGTGGATTGAGGCTAAACCTTTCGAAAGTATAAGTTCCAAACAAGTGGTCGAGTTCATTAAGAAGTATATTATTACCAAATTTGGTATTCCAGAAACCATAACTTTCAATCAGGCTAGAGTATTTAATAGTATAGAAATACTCGAATTTCTGGAACAATTCGGAATAAGATTAATCAATTCGACACCTTATTATGCCCAAGCAAATGGCCAAGCTGAATCGTCGAATAAATTAATCAAAAATTGTGTCTCGAAAATGATAAGCCAGAATCCAAGAAATTGGCACGAATTGTTAATCGACGCGATTTGGGCGTTAAGGACAATCAAGAAGGACAGCCTAGGAATATGTCCTTTCCAATTAGTATATGGACATGAAGCAGTAATTCCTTTGGAGATCAATATCAAGTCTAGGACTTTCAGCCGAAGAATATACCGAAAACATGAATATCGAAAAACTAGATCATGAAATCTTGCAAATACAAGCATTGCAACAAATAGAATTTCAAAAGAGTAGAATTGAAAGAAGTTATAATAAGAAAGTAAACGCAAGATCTTTCGAAGTAGGAGATCTAGTTTGGAAAATGATTTTACCAGAAGGATCAAAAGACAATTTTTATGGGAAATGGTCAGCTAAGTGGGAAGGACCATTTCTAATATCGAATAAATTATCTGGGAATGCTTTTGAACTCCAATGGATGAGTGGAGATAAATATGGAAAAGCATTAAACGCGAGATACTTAAAAAAGTATACACCAAGTATATGGAAAGAAAACGAAACCATTATATTCAAAAGATTACCCGAAACGGGTAAGAATTTTCACAATAACAAAATATAAAAAGTAGCATCATTCGAAAATAGTATTAAGATTGAAGAAAAAACAAAGAGTTTGACAAAATATCTAACGATGAATCAAAGGCATCCCTTTCAAGAACGGCATGCTTGGCTATTTCTTCAAGTTCAAATGATAGAGCTGCAATCTGGTCATTCAGAGTTGAGATATTCTCGTTGACTTGGTTGGCTGATTGGACTAAACGATCCCGTTCGAGTTGGAGATCAGCAATCTGGGCATTGAGAGCAGCAACTCGAGCCATGTAGCTATCACGGGAACCTTCTAAGATGGTGACCTGGCCACAGAGTTGATCTAGTTGTTGGGTGTGACTCGAAGAAACGGCTTCGGTAAAAGGATTGATACCCTGATCCGCTAAAGAGTGAAGGCGAGCAAGGCTATTTTCGAAAACCTCACGAGCGGCTTGAAACAGGGGCAACCAAGTATTAGCCATCCTCGAAGTCGCTTCATCAAGAATAAAACGAAGTTCCGACAATAAATGAGGATCATTGAGATTATGCCTTATGTCCATAAGGGCTTCGTTCAAAGCGACTTGAGAAAATACGGTTGTCGCTACAGTGTTGAAGGAAAGAACATCTCGAAGTTAGTATGTTAAACACTAAAATGAAATAGAACATTGCCACGAAATAAATCTATACCTTCAGTCGGGGTAACAAGGGCCATGGAAGAACTTGAAGGTCCGAGGTCCATAACCGGACTAGGTAAAATAGCTAACGGAGAGATATTAACAATCTCTTCTATTCGTACTGAAGAGGAAAGAGAAGAATCCAGAGTAGGCCGAAATGATGATCCGAGAGCAAGATTTGTACCAATTCTGTGAAAAACAGTAGAATTCATGACGATGGTAGATATTCCCGCTGTAGTGCCAATTGAAAATCGCACCGAAGAGGGTAAACTAGGCACGCCTGAAGGATCGAGGGACAAGGTTATTTAGGAAAATGAATAAGTAGGTTGTTAAAATTCTGCCTAAATATAAAGTGTAAACATAATAAATTGTCTTACCTGACGAAAGAAATCTCGAGAGGTTAGGAGCAGTGCTCGTGATAATCTCGGAACTGGGGTCTGTTCTCTCGAAAGTGTTGCTCGATAAGTTTTCTAGAAAGAAAAACAATATCAAAACATGGTAGAGTAACAAAAGCCCATTAATGATTTTACAACACATGAGAAAATACCTGAAGAACGATCTGTTTCGATTGGGTCTCGATGAGTCTCACAATCAGGTAAAACATCTTCAAGGATAGGCGAAGTTGGTAGGGGATCAAAGTCGGGTGAGCCCTCTTCGAGAATGGGTTCAAGGACATTTTCGACGCCAGCCCCAATAATCGGCGTCTCCTTTTCGAGATCAGCAGGTCCACTCGAAAAGCCTGCATGAAAGATATGAATGAGCAAATATCGATTGAAGAATTAGTTTGCAATTTACAAATGAAAACTAAGAATATCCGAGTAGTTACTTGATTCACCGGAAGTCGTTTGCATACGTAAGCGTTTCCTGGATCTGGGTTGAAGAGCATATTGAGCTGCATCGTCGTCATCTTGATCTTTGTCTTCTTCATTAGGTACTCGAGAGGGTACTTCTTGAGAAATAGAAGATGCAGGCTCCCGGATGGTAAGTGCACTTCGTTTTCGAGTAACACAAGTAGGGATGGAAAATAGCTCAGTTGGAACAGACGAGTCTCGAAGTGCCTGAGACAATGCCGCCGCTTCGCGGATTTGGGGGTTGTCCCGCTCAAATCTCCACCCTGAAGTTAAGTCATACGGAACGATGTAATCATCATTCTGTAAAAAAAAGAATATATCAGAATAAGTCCTAAATATTATAGTTGAAGATTATAACAGTATATGAAAGTTACCCGATTCGATAAAAGATTCGAAAGATGAGCCATGTCCACCGTGCCAGCGCACATTCTGGTGATATTTGTAATCTGCTTACGGATGATTGGTCTCGAATAACTGCGTGTTAAAACCTTGTTCCAAAAGTCTGCGAAACATCTCTCGACTCGGATGATTCTACAAAAAATAGGAACAAAACATGGCGGAATCTGACTAGAGGCTTGGTTCCGAATAAGAGCTTCAGCTTTGGCCCTTTGATGATTTGCAATATGAAATTGCCTACTTGACCAAGGGCGATTCATAGTGCCCAAGAATGGTAAAGAAAAGCATTGGGTTACACCAAATTGCCGCGAGCATAGCTGCAAAATAAAGATGGTTTAAACAAAACTCAGTTGTCGAACTGTTTGTTCAAAATCAAAGATACTTGAAGGAAGCAAGCTCGAAGAACAGCTCATTCGAGATTTGGTAAATTTCAAATCGAACCTGTTCAAAATCAAGCAATGCTCGAAACCGAGATGTTCGAGACCAAGCAGGCTCGAAATTAAGCAATGCTCGAGATCAAGCACGCTCGAAATCAAGCATGCTCGAGATTAAGCATGCTCAAAATAAGCATGCTCGAGATCAAACATGTTCGAGAATAAGCATGCCCAAAATAGGTATGTAGTTAGCATATTCGAAATCAAGCATGGAAAGAGATGCTCGAAGTTGAACATGTTCTACACCGAATATACTCGAAGTATAAAATACAAAGTTATAAAGTTTGTCATATTTATACTCGAAACATATTTAGAATACCTGAGGGTTGTAAACTTCAACTCCGGGGACATTATCTGCATACAGTATCCCGGGATGACAAAATAGCCCTCCAGTAGGGATGATCCTCTATGGAAGAGTCTAGCGAATCAATCGTTCGCATCCAATCGGGTAGAGCAGTGTGCGACCAATGATTTCGGGCTTGGTCGTGCCTTGTTTCGAAAAAGGGGCACCATGTGGAAACATAGAGTGGATTATAAATGGCGCTAAAAACTTCGAGATATGACACCTTTTCGAGAGGAACTAATAAATTTATGGCGGCCTCCCCATAGCAAACCCATTTTGAAATTGGTTCGAGCCGGAAGTTGGAGGGTTTTTTCGACGATTGTCGTTGCTTGACCGATCTTTCGAATGATTTTATAGTCCTGATATTCAATAACTCAGGGTAATACAGAAAAGACCAACATGTCAATAACCAAAGGGGGCCGGATAATTTGTGAGCATTCGAAGAGTCATTGCTCAAATTAAACATCATACGGTAAAAGTGAGATAGCATTAGCGGAGCCAGCTCGATGGGCCCCATGGTGATAGCAATATTGGCAGACAAAGTAAAAAAGGTTTTATTCACCACGCAACCAGCATTCATAAACAACCGGGAGAAGGCGAAATTTAGAAATAAAACCTCTTCGAAGGGCGTAGGTGGATCATCACAATTGATAAAGAATTTGACTAAGGCAGTATAAGCAATATTTGCTCCCTTTGATTTACCATGATGTTTTAGCCAATTTTTGGTAGATAATAAGAGAGCTCGAGAATTAGGCAAAGGTTCACCCGTAGGAAGATTTATGCCCGTAGGAGAAAGACCAGTAATTAAAGCAACATCTTCCAATGTAATTGTTTGGAAGCCACGAGGTAATACGAAACAATTGTATGAAGAATGCCAAGAAAACGAAAGGGCGTCTGTTGTTACCTGTTCGAAAGGAATGACCGGGTAGCAGGCTATTCGAATAAGCCCCAGAATTCGATTACCTTCCCATTTGTTTCGAAGATGATGCAACCTTTCGAACCAAGGATATGCATCGATGGCCCCAATCCACCCATTGATAGGTTTGGTTTTGTTCGTCCAATTATATTTGTTTTCTACTCTCGATTGAAAAAGAGGAGCATCTCCCTCTAAAGAGGGCCAAGTACCTAGTAAATTGGGAATACTACCCTCGGAAGATTCGAACACTTCAGATTGAAATCAGGGCCCGAGTCCAACATGGTTGATGGATTGACCCTGGCGATCGCGGACCCATGGTGGGATCATATGGGTAGATCCCAAAGTCGAAATCTTCACATCACTATGGTAAGCTTCGAAATCTTTGACGATTTGATAAAGATCTTGGGCGTCTTCGCTATCCAAAAGAGTCGCTCGAGCGACTAGGCGAGAAATAGCGTGAGGATTAGACATATTTGAAAACAATTCGAGAAGTTGTCAAGAAAAGTAGAGAGAATTTCGAAGAAGAGGGAATTTTCGAAAGAGAGAAAGATAAAGAAGGAAGATGATAAATAGTTGGAGAGAGAAAATAAAGTGAAGGATGATAGTGATGGCTAAGAAAAGGAACAAGATATTTATAAGGCTCTAGGTGTTCGGTCACAAAAAGACACTTCTATGCAGAACAAGAAGAGGTAAATTTCAATTGTTTTTACCCGTTTAAAAATACGAAGAGGCTCTTACAGAAAGATGACGTAAAAACGTAAATAAAAAGAAGGGAGGTTTTAAAAACCCTGATCACGAAAAGGTGCCGGGAAAAGGAACGAACACGTTCGTCATATCATTCACGAACCTTTTTGAAACGAAACGATGATTAATAAGGAGACGTGTACATTAATATACATGAACTCGAAACGTTCATATACATTAGGGGGGCATTTGTTTACACTAAAAATAAAATAGGTTGAAAGACCTAAGAAAGCCCAAAGTGAAAGACCTAAAACAGGTCCATCAGTGATTAATGGGCCCAAAAGTTTAAAAGGCTAAGTCCATCGTAATAACAATAAACCAGGTCTGATGAAGCTGGAGTCAAAGGCCCGACAATAATATCCCGCCAAAACAAAAGGATTTTAAAAAGGGAAGTTGGAAGCAGTTCTCAACGGTTGAAGAAGCAGGCCCACGACGCAGAAGTACAAAAGCGGGAAAGAAGAGAGAGAAGGGGACATCAAATCAAAGAACAACTTATTTTTCTCTCTTATCATACGAGTAGGCGTAAATATAATTAGGAGTAGTTTATAGTGTAGATTTGTTCAAGAATTGCTGGATCCAATCCCGGAGTTATACCAGTGTTTCATTCATCTGTAACTAGCACGAATTGAAGACTTTTATGGAGGTATAGATTACATGCTTTCAGATTTCATTATTTGACAATAATTTGTATCTTGACCTGAGTTTTCTATTCATTTTCATCGTTTTAAGAAAAGAAAATTCTCACGTAGGTATAGAATTATTTTGTGTTAGATTTAAGTATCAGAGAAATAATTCTTACTTGTACTTGAATTGTTTTTTTATAGTATTATCGTGTAATTCGAAGACAATATATATATATATATATATATTTCAGTCAGTTGCGGTCCGAATAATTAATTTAAACAACACGGCGAAGTGTTAAATTCTGAACCACCGTCTAGCGTATCGAACTCGAGCGCGGGGTTGAAAATAATTCTAAGATAAGAATTATCGCGGGGCTTGGAACACGCAGTTGGATTCACCCTAATCTAGATTTTTTTTTTTTACGAAACATAGATAAATACCATTCTTTTTGGCTTCGGATACCACAAAATCCAGTCCCTGAAAGATAGCAAAAAATATAATTTAATCAAATATTTATACATCCACACATGGACAAGCAAAGCCGTTAAGTAGTACATGCAACGATTGCTTATAATGTGGTGCAGGTATAGACGAGACTAAAGGGCTAGACTTTGGCAGTTGTATGAAATAAAAAATTCTTCACCCATCAAAATACTAAATTGTCCATGTGAGTTATTTAAAATAGACTTAGTGTGTGTGGCAGACTCAATAGTGCAAATAATTACTTAAAATTATAAAAAAAATTACTTTCATAATTTAGCAGGGGAGAACATTAGGTGTACTATAGAATAAATCATACCTAGAGATACCAAAATGACCTTTTAATTTTAATTAAAAAAAAATTACATTAGATATTTGGTTCTGAAACGACCAAAAACCCCCCTTGTTTAGCTATATGGAGTTATTGTTATTTACCTTGAACATATCCTCGTTATACACACCAGGAGATGTCTGCAAAGCTCTATAACCACCATCACTGAAAGCCCAAGTCCTCGCAACATTCATTCCATATTTTGAAGCCTCCTTAAAGGTATCAGTCACCTTGTCTCGAGTTGACGGGTCAGAGGCCATGTACATTAACCAGTAAGCATTGAACCCATTGAAATACAATGGCCTCCCATTCATCACAAAATGACCACCCCTTGTTTCCACAAAACTATCACGGGCTGCCCTCACATCGCTATAAGCGATCGAAAGGGCTAGCAAAACAGAACAAATCATCAAACTTTTTCTCCACATTTTGGTTCAACTAATTCCTTATCTATTTCTCAAATGTATTGTTTATCTATGTGTGTGTGGGCGCTTGCTTCTACGATGCATGCAGAAAGGGGTATATATATAGGGGAAGATTGATCTTTGGGACTAGGAAAGAATGAGATGGGATTATGGGCTATTGCTTGCTGATGGCTCCAAATACAAATTGCTTTCTACTTTAACTTATAGATCATATTAGAATGTTATAGTACTATGTAAATCTTTTGGAAGTTGTTGGAAGGGAGAATTCATACTACGAACTTTTTTTCATTTCAAATCAAATATATGGAAATTCTAATCCGGTCATAGTTTTCTGGAACCAAAGCCAAATAAATTAGATTTTACTACTTATTGTGTGATTGATTTCTACTTCAAGAGGAGCGATCAATAATAAAAGACAAGTGTTATACCCTCAACACTATATTTTTCACGCAAATGTATATTAGATTTGATTTTGCTTTTTGTAAGTTAATTCGATTTTGTTTCCTTCTTTTGTCCTCAGAAGTGCTTGTAAACTCTAAGTGATTATCATTTTTTTGTTGAAAATAAATTATTTGGGGAGTTTGCAAATTCAATTTATGCATCTATTTTAATTTTCTAAACTTGAGTATTAATTATGTAATTTTTAAGTTGATAAAGGACACTTCAAAATTTTGGTATTTTTTAATTAAATCAAAATTATTCTGGACATATTTATCTTCAATTACATTTCAGTAATCATAAAGTACGGATTTAGACCCTAAACCCAAGAGACTTTTCTGGCTAAATGAAATATAAATATAAATACATATATATATATATATGGTTGCATTTCAAGGGTAATATGGTAGTTTTAAATAATAAGTTGATTTTTAGATACTTGTTTTTTGCGAATATTCTTCAACTTTTTCCCACTTTCCATCAGCACTTGCAAACAACACTCACTTCTGATTCTTTATCACATTTTAAGTATGAAAGTAATGGTATATATATTTATAAATATATATATATATACACACACTATATATAATGAAAACAAAAATAAGTGGCATTTAATTTAACTTTTTGCGAATTGAATTAAACAAAGAGGTGTTTTTATGATTAAATAAATAATAGAAAAGATAAAAACTGAAAATGAAATGAAACCAAGCAAAGCAACCATGAAGTGTAACCCAATGTATTTCCCTTCCTCAAGTGTACAAGAAAAGATAAAGCAACGGTGGGTGATGATCCGAAATGGTTGTAGCTTTTATATAAGATAGAGCTTCTATATATAATCGTCATTCCAACTTTCTCATAAATTGTTACCAAATGCCAACTTCTTGCTCAGTTCTAACTTTATATCCATCCAATAGAACACATATAAAGGAGAAAATTTTGGTTCGAAACTTGATTTGTTTGAATCCAATATACTATATTAGTGTTACTCTACAATTTATAGTATTTTGCTTCCTATTACAATCAAATCCCTATTTATTTGGCCCCAGATTAAATTCAAATGCTAATTTTTCTAAATAAATCAATCTTCAATTAGTAAAACATAATTAAAATAATATAAGTAGGATATATATATATATATACATATATTTTAAACTTAAAATTATATCATATGAAGCAAATAATTGGAAGAAAATTCACTTTTTGATTAACGTTTAAGGTTGTACAAGTAAGGAAATGTATATTTATGCAATCTATCAACTCTATCTTAAATCTTTAGAGGCGTATACATGTCACTTGTGAAATTTTGTCTTAATTTCTTTTTGACAGATGTAACTAGAGTTGAAAAAAAAAAAAGGTGGAGTATATGAGACATCTTTGCACTTTTGGGACTGAAATTGGAATAAATTGTATCCTATCAAATCAATATTGCAATTCTCCCAACATAAAATAATAAAATTATTATATCTTTGTTTACAATATGCCTGCGGGCATGCACATGCCTGTTAATGTAACATGATTGCCCAGTTTCATAACATATTTTAATCAAGAATTTTTCGTTTGTTCATAATTTTAATGTTTTAAAAGAATCATTTTAATTTACTTCAAGTTAAACATTGTGTTTCACCATAGGCCTCAACCCTTCATGACTTCTATTCATCAGTAATATGTGTTGTATTCTTTAGTATGAATCATTTAAAATTATATAACTGGATACTTCAAGGAGGGAATGGAAAAACAAGAAATCATTGATAGTTTACCTAAATAATAGCAGATGATGTGTTGCCAAATTCTAGAACTAGTTGGCATTAAGCATAATAAAGCTGTTAAAACTATCATACATCCATGGATGAAAAGAAACAGAAATCAGAGAAATTGGGAAAGAGAGAAAGAAAGACCCTTCTTTGATTGATTAGTTAGAATGAATAAACACTACAAGAAATGTGGCAATTGACCACCGCTAAATTCAATGGTAGAAACTATGTTGATGTGGCCAAAGCACATTTGCCACCACTTTTCAACGGCTAAAGAGCCGTTTTTTCTGCAAGGGTGGCGGATACAATAACCACCACTTGTAGCCATGGCCTATGATTTGGCCATGATGAAGACCACGACTAGTAAAGCAATGGCAGACATGTATTAAAATAACTCTTCTTTCACCATCCCTTTACAGTGGTGGGGGAAAAGTGCAACATATTTACATTTTTGCCCTTTTCTTTGTAAATAACGTTACTTTCACCATCTCTACCTAGTGGTGTTGGAAAAGAGCACCACATTTACATTTTTGCCCCTTTTGTAGAAGCTATTGGTCTTATTTTTGTTTTGCTGATATAATTGAACCGGGTATGAAACTGCATTTGAAATTAAAACTAAAAAGTAAAATTTTGTCATTAAAATATAAAAATGCTCAGGCTCTTTAATTCATGAACATTTGCATCTAATCCAAAAAAAAAACCAATAACTCCAAAGTATACAATAGAAATTTTCTCAACAGAAAAATTTGAACATGGCCTTATGTTTGTCCCTTTGCCTGAAAAAAGAAGAAACAAAAAATAATACCATAAGATTAAAATAAAATTTTGTACTAAATAAGGACATAATGATAATGAATTGCATTAGTATTTGCGAGAGACTTAAATAAATTGTTGCATGCTAGGATAAAGTTCGTATTTCACTGTGTGCATATGTAAAGATATAACGGAGTAAAGTCAGAACCTTAGCGTAACGACGAAGCTTCTGTTCTGGAGCCTTGGATTATGTTTTCACATATCATTTGTACCTAAAAGAACAAAAAAATGCAAAGCAAAGACAACAAAACCACATGTGAATATGACATGCCATGGTATCAATTATCATGGAATCAATTTCTGCAATATTGTACTAGTAGCTGATAGATGGGATTTTTTTACTTTCATCTCAAATTATGACTAAAATGTTTTGAGTTTCCCCGCTTTATTCCTTCCATGAAACAATATAATGCTTAACTTTTCAAGAATATAGATTGGCAAATAATACCAGAGAGAGCAAACCAAGAAGTTATAAAATGCCCACTTGAAAAGATGATCAAAAAATAAATAAATTACGCCATATATTGGCAAAGCAAGGCCAAAAATATTATACCAGTTTGCACTCGGCTGTCCTTGCAGTTTGGTTCCAGTCCTAGCTGAATCATTATTTGACGTACTTGCACCAACGCTCATTGTGCCAGTTGCACTAGATGAATCAGGTTCCTACAAAAAAAAAATTACATCAGAGATATATATAGAAATAATAAATTATTAATTTGAGGTTTTAGTACCTGTCTAAAATCAAACGGTCGAAATGTTGCTACAGATTGTCCAATAAACAGAGCTACAGGAAAGTGACCAAGTCCAAAGTATGAAACAACATTCTCTACAACTTCTTGAGTCATCTCCTCTCGTGTTTGAGACATCTTCTTTTCCATTTGTTCCATTAACCCTTTCATTTTCTCCCTTTCTTCCTTCATCTCATCTATTTCCTTTCTCATTTGCTCCTTTTCTCCCCTCATTTTCTCTTCTACTTCTTGAACCACTTGTTGAATTTTTTTCTTGATAACTTCATTTGAAGAGAGGTTATGTCGACGTTTAGATGGTTTGATGCCTCGGCCTGCACACTTTACACGTCCATGACCATCTTCTCCCATGAACTCAATCCATACCCTCTCTTCTAACTCTGCAGTGCGTTCTGCCTCTGGCACTCGAGATATGCTATCTCTCATTTGCTTCTATTTTTCAAAGAAAACATTGCACATGATTATTACACTATAAAGTATATGAATTATATAAAATACTTAAATCTAAAATGCTTACAATGAGGTTAGATGTTTCTGGAGTAACCAGACGAGACTCACAGAATATGTCTATACGAGATGGAAACTTTCCTTCGATCAATAAAATCTGCAGTACCGTAGAAAAGTAATCAATGAGACTTTAACAAATTATCTGGACAAAACTTAAGAGAACCAAAATCAACCTTTTTCTTTAGTTCAAGAATCGGGGTGCGCCCTAAGTTGTGATGGAATTTGTGTTGAGCTATGTTCTGGGTATTTCTTTCTGCTTCTTCCTGTGATCACAAGTTAAGCACATTATTAGCACTTAACATCAACATTTGTATATGTCAAATATCTAGCATTTTCCATTACCTGTGTTTCGACTAATTTCCAGTAGTCTACTAGATATTTAAATTGTTCTGGAGGAACGAGATGTACCGTAAGCTCCTTTAACTTCTCAGGGTCATTTTGGTAGGGCCTGGAATACTTTTTCTTCAATTCATACTTCCCTTGTTTCCATATCTCATTGAAGTCCTCAAGAACATAACTTTTAGCCTCCTCGGGAAGGGTAGTGTTCTCCTGCATTACAAGTTATTCTAGTGAAGAAATGATGAAGACTAAAGAAATGTATGTCGTCAAAATTTTTGCTTAAACCATACCTTTACTTCACTCCAAAGGTCGTTAAGGAGAAACTGGGGCATACAATCGAATGATGTATAGATGAGAGGAAATCTATATGCATTTCGAGCCATAACTCCAAGTTGTGTTTTAAACTCAACTCTATCTGGCCCATCAATCTCTCCATCAAAAGTAAGCTCCAACTGAAGCTTTTCGTCTTTATTCCATCTTGCAATAGGTTTGCTTCGACCTCTACCCTTTTTCAAATGAGCAGATGTGTTTACGTTGGAACCTGAAATGATAACTTTAACAATATTAATCAACAAGCACCATGAGTGAATTTAGCAAGGAATCGTTATGTTGCAATGTAAATTTAAAGTCTTCTATCAAGAACATATCTGGGAAATTTCTGTTACATGTCTATGCTGGTGAAACCTTAATCACAGAAATGTGGCTGTATCAGGTGAAATTTGCAGAGTTCTGTATCAGGTGAAGGTCAAAGAATGAAACAGGGCTGTGCTTTCTGGATTTGTAACTCTTAGTTGCCTTAACTCTTCTCTCTAATCCGTCACATTGCAAACTAGCTTTGTGGATTATGAGCTTTTAACTTATTATGGACTGGATGAAATAAAAGTTAAAAGTTTTACCTATATACACATGAATTCTCTACCTTTCTTCAAGAAGTAAAACAGATAGTTTTGTAATGGTCTACTTTCATTTTTTGTAAGATTGTCAGAATGCTCAATAGGATTTTATTGAGCATTTGTTCCAAAGTAATTACAGAAAATGAATATAAACCTTTCTCCATCTCATCATTGTCATGAAATTCTGAAATACAAAATGCGAATTTAACACCCAAAATAAAAAACATTCCCTATGTCACTAATTCATAGTGTCTGCATTTTCAGTATAAGTTCACTAAATTATGGATTTGTTAATACAATTTATGGAATTCAAGCAATTTCAATCTTCACATTTAGTACTTCAAAGAATTTAACCTGAGCACAAGGGAAAATCAGCTCTATGATGATGTTCTATTGGAACAGATGGAGGGCAATGACTATGGTTCGAATTCCCATTGGCATGGAAAATATCTCTTGAAAATCATACATTATAGATGATCAAGTTAACAAATGAGATAGACTAATACTTTCACCATATCTTTAAAGTTCAGTGGATACTATAAAGTTACTATAAATAATTTTTTATGAATAAATGAAGTAACCTGAGCAAGAAGGTAAATCAGACACATGATGTTCGGCTGGGAAGTATGGTGCGGGATGCCCAATGTTATGGCAATCCTCTGATGGATTAACTGAGATACCTACCATAAAAATGACAATCCTTTTATACATGTTGATTGACAAGTTTAAATAACACTTTAAGATAAAACTAAAATAAGTACCTGAGCTACTAGAATGACTAGCATCATGCAGCGGTAAACTTGAAGTAGATCCAAATCGAGATCGAAGGTGAACTCGTCGTTCTCTATCCCTCGAAAGAGAGTCATGCATAGCAGATGACCCAGCCCTCTCGCGTATGACATCGATTAATGATCTCCCACTACGCTTTCTTTTTCCAGCCATGAAGAAACTACATATCATTAATAAGCAAACACATTAATACTCATGCCAAAAATAGATCAAATTATCTGAAATTAACTTTTTTCAATCCTTATTTAAATATAATAGAAACATGTTCATAAGCATATTTTTCTACCATTGATAATAAGAGTAGATCAGATGTCACATTCATCTTGTACATCTTCATCATCATTGTCATCAATCTCAAAGGCTTCGACCCCTTCTCTCACCCAATTACCATCTCCAAATACTGGACGATCATCCAGTTCAAGTGGTGTATGTATTTCAACTTGCCGCTCCCAAGAATATATATCAAAATTGTCTCTTCTATTCATTTTGACAACTAATTTCCAATCTGACTCTAGTGGTTCATCAACATACCAAACTTGCTCAGCTTGAGTTGAAAGAATGTATGGTTCATCTGAATACTCTCTGCCGGTATACATCACATGGTTGAAATTTACCAATGTGAACTTGAACTGGTCAACCGTTAGCCCCTTTTCATTGTTAACCCAATCGCACTTAAACAAGTTGTAGTGCAAATTACTCGAATAGTAAATCTTAATAATGTCTGTCAGAACTCCGTAGTAATGGATGGCCCCAATTTGAGGCCTCATGTCCTTAGAACTAGCATAGCAACTTGTATATGCGCTACAAAACACTCCACTGTTTTGTGTTTTCTTTCGTGTATCTAGAGAATTTACACGAAACCGAAATCCATGTACAACCCAAGACTTGTGTCTCCGTCCCCAATCATTTGGGCCTTTAGACAATGTGATGATGTCTTCTGGTAATGTGTCCCCTGAAGTAATCCTGAATTTCTCAATCTGTTTCATATTAAATAAAATATAATGACTAAGTTTAGGTAATGTTTTTCAAAATTGTTACTACAAACATATATATATATATATATTATCTATATGTATTGTTTATTCTACTCACATAGTCCTTGAACCACTCATGAAAGTTTTCATGATGAAGACGCTCAATTTCTTTTACACTAGCACGAGGAAAGTCGCTTTTGAGTTGAGATATGTGTATACTGTTCATCAAGAATGACTAGTTCAGAAATTTTATCTATATGATAACGCTTTCAGAGTACAAACAACATACCTTCTATAACTTTTCACAACATCTGAATTTTGGAGGACGTAGCGGTGAGCTTGAACCCAAGTGACATGGTTGAGATGAAATTCTTTTCCATTTTCTATGAGACGACCCATGTCACTATCCCCATCATAATTTCGAGGAGAATTGTTAGCATTACTCTTTACATCATTGAGATATCGAGAGCAAAATGTCATGCACTCTTCAAGGATGTACCCCTTCGCAATTGAGCCCTCGGGATGAGCTTTATTGCGCATGTATTTTTTTAAGGTCATAAGAAACCTATTTTACAAAGTAATTACCCAATACTTATATTAAAAACCAATAAAACAAATAATATCTATAATATAAACAAAAATAGTAAAACAAACCTTTCAATAGGATACATCCACCTATATTGGACTGCACCGCCAATTAAAGCTTCCTCTGCCAAATGAATAGGTAAATGTTCCATAATGTCAAAGAATGATGGAGGGAAGATTCTCTCCAAATGGCAGAGTGTAACTGCAATTCGATCTTGAATCTTTTCCAACTCTAACCTATCATTTACCTTGGAACAAAGTTGCCGAAAAAAGGTTGATAGTTCAATCAACACTTGAACAACATGCTTTGGCAAAGCCTGGCGTACAGCAATTGGAAGTAAGTTTTGCATCAATACATGGTTTTCATGGCTCTTAAGACCCCATATTGTTCATTTCTCAATTTGTATACACTTCGAAATATTGGAGGCATATCCAATCATTTGGGCCTTTAGACAATGTGATGATGTCTTCTGGTAATGTGTCCCCTGAAGTAATCCTCAATTTCTCAATCTGTTTCATATTAAATAAAATATAATGACTAAGTTTAGGTAATGTTTTTCAAAATTGTTACTACAAACATATATATATATATATATATATATATATATTATCTATATGTATTGTTTATTCTACTCACATAGTCCTTGAACCACTCATGAAAGTTTTCATGATGAAGACGCTCAATTTCTTTTACACTAGCACGAGGAAAGTCGCTTTTGAGTTGAGATATGTGTATACTGTTCATCAAGAATGACTAGTTCAGAAATTTTATCTATATGATAACGCTTTCAGAGTACAAACAACATACCTTCTATAACTTTTCACAACATCTGAATTTTGGAGGACGTAGCGGTGAGCTTGAACCCAAGTGACATGGTTGAGATGAAATTCTTTTCCATTTCCTATGAGACGACCCATGTCACTATCCCCATCATAATTTCGAGAAGAATTGTTAGCATTACTCTTTACATCATTGAGATATCGAGAGCAAAATGTCATGCACTCTTCAAGGATGTACCCCTTCGCAATTGAGCCCTCGGGATGAGCTTTATTGCGCATGTATTTTTTTAAGGTCATAAGAAACCTATTTTACAAAGTAATTACCCAATACTTATATTGAAAACCAATAAAACAAATAATATCTATAATATAAAGAAAAATAGTAAAACAAACCTTTCAATAGGATACATCCACCTATATTGGACTGCACCGCCAATTAAAGCTTCCTCTGCCAAATGAATAGGTAAATGTTCCATAATGTCAAAGAATGATGGAGGGAAGATTCTCTCCAAATGGCAGAGTGTAACTGCAATTCGATCTTGAATCTTTTCCAACTCTAACCTATCATTTACCTTGGAACAAAGTTGCCGAAAAAAGGTTGATAGTTCAATCAACACTTGAACAACATGCTTTGGCAAAGCCTGGCGTACAGCAATTGGAAGTAAGTTTTGCATCAATACATGGTTTTCATGGCTCTTAAGACCCCATATTGTTCATTTCTCAATTTGTATACACTTCGAAATATTGGAGGCATATCCATCAGGGGCCTTTATGGACTTTAAGACCTTACAAAATGTGTCTTTCTCGCTCAAACCCATGTTACAAGGACCGGGTGGCAAACACCATCTTCCACTTGGACGTTTAAAAGCATGTAAAGGTTTTCTGACTCCAAGTTTGGCAAGTTCATGCCGAGCATTCAAGTTGTCTTTAGTCTTACCTTTAACATTTAACAATGTAAAAATCACATTATCACACACATTCTTTTCAATGTGCATGACATCAAGATTATGACGTATCATATTGTGCTTCCAGTACGCTAATTCAAAGAAGATACTCCGCTTCTTCCAGTGTCTATGGTTTTCGACGTTATAATCTCCTATGACTCTTTTTTTCAAATCCTCCTTTTTATACTCCGTAAGAACACCATTCTGATCTAATTGTCGTAGTACATCAATGCCTGACAATCTTTTTGGTGCAGTACCCCATTCCATGGTACCATCAAAAGATGTTGTATCTCTGCGAAATCTGTGTCTTCTATTCAAGAACCGACAATGATAAGTATACGAGTACTTTCGTGCAATCTCTAATCGTCGGCACATTGTTTCCATTCCACAACAAGGACACCCTTTATCAGTTTTTGTACCCCACCCGGAAAGCATGGTATAACCAGGCAAGTCACTGATGGTCCACATTAAAGCTGCTTTCAACATAAACATCTCATTTCTTGATATATCATAAGTTTCAACACCGTTATCCCATAATTCTTTCAATTCCTTAATCAATAGTTGCAAGTATACATCTATTTTGTTCCCAGGTCCTTTAGGGCCATCGATAAGCACAGATAATATAAAATTATCCTTCCTCATGCATATCCATGGAGGCAAATTATATGGGATTAACACAACAGGCCAGGTGCTGTGACTTACATTCATAAGCTTAAAAGGGCTAAATCCATCTGTAGCTAGCCCTAATCTGACATTACGACTGTCACTAGAAAAATCAATATTGTTCTCATCAAAGTCCTTCCATGCCAAAGAATCAGCAGGATGCCTAAACTTTCTATCATCCACTCGCTTTTCTGCATGCCATCTCATAAGTGAAGATGTATGTGATGACATAAAAAGTTTTTGCAGTTGAGGCTTCAATGGGAAGTACCGCATTTTCTTAGCAGATATTTTTCTATCAAATTCTTTATATCTCGAAACCCCACATATTTCACATGCCTCAAGCATGACATCTTCACCCCTGAACAACATACAATTATTTGGGCATACATCCCATGTCTCGTAGGTAAAGCCTAAATCATTAGTAATCTTATTTGCCTCATCAAAATCTTTTGGCAAGTTCACACCTTGAGGAAATGCTTTTTTTAACAACTCAAGGAGTATAGTAAATGACTTATTAGTCCACCCGGAGCTCACTTTTAAATTCAATAGGCGCGCAGTAAATGACAACTTTGTGAACTCAGAACACCCAGGATACAAGTCACGACTTGCATCATCTAGCAACTGGTAAAACTTCGATGTTTCTCAGTTTGCCCCACTTAAATGATTACCCTCTGTACTTTGGCTGTCATCTCTTGAGTCAACATACGTATGTCCCATTCCCATTGCCTCATAAACTAACCCAACCATATCATCTCCTGTTTCACCTTCTAACCTCGATGTATCATGTCTCTTTATAGGTTCGTATGATTCTCCATGATAAATCCAATTTTTGTAGTTAGTAGAGAAACCATTGAAAAAGCAATCATCACGAACATCTCTTCGACACTTGGAATATCGATTTGAACACTTCTCACAAGGACAACAAACTTTCGAATCATTGGGTCGATTTCTAAAGGCAAAGTCTAGAAATGCATCAATTCCCCGTAGATAAACATCTGTCTTGGGTTGTGAATCTATCCAATCCTTATCCATTTTATTTCCACTTTATTACATGAAAATAAAGCAAACAATTTATCAATATAGATTATGAGACTAGAACCGTGAATGACGAAAATGTTTACTTTATAGCTAACAATTTGAAAAAATGATGAGCTCGGTTAAGGAATAAAGAGTTGATTACCTTGGGATAGCAACTTTGACGAGAAATTCTTTGGTTTCGTGTGTTCACAATCACTTCATATAATATTTTTGTCTGCATAAGATCATAAAGAGGATATTAGTCGTATTCAATTAGATTTGTATAGTAATTTTTCTTGAAAAATGAAGACTTTTGTGGGGTAACAAATTTAAGCAGAATGAGATTCTTAAAAGCACTTAATATAAAAAATAGCATATAAAAAATTGTGCAAAATACCAACCTACTTGAATGAAAAATACTTGAAGAAAATATTAGAAGGGAACTTGATGAAGTTCTGTAAAACAGCAACCTCAAATTCCCTGAACTTCTGACCCAGAACCTCCCATCCATCAACATATCGGATCTTATAGCCCCGATTTTAACAATAAACCACTTAGGCAGGGGAAATCAATTTTAAGCTCCAACAGTGGGACTATTTTTTACAAGCATACAATAAAGAGCATGTTCCTGTAATATAGTTCTAAGGAGCACAAAATTATTCAAGACACTTGCAAGTCCTAACACCTTCAAAAATACTTAATGGACATTTGAACACTTAGATAGTTTACTTGCACAAACCAATAACAACAGAATCATTAAGTCAATTAAACATCATTAAGTTGTTGTATATGGAATTTGTAGTTACTGAAGCAAATTAATGAAATGATTCAAGAAAGGAAGAAAAACAATGGAAGCAGCAGCAAAAAATAGAGCACTCACTATAAATCCAAGCTGAAGAACAGGCAACAATCAAATAGCTATTAGAAAAACATAATTTCTGAAAAGCAATTAGATCACTATTTAACAAATAGAATCATAACATTTTCAACAAAATCGTCAATAGCCAAATAATCTTGTTCCAATCGTCAGTAGAAGGACAAGCAAAAATCGATTGTAAATGAAATTTTCCGACCTACTCGGTGCTTGAGAATTTCTTTTTTCTCGTCAATGCAAAACCAATTCGAAATAGAAATCTTACCTAGAAGCTCAGAATGACAAAAAAACCGAAATGATTGAAATCGAGCATTGAATCGAACTCCTCTTCCGTCGAACTCGTCATGTGTCTTTCCGATCAACTCCGAAAACACCTAATAAGGCAAAAGTCATGAATGTTTAGCTAAAACAAGTAGAGATTTAGCTAAAATTTGAGCAATTTCTAGCTTGAATTGTACAAAATCAAAGAAAAAATTTGAAGCTACAAGAAAGAAAAATCACATTAAGACTGAAAATCACAACAAGAATGAAAATCACAGCAAGAATAAACAATACATATAGATAATATATATATATATATATATATATAGATCTGAAAAACCTAAACCATCCCTTGAGCTGTTTCTGCATTTACCGGTGGTTCTTCCTTTGTAAAAAATTGTAGAGCTGAAAATGTTAGTGTTGGAAAGTGAGAGCTGAAAATGTTAGTGTTAAACCAACCTGATTATTAAAATAATAAAAATAATAATAAAGATGAATATTAGATAGCTGATGTCATTCACCACTACTAAATTGCTGAGGTGGATGCAAAAATATCCACCTCAGCTGTTATAGCGGTGGTAGAAGAGAAATTAAAGATAAAAAAATTAATAAAATAAATATATGTTAAATACCTTTTGTCCTTGCAACATCCACCTCAGCTATTATTGTTAGCTATTATTGTAGAGGTGGTGGATGTGGCAATATTGACCACGGTCAATCTTGCAATGGTGAATGTGGACTTTTCACCATTGCTTAGGAGACATGGCTGATATTCCATGGTCAATAACCCAATTTCTTGTAGTGAAAGTTACAAGAAAAAAGAAGAAGTCCAGATATTTTATATCTGGACCAATGACATGTTGCCAACGACTATATCAATAATACAAACGAATAACAACTCTTCCTTTCTACGTAACAACTCTACTTAGCTGACTAACAACTATACTATAAACTCTATATTTCTTAATAATCCCCCTTAAGTTTGGGATTCATACAAATTCAGAATACCAAACTTGGATAAAAGATAATCAAACTGATGTCTACTCAAAGCCTTGGTGAGAAGATCTGCTAGCTGCTCTGCTGATGAAATAAATTCTGTGGAAAAGACACCTTCTTGAATTTTATCCCTTATGAAATGGCAATCCACCTCAATATGTTTGGTCCTTTCATGAAAAACCGGATTAGCAGCTATTTGATTGGCTGATTTCCTATCACTGAACAATGTAACTGGCTGCAAATTGTGAATTCCCAATTCTTGAAAAATACTAAGCAACCATACCACCTCAGTTGTAACTGTGCCCATAGCTCTCTATTCAGCTTCAACTGAACTTCTTGAGCCAGTACTTTGTTTTTTGGATTTCCATGACAGCAAAGAATCACCAAGAAATACAACATACCCTGTCAAGGATATTCTGGACATTGGGCAGGAGGCCCAATCACTGTCACAGAAAGCCCTCAAAGACAAACTTGATTTAGATGACATTAAAATCCCTAAACCAGGTCTACCTTTCAAATACTTCAAAATTCTTATCATAGCATCATAATGAGATTGTCTTGATTGATGCATAAATTGACTAAGCATTTGAACACTGTAAGAAATATCAGGCCTAGTTATGCATAAATAGATAAGTTTTTCAATGATTTTCTGAAAATATGAAACATTATCAATAAGGGAATTATTATCAAGAGAATCATCAGAAAACTTTACATGGTGTTCAATAGATGTATTAGCTGGCTTACTTCCTAACATACCAGTTTCAATGAGCAAATCCAAAACATATTTCCTCTGATTCATATAAATACCTTGTGCAGACCTTGCTACTTCAATACCAAGGAAGTATTTTAAATGACCAAGATCTTTCATGTGAAAAGTAGCATTCAAATAATCTTTACATTCAGTAATCAAAACATCACTACTACCTGTTATGAGAATATCATCTACATAGACAAGCAAAATTATTATATCCCTCCCCCTAGTTTTGATAAAGAGAGAGTAATCATTCTTTGACTGTTTAAAATCAAAATTACTCACTGCTTCTGTAAACTTTTGATTCCACCGTCTTGAGGCTTGTTTTAAGCCATAAAGAGATTTTTCTAACTTGCAAACTTTATTAGAGATAGATGTACCTGAGTAATTTAAACCTTGTGGAATAGACATGTATACCTCTTCACTTAAATCTCCTTGTAGGAAGGCATTGGTAACATCCATCTGCCATAGATTCCATCCATATATAGCTGCAAGAGAAATTATAATTCTAACAGTAACATGCTTCACAACAGGTGAGAAGGTTTCATTATAATCAGCTCCTTCTCTTTGAGTATATCCCTTAGCTACTAGTCTTACTTTATACCTTTCTATATTACCATTTGACTTATACTTAATGGTATAAACCCATCTACAACCAATTGGTTTTTTTCCAGAAGGTAAATCTACAATGGACCAAGTTTTATTCAATTCAAGAGCTTGAATCTCTGTATTCATGGCATCAATCCATTTGTGATCATTCTTAGCTTCATTGTAGTGTTCAGGAATATAATTACTTGAAATAGCAGCTAGATAAGACCTATATTTAGGAGCAATCTTATCATATTTAACATACATGGATACTGGATGTTTAGTAGATGAAATAGCTAAATTTTCCTCAGGAAAGAAAGGGGATACATAATCCTTACTCCATACAAGAGGCTTCATTACTCTAGAGGTTCTTCTCAAGTTAACAACAGAATCATCACTATGATCTCTCCTAGTGGAAGCAGGATTGATTTCAGAATTATCAAGATTATTAGTTTGAGAATTGTTATTATCAGAATCACCAACATAAGGATTAATAAGCTCATCATAATATTGTCTAACATCATAAAAAGGAAACTTTTGATTATTATCATCATTACTAGACAAAGCAAAAGGGAAAACATGCTCATAGAAAATCACATCTCTAGAGATAAGGAAAGTCTTGGTATTTGGTGGTCCCAAGTGGCATATGAAAGGGTCTAGAAAGGGGGGTTGAATAGACCCTGAAGTCTTTTTCGACTTTAAAAATTTCGTATCACTTTAAAGGTTTGAACGCTTTGGATGACTGAGCGCTTGGGTCAAACGCTTTAGAAAAAGTTAACTTAGACTTAGTGATTTTAGCAGTTTACCAAAGTATGGCAACGCTTAGATCGCTTAATCAGGGTTAGCACAGCGGAAATGAGTTTTAGCGTTCTTTTAGTTAATTTAATCGTTTTGCACTTTAACTTGTCTCTTTCAAAGATAAATGATGTAATAAAAATAATAATAAGACAAATAACATAAATGACACAAGATATATAAGGTTCACTGGGTGGTGTAATCCCAGCTACGTCCTTCTTCTCCTTTTTCACTTGGAGGAATTTACTAGAATGATTTTCGAAGAGTCACACAGAATCTTCTACACAATAGTAAATGGGTTAAAATGATCTTGGGCTCCTTGATCACACAGACTTCAGCACCAATGAAGATCGTCTTCTTCAAGCTTCTCTCACTCAGAAATACTGCCTGAAAGGGTTCAACAACTTTTCTCACTCAGATGAAAGGTTGAGCTTTGTCACTAGGTTTTGTTTGTTTTTGAAAAGATCAAACAACTTGGAATATCTCAGTTGGAATTTGAATTTCTTCTTTGGAAGATGTTTGAGATATTTGTGACTGTTGGAATGTAGATAAAAAGCTTGAAAGATTTGGCTATGGAGTTTCTAAGCTTTTTCCCAGAAAATGTACGTAAGATTTTTGGCAATAATTTCTCTTCTCTTTTTCGTACGTATCCTGTGTGTTTTTAGGGTTTGCTGGGGTAAGGTATTTATCGGCAATTTCTTGGGATCTGTCCGTTAGACACATGTAGGAGCGTGCCTCTCACGGAGCACGTGAGTATACCTTTTCTCTGACATTCCTGAAAGTTTGCTGAAGCCGATTGAACGGGAGCAGCTGAAATTCTAAATTTTCTGACAGTCTGGTCAAAAGGTGGCTTGTCCACAAGTCACTTTGGCTTATCACAATTAATGCTCTTATCAGGCATTTAATACATTTTGAATTTAATTCCCGTTGGAAATAAATGCCCGTTGAATGATTGCATTTAAGTATTTCATGACTTGAGGATTTATTTCAGGTGATTCTGACATAAGTCGCTTGAGGGATTTCGAGCGCTTGATCCATAAATCCTGAAATGAGATCTTTTAGCGTTTGACAAATGCTAAGAAGAAAATCTTTATCTCCGGTTGACTTCAGACGCTGGTCTTCAACTTCTTCTCTAATAGACTCACCTAGAATTCTACTAGCGATTCAGTTACTAAGACTTTAGTCTAAATTCTACAAATATAAAAATTACAAGCCTATAATAAATTACAACTTTCAAACGTTTATACATCATTCTATGAAAAACGGAAACTTACATTGTATTTTTGGGGTCTAACATTAAATCCTATCTTGTCATCATCAAAACATCTAACATGAAATTTCCTAACAATTTCCCCCTTTTTGATGATGTCAAGACTCTTATAGCTCTTTTATAATTTAAGAGTTACTTAAAAGAAAAGGCCCAAAGGAATATAAGTTAGCATTTGAAAAGTTAGTAAAGTTAGCTAAAGTTAGATTAGCTTCAACAAGATGTTTCAGAGTTAAAACATTCATTCATTGAAGGAATTTAAAGCATAATACATGTTTTGCACTGAAGGAAAATCATAAATAAAAAGATAAACAAACAAAAAGGATAAAACATAAAAGGAAATCAATCACTTTTTCTGTCGCTTCGCTCTTTCTTCGCCTTGTAGAACTTCTAACGCTAGTTCCAACAAGAGACGATCAATATCGATCATTGTCGTATGTTGAACTTCATCATAATCATGTCTACGCAGTCTGGCGCTTTCATTTCACTTTAAAAAAAAACATTTATTGTGAGGAGCATTTTCCTTGCATTAGATCAGATTTTCGTCACAATATCCTAATGCGAGGAAATATTTTCCTCACCAGCTCAACGCAGTAGGGCCCTCGCAATAACATATTGCGACGAGTATCAAATTTCCTCGCAGACCTTATTGCGAGGAACAACATTTGGTCACAATAGACGTCTTATTGTGGCGAAACTTTCCTCATATTACCCAGCCTAATTTCTCACATTTGATTTTTTTCCTCACAAAAGATCTACAAGTGTGGCGAAAACTTCGTCACTTTACATCATTTGTCCCCTCACAATATATGCACATCTAATGCGACGAAATGTTTCCTCACATAAAATTTTTTGTGATTAATATTGTGTTTCAAAAAATGCTGGTATGACGAATTATTCCTCACATATGGTCAATATTTTCCTCACTACACATAGATCTAACTAAGGTGAGGAGAAATTTTGTCACAATAAGTTGTCTAATGTGAGGAATAATTGCATCACAACAGTCTTAACTACTATGAGGAATGTATCGTCACAACATGCTTACTTAATGCGAGGAAGATATCGCAGCAAAAAGCTTGCCAATGTGACAATTGTATCATCAAAAAAGCTTACCTAATGTGAGAAATATATCATCACAATAGCATTACCTAATGCAATAAATATATTATTACAATAGTCTTTCACCACAAAATTCTACAAACATATTTTTCAACCATAATTAAATATTCCCACGCATTAATATAAATTATCAATCTAAAACATTCATTAATTCAAAAAATACGATAAGATACGTACATTAGTAACTCTTTTAAACGTCAGAGCACACTAAGATGCTTCAATAAAGTAAAAATGTCCAAAAAGATAGTCGTTCTAACATTTATCACATCTAATGCAAAATACCCCAATGAAGTAAATGATCCACTGCCATCCAATCGTGACAATATACTAAATGAACATCAAAAACGTCTATCTTCCATGATGGAACCTGTAAATGACATAAAAAACTCAAAATTAACAAAGCATCCATAAAAGCTATGATAACTTATATGTTATTAGTTCGTAAAACATAAGACATATTTGAGAAAACAAAAGGTGATAGTTTCAGCAAATTCAACAATCTGAATTTGCTAAAAAATAGTTTCAATTTGCTGAATTTCAGCACACAAAAACATTGTTTTCAACATGTTGAGAAATGTTGAAACAGAATTTTAGCATGCTGAAGTTGATACTAAAACTCTATTTCAGCAATATCATCATGCTTCAAACAGCGTTTCAGCAGGAATTTTAGCATCTGAAAGGAAATAAAGAACCAAACTTAATTCAGAACTCAAGAACCAAATTTTAACATCTTTCATATCGCTAGGACTTAACAATAAACACACACGTAAAGACCAACTTATTTTATATCCTATAACCAATAATCTGTCATCATTATATTCTTCATTTACCTTCAAATTTTGTCCAACCACATTATATATAAAACTTGAGATAAACTCTGGATCGGCCAAAAGAAACATTATTCATTAGCATACCCACCATTAATATGAAATTTATATCCACACTTAGTCATGCCATTAAACACTCTAACTGATACTATATTCATAAAATTCAACTTTAAAATATAAGAACTAAGAAAAATACATACCAGAAAACGTGCTCATCCAATAAGTTTTTGTATAAGTTGTTGCATACTTTCCATTTGAACTTGGAAAGCATCTATTTTTTGGGAATATGTCTTGTTCTGCTCTTTGTAAACCTCCATTTCTTTCGTTTGCTCACCTAATTTTAACCTCTGCTCTTCTAAAGTGGTTAAATAACTCATAGCCATTTTATTATCATGTTTTAGAATGGAAACCATGCTTTATTTACATGCACTTGTATCGTTATTCTGAAAATGAGAAGTTCCAAATACATCATGCATCTGGACTCTTGATGGTGATGTACGAGAAGATCCAATATCTTGTCCAGATCCAGAAGGAGCGCCTAGCAAATAAAAATGATAAACACTATTATAATAACCCGTTAAAGTGGAAGTATATAAGAAATCATAAAACACTTTTTCAATTACACTTTAAGCATGTAATTACCTAGACTTTCAACCCCATCTGGACATGCTTGTGATCCCAAAGATGGACTTTTAGCAACGGATGAGTTTAAAGAATCTTTACTTGATCTCATAAGCCTAGCCCGTTTGATCCCACCTGTTTCTTTAGTCTTTGTCCAAGTTAAACCAAGATCGTGTCCCAAAGTGCTTTGACGAGCTAACAACCAAAGAAAGACAATACTTAACATATTAAGTGAAAGCATCATTATCTTGATGTATGAAACAGTTATAGAAGGATCAATGGTTCTTGTAGTTACCATTACTTGTCATGTTTTGGCCAAGAGAAACATTAAGTCTATCTTGTGAATGTGCTTGTAATGTTGATGCCGAAGGAGACGAATCGAAAGTTGAAGACTTTTTATTTACAAAAGTAGCAGATGAAGCATTCAAACCATATTTACTTGATTGCATATTCCTAATTCTTTTTAGTCCACCAACTCCTCCCGGTCCTAACATCTGAATAAAATTGTGGACAATGAATTTGAATGTGTAACTGAAAGGTAAGTTACATACATAATTAAATTAAATGACAATATTGAAAGAAAGTTAGTATTTTAAACTTTTATAATGGTAAACTAAATATTAGTAGCCTTTACATAATGAAGTCAGAACAAGACCACTTCTCTTTGACATGAAAATTATTGTTAAATGATCTATAGACAACTATACACAATGATTTTAAACTATATCAGTAAAAACTTAATGTTTCTCCAACCAAACTTGTGTAATAGGTCCTGAAATAGAGAAAAATACCTATTTTTGGCACCTAAAACAGAGGAAGACACCTCAGTTGCAAATTCTATCATACTAGAGCCTGGTTCAGCAGAGTTCAATCTCACACACACATCAGATCGATTTCTTTTCTCTTCACAAGTCACAACAATACGGCTCTTCACAAAAACATCCACTTTTGCTCTTTACAAGCAGATTATTTCCTCTATTATTTGTTCTTAGATTCTCTTGTAATTTCAAGTTTGTAGTAAGAGATTTAACTCTTCTTCATCTTCATGTCTTGTATTAGTTAATAGTTAGATTTCATATCAGTCTTGTAATTTTTCAGATTTTATTATTCAATACAATGTATTTCTTCGGTTTTTTACAGGCATAATAGCTTATTAAAAAAAAGTAGAAATAGAAAAATATATGTACCTTTCCGAGGGCCTTTTGGAGGCGGTAACCTTTGTTTCAACGGCGTTGACAGCGACAATTTCAGCGGTGGTTGTGGTGGTGGTTTCAGCGGGGTTGAGGACGATGGTGGTGGTGGTTTCAGCGGGGTTGAGGACTACGATTTCAGCGGTGATGGTGGTGGGTGTTGGTGGTTTCAGCGGGTAGGGTAGAGTTCAAGGTTTTTCCCCCCTTTTTCATATTGTAACAGCGACCCCTCGTATATCTTTCTGTACAATTTTTGCTGTGGTGGGTTTCTTAGTTTTGGTTTAATATAATTTTGATTTTCTTATCAAAAAAACAAAAAGAAAAGAAAAGTTGCTGTGTAAGCGTGTTTAGTGAGTTATATGCTTAATTAGTTATGATATCTTCATCATTCTGCTTTAATTTAATTTGGATAAATAGTTATTATTCTTTATTTAAAATATTCAATATTTAAAATTAAGATAAATTAGTTAACAATATAATTTAAATTCAAGTGAAAAACTAACTCTTCGAATCGTCTTTTTACAGTGATAATTATCAATCATCTTTTCACAATGTTCGTTTTATTCAATTTACCAATCTATATAATTGTTTCTTAAGCTAAATATATGTAGGGCCGAAAGACTAATCAAATTAATCGATTAGTGAAATATGTGCAAAAAAGTCAAACTACTCGAGCTCGACTTGTGTTCGACTCAATTAAAGCGACTTGATTAACGATCAAACCAAACTCAAACACTAATTGTGAAGCTCGATAATAACTCACACAACCTTGAATAACAATTTATTCGATTCGACTAGACTAGTTTACAATCCTAAATATACAACTTAATAATCATATAAATAATTTTTCGATGGTAGTCATCAAAATAGCACTAATCTTTTAATTTTTTATTTTATAAATAAATAAATATATTTATATATATATATATATTAGATTATTTTTATTTACACAATCAATATTCGTGTCTTAGCGCGGGATACCGACTAATATATATATATATATATAATTGGACCGCTCGAGATCCAGAAATGAGGGGGCTGGCGCTCGAGCTCGACTCAATGGGAAATTCAAGCTCGTGAAGCTTGACTCCAGGTCGATTCGAGCTGACTTAACTCAAGTTGCACTCCTAATTAAGAACGATCGACATGACTTGAGTTGATGCACCCTAAACAAGTTGTCGTTCAAGATTGTTTGAATTATATTACAAATTTTTTTTGAAAGTAACGGTGAAAAAACAGGCCAAAAAATACGAGAATAGGAAATAATTGAATTTGTAGATTGACAAGTATAATGTGAATAAAAATAAATTATTCGCAAGTAAAACTACGGCTTATTTTCATATAAATTTGAGAATTTTTTTGCTTGCACTAGATATAATTTTATAAAAATAATATTTTATATTAGTCTCCAGTCGACAATAATTGCTATTTTTATAAGTTATCATCATTCGTAGGTTTTAATTGTATAATACTGAATTAATACTCCAAACTGTAAACCTTAAAATCTTAACCCTAAACCCTAACCCCTAAAACCTAAATTAGGGGTGCCCACAAGCCGAGTTCGAGTTGAGCCTGACTTTATTTCTCGGCTCTAGTTTGAGCTCGACGAATTTGAAAAAAATGAACTTGAGCCTTAATTCGTTGAGTCAAGTAGAGCTCGAAGCCAAGCTCAGAAAAAAAATTAATGATAATAATGATTCGAGCAGATTTTACTCGAGTTGCACCCCTAATTAGAATGATGGATGTGAATAAGTTGTCGTTCAAGTTTGTTTAAATTATTATATATCGAGTTTTAAAATTTGTGTTTGAGCTTTGTTTGATTGTTAATTGATGAACTCAAACGAGCTTCAATCGAGCCGAAACGAGTTGAGTTCGAATAGCTTGATTTTTTGCACATATTTTATTAATTTTCACTAATCGAGTCGAGCTCAACCCGAATTTCAAAATTATAATTGAACACAAAAAGATTTTTCAAGTTTGGTATGATATGGTAACGAACCCAGCTCAAACGAGCTTTTAGTGAACGATCTCGAGTAACTTGGTTAGTTGTTTTAATCATATGTATACCAAGAGGTAAATGAACGATTAGGCAAACAATGTTGTTCATGTAATATAAAAAAAAAACACAAATAACGTCGTTTATTAGAAATGCTTCTAAATTGGTATTTATTGTAACAAATTAAATTCTCACAAAATTTACATCATGGAGGGAATACTAAAATGAAAAATGAAAAATTGAAGTGATTGGGAGGGAAAAAAATGAACACTGAAATGATTTGTAGGGAAAAAAACGAAAAATGAAAAAATAGAAATGTGTTGGAGGGGAAAAAAAGAGCCTGGTGGGAAATAATGGTTCGTTCTTTTGTGAGGAATTCATTTTCCTCGCAATAAATCAAGTTATTGCGACGCCAAAAATATTCCTCACATTAGTTAAGATTTAATGTGAGGAAAAATGAGTGTGTCGCATTAGCAGATTCGTTCTTTTGTGAGGAATTCATTGTTCCTCGCAATAAATCAAGTTATTGCGACGCCGAAGTATTCCTCACATTAGTTAATATTTAATGTGAGGAAAAATGAGTGAGTCGCATTAGCGGACATATAATGCGAGGAATTATGTCGTCAGTATAAGTCAACACTTATTGCGAGGAATCTTGATATATATTGTGATAAGTAATTAATGTCCTCACATTATATGGACTCTATTGCGAGGAAAGTCAATTTCATCACAACATGTGATATGTAATGCGAGGAAACAAAATTTCGTCACATTAACACTTTTCATGTGACGAAATTTAATTTCCTCACAAAATTTTTGTCACATTAGAAAACATTTTTTGTAGTGTTTAGTTCTAACAACCTTTCCGTCCAGTCCCTTGGTGGAATACCAAGTTCACGAATTAAGTCATGATAGATATCTCTTTGTCGATCATTTGACAGTCTCCAATTGATAGGTCGTTGAAGCGGTCCGGCATAGGCAGGAAATCCCATGCTTTCTAAGAACTCGGGGTCCAATTCTGGAAGCGCGTACTTTCCGAGATAATATCTTGGCTTTCTTTTCTTGGATTGCATTTTCTTAATGCTTACTGATTCTTCGAACAATGAACGCCACTGTTTATTATCTGTCTTGGAAATCGTTTTGGACTTTTCTTTATCTTCCCACTTCTTGACATTATCAAGGGAGTGCTTGAGTTCAGCGACATCGCGGCGCAAAAGTCTAACTTCTTCGACGAGAAGAGCAACTTGTTGAGCAACACTCAGAGCGGCGGCATCGGATGAAGCTTGTCTTTCAGTATCGGCCAGGGCGCTCTGAGCTAAGTGATGGTTGAATTCAGATGAGAGCTCAGCGATAAGCAGTGATATGCTTTGCATGATAGCAATAGTGCTTTTATTTGCAGCGTTGCCAATATAACGACTCTGCGTATCCGACACTATGCGGATATGTCTATCAGCAGCCTCAAAGATCTTGCAGCAGGAACCCTCAATGTTGGTAAGCGAGTTCCGGACTGCCTTTCTGAGGTCTCTGGCTTCTGAATCGCTCTCAGAATCTGAATCGGAAGAAGGACGCTCTGGGGACGAGAGAAGTCCGGAAGATTTTGAAACTGCAGCCTTACCTTTGGATTTATCTCTGATAAAAGGTTCTTCAGGCGCTTGAGCAATTTCAGCGTGCACTTCTTCAATCGCTTGATCCATGATAGGATCTGCCATCGCTGGGGGCTCGACCACTGGGGCGCTTGAGGGATCTGGAAATTGAGCGTCATCCTCAGTAGGAGCACTTTTTTCTTCTATAATTTTGATGGAGAGAGAAGGTTCTCTAAGACTAATGACCCAGAGGGGGCCAAGGGCTTCCATCACATGCCTTGGATTGATCAGGCTAGATTGCGGGATAAAGAATATAGCGTCTTCGCGCTCTTCGGTACTTAGTGCAAGTTGTACACCTTCCGGTAAAGCAATCCCTAAAGTATAACTGTTGAAGAAGTCCAAAATCAAAGGCATGAGCACTTGAGCTGCTTCTTGGTCCACTAGCCTAATTAGCGAGATTATCTTGGCCACTTGAATATTTGATTCACTAAAGAGCACGGGGTGAAGAGTATAGCCTCGGAAATTGTAACACCCGAAAAAGTAATTGAAACTGATGTCCATCGCTTGGGCATTTTCAAACACTGCTCTCATTGATCTGTGGAACTCAACGAACTCAGCGTGTTCATTTGAAACATCCACATGAATCGGACTCTGGCCTGGAAGAAGAGGTTGTTTACTTGAAAGACTCGTTGAACAAATCCGGCACGAGGATGCAAAACGTAGCATCCACCTTGGCTGTATAAGGCAAGTTGGTGGCGAATGTAGCTTTCGATTAGTTGTCTATATCATGGCAAAGCGCTAACATTCCCTGCAATAATCTGACGCTGTTGAAGCAAAAAGGTTGCATAACCTCGGCGTCTGTACTCTATTCCAAAGTCGAACAAAAATGGATATCTGATCAGTTCTTCAATGGTGTAGAAGTGAAGAACAAATTCTTCAGCCCACCTGGCTGTATTCATCATCCAACGTTTTCCAAGTTTGTCTGCTTTCTTTTGCTCTTTGGTAGCAGCAAGGAACTTCTCAAAACGTTCCGTCTCTTCATCATAATCATCAGCCCATAATCTGGCTAGATATTCACAAGCCTCATCTTCTATCCACGAGTTGACCGGATTTGGGTGCTCCGCAACAAGCGGTCCTTTACCTTTCCATAACTTGAGTGGATTAGGAGAGAGAGCGTTCTGGGGAGACTTGACGACGGAGGGGAGAGCTGAATAGCCTATCTTGTTGAGATCTTCTTCATCTGGATCTTTGTTCCAATCACCCATGTGGGGGTTCTTGAAAACAATCTTGTTTTGGCGCTGAGGATAAAAAGACTCGTCCGAGCGACCGTTTGAATTGAAACGCTGAAGATCAAGATCAGCTCTGTTGAAAACTGGACGACGAATATACTCAAGGCGTGAGTGAAGACACTCCAAGTTATATAGTCCTAGATCGGCAATACGCTCGAAGATTTCAAACTTGAGAGAGTTGGACAAATCGGGCCGATGGAGAGTTGTTTGAAATTGTATTTCTAACTCCGCAAGCGTTTGAGTGTCTCGTTCTCTTGTGGCATAATAAAATGCAACATCTGGAGTATATCCGCGTGGGAAGAAATCGATGACACGAGGAGGAGGAGGTCCCGTTAGCGTAGGAAAAATGGAAATCGCTTCTGTTGGGATGGGGGCCACTTCTATCGACCGCTCAGCGTTTAAAGTTGCTTCACTGGCTGATGATGTTTCAGCGTCAGGAAGGGCTTGAGATGCTTCCTTAGCGATATCCACAACAGTTGCCATATCCACATCCACTTCAACTGGAATCTCGGATGAAAGAGGGGCATCAGCGATTGGTGCCTCTGGAGGTACATCTTGAGCTGATACATGTAAGCGATTGCGAAGAGCAAGCAAAATTTCCACTAAGTAGAAAGATAGAAAAGACTAAATCGCTTACCCTGAGGAATATCATCGACTATTTCAGTCGCTTGATCTGTTTTTGGGACAGGTTCCTCAGGCTCTGGAACAACTTCTTCTGGATCTAAGTCGAGAAAAGAAGTTATAGGATCAGCACGAATGGGAATATCTAATTCTTCAAGGGTGTTGAGAACATATTGAATATCTGCTTGACATTGTGCTGAAAGAATTTTTATCCTAGCGTTAGAGACTTAGAAACTAACGAGGAAAGGATATACTAATTTGCTTAGCAAATACTTACCCTGAAAACTAGAAGGCCTCTCAGATTGAGTAGCGACTTGAGGATCTGAGCTGATTTCTGGAATAGCATCAGAAGGAGGAACACTCACTGACTCTCTAAGCGCTGGTTTCGCTGAAGCGCTAGAGGAGGTTGTGGAGTAGAAATAGGAGTACGTCTTTGTGCAAGCGGTACTTCTTCTTCTACTAATTCCTCTTCCTCAGGAGCGAAAATGATAAACGCTGGAGGAGGCGAAGGAGATTTAGGAGAAAACAGGAGAATGGATCTTCTGCTTCTTTTTGGGCTCCGGCTTCTTCTTTTTGTGTTCAGGCTTCTGTTTCTTTGCTGGCTTGGATGGCTCAACGACTTTGAGAGCTATCTTTCTCTTAGGTCTCTTGACCACCACTTCTTCTTCGGATGAAGAGGATGATGATGAACAGGAAGACGCTTGATCTTCATCATCACTACGAACAACTCCTAAAGCACGAAGTCGCTCACGCTCTTCTTTTGGAACAGCTGCACCACCTATCTTCCTTGGCTTTTGCAGCTCACGGATCATTTTCTTTCCGTAGAATTTTATCGCTAGAATCTTCTTGCCAGAAGAGTTTGTATAACCGAAAGCGCTAAGAATACGACTTAGCACAATCCCATAAGGCTTGGGATTCACCGACTTGGCCATCGCTGCCTTGAAGCGATTGAAAACGTAGAGAGACCAATTTACCTTCAATTTGGCCAGAATGGCCACCATCATCTTGTACTGGAGGTTTGTAACTTTATCGAATGTCCCTTTCCTGCATTCGTTCATCTTGGAGCATATATTTGTGAGAATAACATATTCTCCCTTCATGTCGTTCTTCTTGAAGTTCGGCTTGTATGCAGTAACAACATCTTCCTTCTTGACCAATTTCCAGACTTTGTAGCATCTCCGAGATTGACCTGTTCCACCTCAGAGCCATCATTGGGTAAAACCAACAATGAAGAAATCAAGGAAGGGGTAAGAATAAAAGTCTCTTTAGCAAAGGGGAAGACACAGGATATGGAATTTCCGTCTTCAGAAATCTGGGCATTGTTGAAAAAGTGGAGAGATTCATCTTCAAAGTAGTTGAAAATATTAGTGATCATATCTCTCAAACCAATTTCTTGAACGAGTGGAAGAATCGTTCGAAGAGGAAAGTTCTGGTTTTCAAACAGATAGTCCCAGTTAACCAGAAATTCGGTGTTAACAGTGACTGGTTTTTCAGCACGGGAAGTTTTTCCGGTAGCAGACTTGGATGTTTTGGAAGATTTTGCAGCTTTGGGTGCCATTGCTGAACGTTTGAAAGCTTTTTAAGAGAGAGAAATATTTTCCTTGAGAAAGATGAAGATTTTTACAGTAGAGAGAATTTGTGAGAGTGATAAAATCTGACTGTAAAGACCTTGAAGGGTTTAAATAGCGGCAAAAATTATCGTTTCAATGGCTACGATGTTGACACGTGGACAGTCAAAGAGTTTGAATTTTGAAAGGAGTCAAATCTGATACGTTTTAGGAAAATACGGATGCAAAAAGTGCGGTAAAATAGTTTATCAGTTACCAAAAAGTGCGAAATTTTGGGATCCGCAGTTACCAAATTTATTGAAAGACGTTTGAATAGATTTGAAATTTTCAGCGTGAAATACACGCGCCTGATAGTACACTGACATGTAATCAGACTCGTGCAGACCTGAACTGTCTTGGTTTTAGATAAATGTCAATAACCGTCAGTTAAATTTGATAGACACGTGTGGGTAGTTATCAAATCTAATCTTTTATACTTATCCACACGCGATCCTTTTATCGATGAAAACTATGCATGATTTTAAAATAATTTTCTTAGCGTTATCGTGTGAATTTCTTTAACGCTTAAGACTTTTGGAGAACAAAATTTAATTTTGTAAGGTTTGTGATAAAGTCAATCGCTTGAGTTTAGAAATGACAATTTTATTTAGAGATTGACTTCGTCATGCAAAAAGATAAGCGCTAGTGATTAATGCATATAATATAAATCATTTTTTATCACAGTCGCTTATGAATTGTTATAAGTACAATTTTAAAGTTCCCCCTAAAATTGATGACTTATTTCAGATTTTGTCAAAATGCTTTAGACATAAACATAAGGTGGATCATACCTAATTAAATATGATGCTCCATGATTTAAGCGTTTGAATCGATCATACCAAATTCACTTCTCAAAGTGAGAAAGCATTGTTCGTTGAGCGCTTTGGTGAAGATATCTGCCAATTGTTTGTCAGTGCCAATGAAGTGCATGGAGATATCCTTCTTTTGAACATGGTCACGCAAGAAATGGTATCTAATGTCAATGTGTTTAGTTCTAGAATGAAGGACAGGATTTTGGGTCATAGCTAAAGTGCTTTGGTTATCACAATGGATTGGGGTAGGACCTAGGATAATTCCATAGTCTCTAAGTTGTGGCCTCATCCAAAGAATTTGCGCACAACAGCTCCCAGCGGCTACATATTCTGCCTCAGCGATAGAAGTCGCTATGGATTATTGTTTCTTACTATGCCACGAAACTAGTCTATCACCTAGAAATTGACATGTACCACTAGTACTTTTCCTATCTATTTTGCATCCTGCAAAATCTGCGTCTGAATAACCAATTAGTTCAAAAGGAGAGTCCCGTGGATACCATAAGCCCACATTTTGTGTGCCTTTTAGGTATTTAAGGATTCTCTTGGCAGCATTTAAGTGTGATTCTCTATGATCAGCTTCAAAGCGTGCACACATGCATACCGAAAACATAATATCTGGTCTACTAGTGGTAAGATAATGAAGTGATCCAATGATACCTCTATAGTTAGTGATATTAATTTTCTTCCCACTTTCATCTATATCTAACTTAAGCGTTTGGCTCATCGGAATTTTTGAAGATGATGCATTTTCCATACCAAATTTTTTTATCATATCTTTTGTATATTTAACTTGGTTTATAAATATTCCATTAGGGAGTTGTTTAACTTGTAATCCTACGAAGAAAGTTAATTCACCCATCATGCTCATTTCAAATTGATCTTGCATCATTTTCGAAAATTTCTCACACAATCACTTATTTGAGTTAATTCACCCATCATGCTCATTTCAAATTGATCTTGCATCATTTTCGAAAATTTCTCACACAATCACTTATTTGTAGAACCAAATATAATATCATCAACATAAATTTGGACTAAGAGAATATCTTCATTATGGGTAATTGTAAATAACGTTGTGTCAACGCTGCCTTTTGAAAAGCCTTTACCTATAAGGAAGATAGAGAGAGTGTCATACCATGCTCTTGGTGCTTGTTTAAGGCCATAGAGTGCCTTATCTAGCTTATAGACCATACTTTTTCCATGGTTGTTGATGAATCCTGGAGGTTGCTCCACATAGACTTCTTCTTGGAGTTTACCATTCAAGAATGCAATCTTCACGTCCATTTGGTACACCGTGAATTTGTTAAATGCGGCAAACGCTAGGAACATACGAATCGCTTCAAGACGGGCTACTGGGGCGTATGTCTCATCAAAATCAATGCCCTCTTCTTGACAATAACCTTGAGCGACTAGTCTGGCTTTGTTTCTTATAACAATGCCATCTTCGTCCATCTTGTTCCTAAAGACCCATCTAGTCCCAATAACTCCTTGATGAGTTGGCCTTGGTACTAGCGTCCAAACCTTGCTTCTCTCAAATTGGTTAAGCTTTTCTTGCATTGCTTCAACCCAACTTGGATCACTGAGCGCTTCATCCACTTTCTTTGGTTCCATTTGAGATAAGAAGCTTGCGAACATGGCTTCATTAATTGTAGCTGACCTATTTCTAACAGGTGCTTCCATATCTCCAATTACTAGCTCTGGTGGATGGTCTCTAAGCCATTTACGGTCTGGTTGGAAAGGGTTGAGTGACTCTTGGTCATCAATCGCTTGATCCCTATTTGTCTCTGGCGTAGTCACTTCATCATTCACAGTTCCAAATTGCTCTTGATGATTATTCTCTTCACGATCATCAGTGATTCTCACTTTACCATCATTTGTAAGCTCACGAGTAACCTTAGGAATAGGCACAAAGATCTCATCATCAGCGTCATCATCACTGTTATCATTGAGGTTAATTTCTGACGCTTGTTGAGCAAGATCTTCAATTCCTACATCATCAGGATTAACCTTACTCAGTTCTTGGTTAGCATCATCAAACACAACATGAATGGATTCTTCAACCTTTGATTTGATCTTATTTAGGATGCGAAAACTCTTTCCATTCTTGGCATAGCCTAGAAAGATTCCCTCATCCGCTTTAGGATCAAAAGTCTTTAGGCTTTGGGATCCATTATTGTGAATGAAACATTTTGAACCAAATACATGAAAATATGAGACGTTAGGCTTACGTCCCTTCAACAACTCATATGGAGTCTTCTCATGTTGCTTGTTGATCAAACAACGGTTCTGAGTGTAGCAAGCTGTGTTGATGGCTTCGGCCCAAAACCTTTGAGGCAGCTTAGACTCTGCAAGCATTGTCCTAGCGGCTTCTTTAAGCGTTCTGTTCCATCGCTCAGCAACTCCATTTTGTTGAGGTGTTCTAGGAGCAGAATACACATGAAGTATTCCAAAATCTGTACAAAACTTCTCAACAAATTGGTTAGTAAATTCAGTTCCTCTATCGCTTCTAATTCTCGTCACTTTTAGATCTTTTGAATTTTGCAATTGACGGATTAGCACTGTGAGCTTGACACTAGTTTCATCTTTGGTCGCTATAAATTCTACCCATGTATAGCGATAGAAATCATCGACGATTACTAGCGAGTACTTTTTACCACTAACACTCATGATTTGAATAGGACCAAACAAATCTAGGTGCAATAGTTCAAGAACTCTAGAAGTAGATAGACATGCTTTCTTCTTAAAAGATGATTTAACTTGTTTACCCATTTGACCTGCATCACATAAGCGATTCTTTTGAAAGGAACCCTTAGGTAATCCCTCTACAAGATTTAGCGATATTAACTGAGAGATTGCCTTAAGTTGAGGTGATTCATTTTTCTATGTCATAACCAACCCAATTCATTTTGACTTTTAGCAATAAAGCACGTGGGGTTGTTATCAAATGTAGAATCCCAATCCACTAAATACACATTATTTGTTCTTTTTCCTCTTAATTTAGTAGACTTAGTCTTAGCGTCGTTGACATAGCAGAAGTCGCTTGAAAAATTAACATCAAAGCCTTTATCACAAAATTGACTAATGCTCAATAAATTATGCTTAAGACCCTCAACATAATATACATCACTGATCATGATGTTCTCCCTATGCATGATACCTATACCTTTGGTTTTACCTTTGGAGTTATCACCGAATATAACTTGAGGACCGTTGGTTGTACGATAGTTGATCAAGAGATCCTTTGAGCCAGTCATGTGCCTTGACGACCCACTATCGATGTACCAAACAGAAGTATCGGTGTTGGCTCTAGGTACCTGCATTTAAAGGGCAGTTCTAATTCTTCTTAGGTACCCATGTTGTTTTGGGTCCTTCAACGTTAGTAGCTTTGGTTTGAAATAAAACTTTCGGGACCCATATTTGCCTTGTCTTCATTACGGGAAGATTGGCCTTCTTGGGTTTCGGTTTGTGTTGTGTGTGCTTTTTGGGTGTATAGTAATATCCTCGATTATAATAGTAATCATAATTGTAATCATAATTATCATAGTATCGAAAATATGATCTTGACTGTCTTGGATATTGATGCTGGTATTTCCTTAGCGCTGGCTTGGGTTGCACTTTTGGTGCTGAACGCTTAGCGCTTGATTCACAGTGTTCAGGCTTACCTTTAGCCTTTTGAGTGTTTGGATGAACCCTTTTTTGTGAATCATTTGCTTTAGCCTTACCCTTGCCTGAGTCAGCTTTGGATTTCTCATTGGGCCTCGTACCGTTGTCGCTAGGTTCATTTAGCGTTTGACTTTGTGAACCTTTCTCAACAAAGAGAACACCCTTTTCTTTGTTGTTTGCCGTAACATTAGATTTATTTGGTTGTTTACCGAATTTATTATATCCTAAACCGGTCTTTTCACCATATAATCTAGTTACCTCAGTCACATTATCCAACTTTCTAGAAGCTTTTGATAATGATGAGATGAGCTGGTCTGATTTGGCAAGTCTAGCGATCAAATCAGCTGCTCTCTTGACTATTATATCAAGATCGTTTTTCAATTGAATAATCTCACTCTCAAGTGATTGGTTATTCTCAATGCATTGTTGTTGAACTTTCAACTCTGCTTTGAGCGTTACTTTATCTCTTGTGAGTAATGAGATAATAGCGAGATCATTTTGATATATTTTAGCGGCCTCTTGACAATCTTTATAATATTCATTAACTTTGTCAAGTAATTCATCATAAGAAAGAGGATGAGATAATTCATTGGTTACCTCTGGTAGCGATTTGTCAGACTCTTCATCTTCTCTTGCCATGAGACAAATCAACGCTGAGTCGCTTGTAGGCTCATCATTACTTCTTTCATCTGATGATTCCAAGTCCTCTTCAGGTGCAGGAAATGGTTCAGATTCCGCTAGCAAACCTTGTTGGTGAAGGTTGCTCCTGAATTGGTTTCTACCCACATAGTCTTGCCTTATGGGCTTAGACACAATTGGATAAGGGCAATTTACCTGGTGGTGCCCTCGTTTCCTGCAATTATAACACAAGTTAGTTTTCATTTTATGTTCAGTGGATAATCGGTTTGATCCAACTGGCGCTGAGAGATTCTGTGTAGGCGATGGACGCGCTTGATATGCAACTGGCGCAACTGGTTGAGGTGCTGAGTACACTGGTGCTTGAAACAGAGGCGCTGGTGCTGGGGAGGAGTTTGAAATGAAGTTTGTCCAATAGGATTTCTCTTTTCATATCTTATAAATTTCTTAAATTTCTTGACTAATAAGGCCATTTCCTTTTCTTCATTTGATTCCACTTGTTTAATCTCACTAACCGCTTTACCCTTATTTTTTGTGGTAGCGATTAAAGCTCCTGATTCAGTCGCTCATGTTGTTGTGTCGTTGACTTCGCCTAACTCGAATTCGAATGCCTTTAACTCTGAAAACACATGTTCTGGAGTAAGAGTCTCCAAAGTTTGTGATTCTCTCATAGCAACTGTCTTGATCAAGTATTTACTTGGAAGACTTCTGAAAATCTTATTGACCATTTCCTTATTGGTCAATTCTTTATCTAATGATGCTAACTCGGTAATGAGCAAGGTGAATCTTGAGTCCAATTGTTCTAGCGTCTCACTGGGCTGCATTTTGAAATGCTCAAATCTTTGCATGGCTATGGAGAGCTTGTTCTCCTTCATTTGTGCTGAACCTTCGCACACAATGGCCAACTTATCCCATATTTCTTTAGAGGTTTTACATTGCTTGATCTTGTTGAACAATGCATCGTTATCTCCTAGCGCTGAGTAAAGTGCACTTCGTCCAACATTATCCAGATTAGCTCTTTTTCTATCCTCTGGCGTCCATTCTATCTTAGGTTTCTCTACATAACCATCTGGAGTGGCCTCGGTCGCTCCAGGGGCTCGAGTTACAACTTTCATAATCTGAATGGGGCCATCTGTAATCACATCACACATTTCATTATCGCACGAACATAAATATGCGAATGCTCTAAGTTTCCAAGAATCATAGTTTGATTCTACCAACTTAGGCATTTTGTTAAAAGCCATAATGAGATGTTTTAAATAGAGATTTTAAAAACGATTAATTTTTTTAAAAAATAGATCTGAACAAGTAGTTACGCTCGGAAACGCTTAGGTTTCTACTTCAACAGCTCTGATACCACTTGGTGGTCCCAAGTGGCATACGAAAAGGTCTAGAAGGGGGGGGGATTGAATAGACCCTGAAGTCTTTTTCGACTTTAAAAATTTCGTATCACTTTAAAGGTTTGAACTCTTTGGATGACTGAGCGCTTGGGTCAGGCGCTTCAGAAAAAGTTAACTTACACTTAGTGATTTTAGCAGTTTACCAAAGTAGGACAACGCTTAGATCGCTTAATCAGGGTGAGCACAGCGGAAATAGGTTTTAGCGTTCTTGTAGTTAATTTAATCGCTTTGCACTTTAACTTGTCTCTTTCAAAGATAAATGATGTAATAAAAATAATAATAAGACAAATAACATAAATGACACAAGTTATATAAGGTTCACTTGGTGGTATAATCCCAGCTACGTCCTTCTTCTCCTTTTTCACTTGGAGGAATTTACTAGAATGATTTTCGAAGAGTCACACAGAATCTTCTACACAATAGTAAAAGGGTAAAAATGATCTTGGGCTCCTTCATCACACAGACTTCAGCACCAATGAAGATCGTCTTCTTCAAGCTTCTCTCACTCAGAAATACTGCCTGAAAGGGTTCAACAACTTTTCTCACTCAGATGAAAGGTTGAGGTTTGTCACTAGGGTTTTGTTTGTTTTTGAAAAGATCAAACAACTTGGAATATCTCAGTTGGAATTTGAATTTCTTCTTTGGAAGATGTTTGAGATATTTGTGATTGTTGGAATGTAGATAAAAAGCTTGAAAGATTTGGCTATGGAGTTTCTAAGCTTTTTCCCAGAAAATGTACGTAAGATTTTTGGCAATAATTTCTCTTCTCTTTTTCGTACGTATCTTGTGTGTTTTTAGGGTTTGCTGGGGTAAGGTATTTATAGGCAATTTCTTGGGATCTGTCCGTTGGACACATGTAGGAGCGTGTGAGTATACCTTTTCTCTGACATTCCTGAAAGTTCGCTGAAGCCGATTGGACGGGAGCAGCTGAAATTCTGAATTTTGTCACAGTCTGGTCAAAAGGTGGCTTCTCCACAAGTCACATTAGCTTATCACAATTAATGCTCTTATCAGGCATTTAATGCATTTTGAATTTAATTCCCGTTGGAAATAAATGCCCGTTGAATGATTGCATTTAAGTCCTTCATGACTTGAGGATTTATTTCAGGTGATTCTGCAATAAGTCGCTTGAGGGATTTCTAGCGCTTGATCCATAAATCCTGAAATGAGATCTTTTAGCGTTTGACAGACGCTAAGAAGAAAATCTTTATCTCCGGTTGACTTCAGACGCTGGTCTTCAACTTCTTCTCTAATAGACTCACCTAGAATTCTACTAGCGATTCAGTTACTAAGACTTTAGTCTAAATTCTACAAAGATAAAAATTACAAGCCTATAATAAATTACAACTTTCAAACGCTTATACATCATTCTATGAAAAATGGAAACTTACATTGTATTTTTGGGGTCTAACATTAAATCCTATCTTGTCATCATCAAAACATCTAACATGGAATCTCCTAACAGTATTTAAATCAAGCAATTTATATCCCTTTTGAGTGTTAGAGTACCCCATCATCACACATGGTTTAGATCTCATTTGAAATTTATCAGATTGAGGAATAGTCTTAGGAAAACATAGATACCCAAAAGTTCTCAAATGAGAGTAATGAGGATCTTGTCCATAAAGAATATTAAAAGGAGTTTTCCCTTTCAAAAGGGGAGTAGGTGTTCTGTTTATAAGATACACAGCACAATAAACACACTCACCCCAATATTCCATAGGCACATGAGATTGAGATTTAAGAGATCTTGCAACATTTAATATGTGACTATGCTTCCTCTCAACTACACCACTTTGTTGTGGTGTATAAGCACATGAGCTATTATGAACAATCCCTAATGATTCAAACATAGTAGAACACTCTTTACTAAAAACTTTAACAGAAAACTGAGTGTTAACATAGGTAAAGAATTTTCTTAAGATCTCATACACATCAGTTTTATGTTTCGTCAAGAAAACCCAAGTAGTTCTAGAATAGTCATCTACCAGGGTAAGAAAGAATCTTTCATTGTTATAGGTAAGCTCTCTGTGAGGCCCCCATATGTCTACATGTAGCAATTCAAAGATACAAGAAGTAAAAGTATTTTTATTAGGAAAAGGAGTTCTGATGTGTTTAGCCAATGGACAGACAGAACAATATCTAGTATTTTCATTACAATTGAGATTGAGCTCTGGTAGAAACTTAAATCTAGAAAAAGACATGTGACCAAACCTTTAGTGCCATAAAGCAGCTTTATCCAAAATAACATGCTTAGACAAACTACTACTATTAGCAGAATTACAGTTTATAGGAATTGTATGGAAAACATAACTAAAGGATCCAAGGGAACTGGTTGTAGGTAGTAAACACCATTTTTAAGTCTATCAATCCCCTTGATCATGTCATTCCACATTTCCTGTATAACACAGAAATTAGGATTAAAATTAATGAAAACATTGGCATCATTGGTCAACTTTGATACTGATAGCAAGTTATGTCTAAACTCAGGTACATATAAGGCATTATGAAGGATCAAATTATTGTGTAATTTGACAGTACCAGAATAAGCTACTTTACGCTCTACACCATTAGGTAATTTCACAGTAGTATAAGAAGATGGTTCATTATCATAAGATTCATAGAAATTAATATCCGACACCATATGTTGATTTGCACTTGTGTCTATAATCCAATCACTTTTATAACTAGTGTCAAGAGATGTACCTGCATGATTAACACTGGCACTTGCAAAGTTGGAAGAACTAGCATTCTAAATTGACTCCTGTGAACCATGACCAAGCAGCTCCATAATTTGTAGATACTATCGAGGATTAATATTTGGTTGCCGGACACTAGTTTGAGTCAAAAGTCCATGATCTGGATTATCTGGATGGTTGCTCTGAGTATCCTTTGTGGATGCAACTACATTAACATTGTATCCTCTCCCTGCTTCTATTCCACTACTTCTATTTCCACCTCTTCTGCCTCCTGATCCACTTCTGCCACCTCTATTCCAATTTGGGGGATAACCAACCAACTTAAAACATTGCTCCTTGGTATGTCCAGTATAGTTGCAATGCTCACATACAACTGAAGATTTGGATGGTTTATTTTGAGATGAATTTGTCAAGAAAGCCATAGAGGAGTATGTGTTCAGTGGTTGAGTACAAATTCCTTTTTGTGTTTCTTCAGTGGAGACCATGGAGTAGACCTGATTATGAGTTGGTAGTGGAGACATAAGCAGGATCTGTGACCTAATTGTCCCATAGCAATCGTTCAATCCCATGAGGAACTGCATCATCTTCAATTAGCTACAAAAATCCACATATTCCTTAGATATAATGGCTGCAGGGGAAAGAATCAATGAGTCATACTCATCCCAAAGTTGTCTGAGTCTTGAGTAGTATTCAGTAACAGTATTTCCTCCTTGTGTGAGAGTGTTGATATTTTTGTATAATTGATACAATCTTGCTCCATTAATGCGATCAAATCGCTCTTTCAAATCTTTCCAAATTAGGTAGGCTGAATCACAATACACTACTCCATATAAGATATCTCTTGAAAGAGATCGATGTATCCAAGATTTCACAAGCGCATTACATCGCTTCCAATGAGGATACAATTCTGAATCTTCCTCCGGTGATTTACAGGAACCGTCTATGAATCCGATCTTGTTCTTCACCTCTAAAGCCACAATTGCTTCGCGACTCCAAATTTTATAATTCTCAGATCCTTGTAATACTTTAGTTACCAAATCTAGGTTAGGCATATCAGATGGATGTAAAAAAAGAGGATTCTGAAATTCTATTACCGGAGATGAAGTTTTTTTAGTAATCGCCGTTTGAGTAGTAGGATCCGCCATTGTTGACTAGCTTGAAGGTATCAAGATGCAGACATAAAAGAGGGGGAAAATGCGGAAGTGTTCCAGGATGAAGACTCGTTCACAATCAAACGATCAGGTGGATGAACAGTGATATACACCGCTCTGGTACCACGTTAAAACTATCATACATCCATGGATAAAAAGAAACAGAAATCAGAGAAATTGGGAAAGAGAGAAAGAAAGACCCTTCTTTGATTGATTAGCTAGAATGAATAATAGTTACAAGGAAACAAAAAAGAAGTCCAGATATTTTATATCTAGACCAATGACATGTTGCCAACGGCTATATCAATAATACAAAAGAATAACAACTCTACTTAGCCGACTAACAACTATACTATAAACTCCATATTTCTTAATAGAAGCATGCAATAGTTGTAGATTACCAGTTCTAATATTAAATCCTATAAAAAAATTTATACCCAAAACATTTGTAAAATATTTTTGAATCTGAATGTTCATTTCATCAACTTAATTTTCATTCAAAAGTACCCAATAATTAAGGGTTATTTAGGGAAAATTTCAGTTTTGGTCCTCCAGTTATACGTCGAATTTGATTTTGGTCCGCGGATTACACCGATCATCATATGTAGTCCCTAAACTACCACATTTTCATCACATGTGGTCCCTCCGTCTACTTGTTGGGGCTATTGAAATGTCAAAAATTACATTTCGCACCCCAAAAAAAAAATTGATAATTTCCACCCAAAAAAAAATAGCTAATAAATTTCACCCTTTTAACATAATTTTTCAAAGTTGAAGATAGCAATTCAACAGTATTCTATGATTGTTGCTTGTCACTTTTTTTATGGTAATTTTGATCATTTACACTTTTCAAAACTCATTTCATCACTGTAAATAGACTCTGTAAATAGAACAACAGTATGAAAAATCACGGAAAGATAGAATAGATAACAAAAACTAAAAAAAATAGAGAGGACTAAGAGAATATATACAAATCCAAAATACAATTCCATAAAGTAGAGAGGGGACAAATTTGTCAATCTCTTCTTGTTGCTTCATGCACAATTTGTAAAAGGAAGAGAAAAATGTAGAGATAAGCAATTTGTTCAGCAGCAGTTTTACACAATTTGAAATGTGGATCACCAACTAAACATAATTACCAAAGCATTTTTCTTTCTTCTTAATTTCTTATTTTTGCATTTTGTTGTTTTGAATATTGTAGTAAATATGTAGATATGGATGAGAAGTTGATTGTGATGTAATTTGTGAATAAAACTACGATTAAAAGGTGAAATTTGTCAACTATTCTTTTTTGGAGTAGAAAATGTCAAAAATTGTGTTTCTAAGGTGCAAAATGTAACTTTTGACATTTGAATTAACCCCAACAATTACCAATTTGACGGATAACCAGACGGAGGGATCACATTTGATGAAAATATATTAGTTTAGGGACTACATTTAATTGGCGGTGTAATTGGGGGGCCAAAATCGGATTTGGGGTAATAACTAGGGGACAAAAAAAAGGAAATTTTCCCGGTATTTACTTTGAACTAAATAAGCCTTAAATTTTTAGGTTAAGAATCAGTCATTTGGTTTCTTTATAGAAATGTTTTTTTCTTTTCGATTTTCGAACTAATACTTGTGTAATAAGAAACTTTTCAATATTTAGTAGTAAAGTATTTTAGGGATTGTACTTTTTGAGTTTAATATGTCAATTAACTTAAAATATTCTTTCTTTGGATGATGGAAAAAATTGTTAAAGTTAAAATCAAATTCATATTAATATAAGTATTCAATTTTTAAATTTTTTTTTTATAAATAGCAATTGGTTAACTCAATGAAAAGTTTATGGAATGCTTTTTCTGAAATGAAAAATATATCATAGATATTGTGGATACAAAAATTTATTTTAAGGAGGTTATAATATTTTTCTAGAAAATAAAATTCTAAAATTTACATTGTTTCCTTTCCATAATACAACACAATTTAAATATAGTCTATTTTTCTTGAATGAATCAATTACATATATCAGTATATCATGAATATTCATATATAATTCACTCAATATTTTAACAATTGATTAAAATAAAAAAATAAATTAACAACTATTAAAAAGATAGAAAAAGACTGATATATTGGTTGTAGTAGAATACAAGACATCTAATATCTTGATGCCTCATATTCACCAATAGAGCTGAGTTCCGAAAAGAATAAGATATTCAAAATTAATTAAAACAAGTCTAAGCCATAATCGAAATTCAACATATCCTAAAGCTAATAAAAAATCCAACACACACAATTGTCTAATTAAAATCATAAAGATAAAAAACTGAGGAGAGAAATAGGTTTGTTGAAAAAAAAAAAGGGTTTAAACGGTGCGGGTCAATACAAGAAGATGCTTAGACCCATCTACATATCTGGGTTCTGGGCTGCTAAATTAGTATATTTTGGATCTTGATTATTCATTTGGGCTCAAGGAATTTGCCAATCTCCATGTTACCACTTAGTACAAGTCCACAATCAATGTTTATGGGCCTATCCAATTTTCAATAGTATTATAAACAATCCATGATGATTCCTAATTAACAAACAATTAACATACATGACTTAAAAATCTAGACAAAATATAACATATGAGATCCATAATTAAAATAGACTACGACTACATAGAATAATTGATAGTTGTGGGCTTGTGGCTGGCATATGAAGGCAGTGTACGTGTTGAAGTCCTAATAACATATTCATTTCTCACTTTATGTGAGAGGTCCTATATTCGAATTCAAACTGTCACAAGTTATGGCTCTCCCCTCCTTTATGGAGTTAGATAAAATCTTTATGGCTCAGAATTATGAATATTAATTCCCCTATTGAATTTAAAAAAAAACATATTAGTTAGGACTGCATTCATGTACTTTAAGTTAATGAAGATGGGAAAATTCTATGCCACAGCTGTACCAATGGTCCCGGTGTGGCACAGACCATTGGATGGGGGGTATTTTAGTATACCCCCCACCCCCTCACCCTTAAGGGATCCAATGGTCTATGCCACACTGGGACCATTGGTATCGGTGTGGCATAGAATTGCCCATGAAGAAGAGTATGTCTTAAGGTTAAAGACTAATCCGTTAGTACAAAAATTGGTACGTCAGTTAAAATCATATTATATTATTATATAGAGTTACTTTATTCTCCAAAAAAAATTTAAAGAAGTATAAAATATCTTGAATTATTGTTATGGTGTAAATTACCAAAAAAGACTCCTCTAACCATTCAAGTTAATTATTTTGAATGGATCCGAATAATTGCTGGTGAAGTATATTGCCCTAGAATTTTGCTTGCGTGACAAAAAATGTAGATAAATGTAGTAGTTAGGCTGTGCCTGCTTTTTCAGGTCCAATGTTAAGGATATTTGTTGAAAGATTGTTTCTTGAAATCTTGAATATTGAGGTTCTCTCAATGAATTTTTTATTTTATGCAGTGGTCAATTTATGTATTCATAGTTTAGCCAAACTTATGCATTATACATATTCTTTTTGATCAAACTTGAGATGTGAAGTCAACTATCCTTTTATTCTTTATCTATGTACATAAATCGATTTCCAAAAGTACAAGACAACAAGCATATTTCCAGTAAACGAGCTGCTATCCAAAGATAAAAAGCAAATATTTGGAAGAAAATCAGCAAAGAGAAATTCTTATTCATTTGCCAAATTATGAACAAACTTAATTTTGAGATTGACCCATTAATTTCATATGCTTCTAATAAGACCCTTTTACAACCTCTGAAAATAAGTGATTATTAACTTATAGCTTAAAATAATTTATTTGGGAACTCTTAAAATAAGTGATTATTAACTTATAGCTTAAAATAATTTATTTGGGAGTGTTTGCAAATTGAACTTATGATTCTAATTCATTTAACATTGTTAGTGTGTATGTCCTTAAATGCCATAAAGAGGATAGATGTATAGGGCATTGACTTGTAACTAAACAATATCTTTTCGTAATATAAGGCATTATTGTGCTGTTTTCTTATAGGCGTTTGTAAAGCTTTCATAAACAACGTAAAGTTCTTGATAATAAGGCAAACCTTCTACTTCCTATGGGTTAAGAAGAATGACACTAGAAGAGTTTGATCCTTGTTATCTAAATTTGGTTCGCAAATCGAAGAAAGTAGTGACTGGACATCAATACAGAATAGAGACTTGTAGGATGTAAGTTTTTTACAGAGAAAATGCCAGTTAATCACTATGGGAATGGTAGTGAGAACTTATATCACTGACATCTCAGTTAGACTGATATGTTCGAACACGACTCGCGTCGGTCTTGTGACATGGGTTTTCATTCACTGACAGTCAATGACATAATAGGTACACGTGAACCTTAGACCTGAACAGTCAAGTTGAAGATGTACTTGTGACATCAAGTCTGTCATTAGAGCAGTTAGATCCAATTCACCCATTGGCGAGGTCGACCATGAAATGCGACTTGATGGGCAAGTGACAGTCTTAACGGATTGGCAAAATGAGATTTATTCTCTCATAAGTGAATAAGCTAAATATCCTATGCAGTCATGAATGAATGAGGTCAAAAGTCTTTGGCCAAAGCATAAGGAGATGCTCATGTTAGACATGAAGATATACTCAGTGACCTCGATTCATTATGAGCCAAGCATATGGTCAAGTCCTGTGAGTTTGACTAAACCATGACTCTCACTTGACTGGGATATATGAATAAAAGGTTTATACTCGTACGGTATTCACAGCGTAAAAGGTTTATACTCTTACGGTATTCATTCGTTCTCAATTGGGATACGATGTCAGCCACGGGTTTGGCTAGGTGTTACTCACATCCTCTTGGATTCCTCCCAATTGTCTTTTGAGACGAACCTAAAGAGTCGCGCTTAAAGGAATTGCAAAAGGAAAAATCATAGAAGTTAACTTGAGAGAATTCTCGGTATTGAATATCGAAATTAATTAATTAATTAATCATTGGATGATCTTATTAATTAATTAAGTTGACATGTTAATTAATTTCTTGGAGAAAATTAATTATAGAGTTAACAAGGATTTAATTAATTATTTGATTAATTTATTTATTGGATAAATAATATTAATTAAATATATAATTAAACAAATTAAAATGGACTAAGCATAGGGCTTAGAAAAGCCGTAAATGGGCATCCTTATGCCTAGGATTATTAGGTTATTTGTTTTTCATTAGTGGTATAAATATACTACTTAGTGAAAATCAAAGTAAGCCTCAAGTCATAACTTTCTCTCCAAGTCAAAATAATCTTCCATCTCTCTCTCCATCTAGCCGAATTCAAGGAAGAAATAGAAGAGGATTTTCGCTTTTGATTTTTGACGTGGCAATTTAGAGACGGAGACAATTTTGATGTTCAAAAGGGATCGTGATTTTTGGTTCAGAAACTAAAATTTGCGAATAAGGTACATATTTCGAAACACAATTTGAATATGCGAAATCGAGATGAACCACGTGGGAGTTTTTTTTCCGGCTGCGTTCTATGTCATAAATCCCAACAGTTGTATCAGAGCCAATCTTTGATCTCTGTATTTAATTGAATACGTGATTTATGTGTTTTTTTCGTTTTTGAAGCATATTATTCGAATATGTTTTAATGATATTAAAGCCATGATTTTTCTGCGTTTAATTCATGTATATTGTAGTATGATGATATGTGAATTGAAAAATTAAAGTTGTGTGAGAATCGGATCGGAAAAACCCCATGACATCCTCGACGAGAACAACGTGCGCACAGCACCTGGCCATCGTGGCCGCGTGCCGAGGCCACTGCCGTGCACTGGGCGCACACGGGCATTGGGGGCCCAGGTCCATGATCCGGGTCCTAGTGAGCCGGGTTGAAATTTCTCAAGTCCAATCTTTTAAGTAAATAGGTTTTGGCCTTTTGGGCTATTTTAATTATCCGGGAGGGTCAAAAGGATGATGACCCGAATTTAATTAAATAAACCTAAATTGTTTAAAGTTAAAATCATGAACTTTCAATAAATTAGTTTTGGGCCTAATTAATTGAATATTAAATATGCCAATGGTTGGTAATTTATGTTTGATGAAATCGAGCCCAAATTGTTTTTATTGAATATTAATTATTTAAGTGAATTAATTAATTCATTATTCATGGAGGATTTTTTAATTAATTAATTTATTTAAATAATAAATTCTCACTAGATGGTTTAATATCATAAGTGCCAATAAAGTTTGGAATTTTATTGAGAAAATTAATTAGTTGGTGTTGGTCCCAATTGGCATACGAAAGGGTCTAGAAGGGAGGGGGGGTTGAATAGACCCTGAAGTCTTTTTCGACTTCAAAAAGATTCGTATTAAAATGTTTTGGACGCTTGAAATGTAGACACTCGACCAAGCGTTTACTTTAAATATAGACGCTTTGTTGAGCGTCTAATGAAGACTGTTTTATAAAGTTAACTTAGATTTTAGAATTTGAATACTACAACCAAATAGGTTTAAGCGTTCACTTCTTTAATCAGTGTTAGCACAGTGGAATGATTTTATAAGTCTTCACTTTGAAAGTATTTAGCGTCACAAAGTTTTCCTTAGTTGCTTTTGGTTAAAATGTTTTTGAACGCTTAGAATGCTTAGCGTTCTTTTTTTCCAAATATAGTTGCTTAACTGTTTGTAATGCCTTTTCAAAGATTAATATGCAAGAGTAAGGTAAAGCAATAAAGCAGTAAGTAACACAAGATATTGTAAGGTTCACTGGGTGGTGTAATCGCAGCTACGTCTTTCTTCTCCTATGCACTTGGAGGCAATCCACTAAATTGATTCTCGAAGAGTCACACAGAGACTTCTACAAAATAGGGAAGCAGGAAGAGATGGATATGGATGACTTGAGCTCCTTGGTCACACAGATTTCTGCTGCAAGCCACTTCAATCCTCTGCTCCTGGAAAGACGATCTCGAGCTCCTTGATCACACAGATTTCAACTCCAATAAAGACCTTCCTCAACAAGCTTCTCTTACTCAAAAATACTGCTTGTGAAGTCAACAAACTTTCTCACTCAGATGAAAGGTGTTGAGAGTTTTTTGTAACAGGTTTGTTTGATGTTGGAAATTTCAAACAACTTGGGATATCTCAATAATAGTGTAGGGTTCTTTTATGAAGATGTTTGAGATATTGGTGACTGTCTTTCGAATGTATTTGAGAAGCTTGATGGATTTTGGCTATGGAGTTTGCAAACTTTTCTCTCAAATTATTTCAGTTTAGTTTCTCTCTCTTCACACTCTCTAAGGTTTTGCCGGAGGGTATTATTTATAGATATTCCTGGGATTTGTCCGTTAGACACAATCAGGCGCGTGTCTCTCATGCAGCGCGTCAAATAGTCCCTTTCTGACATTCTTGAAATTCTGTTGGTTCCGATTGGACAGGAGCAGACTTGAACTCTGAAAAGCTGACAGTCTAGTCAAAAGGTGGTTTGTCCACAAGTCATACTGTCTTGTTACATTTAATGCACTAATCAAGCATTTAACGCATTTTGAGTTTATTTCCCGTTAGAAATAAAGGTCTGTTGGTGATTGCATTTAAGTCCTTGATAACTTGGGTTTTATCCTTTAGGTGAATCTGAAAGCTGGACGCTTGAGTCGCTCGAACGCTTGAGTCGCTCGAACGCTTGAGTCAGACGCTTGAAATCAACTGAGCGCTTGAAATCGCTGAGCGCTTGAAATCAGCTGAGTACTTGAAATCACTGAGCGCTTGAAATCAGGTCAGCGCTTGAAATCAGCTCAGCGCTTGAAATCGCTGAGCGCTAGATTCACAAATCCTGAAACAGTTCTTTAGCGTTTGACAGACGCTTGGAACAAATCTTCATCTTCTCTTGACTTCAGACGCTTAAATCTTCAACTCTCATCTTTGCTAGACACTCAGAATTCTATCAGTGACTCGGTATCTAATCCTAAGTCTAAAATCTACAAAGATAAAAATTACAAGCCTAACAAAATTACATTCTTTCAAACGCTTATACAATTGATCTATGAAACATAAACTTACATTATATTTTAGGGTTTAGCATAAAATCCTATCTTGTCATTATCAAAACATCTAACATGAAATTCCTAACAGTTGGACTAATTAATTATTAATTTAATCACCGACATAATTGCTTTAAATTATCGTGAGCATGTATTACATGATGGTGACATTTTCCATGGGCTTAGGTTGTTTTTCTTTTGATTGCATTTCTTTTTAATGGGTTGTAAGGGCCGGATTTGAGCCCGTTTATTTATTTTCTAAAATTATGTATAGGTTGTTAATTTAATCTCATGTAATAGATAGAAATAGAATAGGCCTTTTAAGAGGATATCAATCCAAAAGAAGAAGGAGCTTGGAGTCCAAGAAGAATAGCTAGGCTTATTTTTTGTTTTTATGATGACCCATTGGCTCGGACCCTCTAGATAAAGCCCATGGATAAATGTGTTGGATTTATTACTTTATTTGCATGTTTATTAGTTGTATGTAATCAATATGCGCTATATAAGTATGATAATGTGCAAAGTGAGAGTTAGATAAATGTTTAGAGCGTGAATTCTCCCAAAGGTAGTAAGTTATTAAAGGGCTCTAGGGGTCCTTTCCCTCCACTAAACCTAATAGAGTTTAGATTTAAACCTAGTATGTGTCATCTTCCCAGTAAGTGGGGGTCATATATCAAGATTTAATTCTAAAATTTTATTAAGTGCATTAGATGCCTTAATCGAGACATATTTCATCCCAAATATCGTTATAGGGTTGCAAGGTGAAATTCAAATGTTAGATTATGAGGAGTTAGTGGGAATAAACTTAGATAGTCCACAAAGCCTATAAACCGTTAAAGGATTGCGGTTTTGGTGGGTTATGGGAAAAAGAAGATTGGACCGTCTATTGGATAGATTGATGTTAGACATCACTTTAATTAAGTAATGGACCGAATACCGTTAAAGGTTGCCTTCCATTACATTAATTAAAGAACTCAATCCCCACTACGAAGTTATAAACAACGATCACTTTCGTTTTTCATAGTGGGAGTGTGAATCTCAAAAAATGTAGTGGGAGCCAAGTTATAAGTCGAAGTCCTTGATTTTAAACTTGGTTTTAGTTTAGTTACATGCGTCTAGATAAGTCTGGTTTATTTTCTGCAGTTATTTTTTTTATCTTTTTCAAAAATAAAAAATGACAATCAACCCACTTTCCGTTTTACTCGAAAAGAACATCCTTACCGTACCCAACTACGTGGATTGGCTAAGGAACTTGAGAATAGTTCTCAACATGGAGTCATTCGAATACGTGTTGGACACTGAAATCCCTGCTCCGCCAGCCAGAATACGTGTTAATGAGGAAGAAGTCCAAGCTACGAAAAGTGGGTGAACGACGACGTCTGAGTGCGTGGGTACATTATTAGCTCAATGACAAACGAGCTTCACAGATCCCACAAGAAGATGACCACTGCAAAGGCTATCTTGGCACACTTGGTCGAGCTCTATGGTGAGCATAGCCGTACTGCTAAATATGAGATATCTAAAGAGCTCTTTGTGGCCAAAATGAGAAAAGGTGAGAAAGTTGGGGATCATGTCCTCAAGATGATCTCGAGGATCGAAAGATTGGAGGCTCTCGATTTTACAATGAACCCACATCTTCAAATCGATCGTATTTTGCAGTCTCTTCCTAATTCTTTTTCCCAATTTGTCATGAACTTCAATTTCAATGAGATTGAATGCAACTTAGCTGGGCTAATGAACAAATTAAACACTGCACAATCTCAATTGAAGCCCAAGGGAAAAGAAACTACATTGGTAATCTCTTCTGGGCCCAAAAGGGCGAAGAATAAGAAGAAAAGAGCGAAAAATAGGGTGGCGAGCTTGGAGCTTAAGGTGGTGCCGATAAAGGAAAAGGGAAAGTTCCTTTGAATCGCAAGCGTAAGGGGCCACAAAAGACGGATAGATGCCTACACTGCGGTGAGCTGGGCCACTGGAGAAGGAATTGTCCAAACATCGGCCCGGGCGCACAAGTATGGAACTTTATGTTCATGAAACTTATTGTTTTATGACCATTTTCTCTACATCTTGGATTCTTGATTCTAGAGCTAGTGCTAACATTTATTATATGAATCAGGGTCTGGTGCGAGGAAGGAAGCTGGACAGTGATGAGGTGAAGATAAGAGTAGACAGCGGGCAAAGCGTCGCAGCTACTGGAATTGGATCTACCTCATTGCTTTTAATTTCTGGACATTTACTTTTTCTGGATAATGTTTTAGTTTTGCCTAATGGACTTAAAAATATTGTTTCAATTCCTGTTTTAGTTAAACTTGGTTATACTTTCCGTTTTATTGATGAACATTGCAATATTTATTATGGTAATAAATTAGTAGGCTTTGCTTCTTTAGTAAATGGATTGTATTACCTTAATGTCCAGAATGAGTGTTCTGTGAATATTATACAAAGGAAATGTAGTAGGCTTGGAATAAACCAAAGATTGATCTGGCATCTTAAACTAGGCCATATCGGCGAACATAAAATTCACAAAATGGAGAAAGATGGACTAATCGGTCCATTGGGATTGGATCCCTATCCTACTTGTAAATCTTATCTCAAAGGCAAGATGGCTAGATCCCCCTTCACATGGACTTTTGAAAGAGCCTCACAAATCTTAGGTTTAGTGCATACTGATGTTTGTGGACCATTTGGAGAAATGGCTCGAGGAGGTTTCCTTTACTTCATCACAATCACTGAGGACCATTCAAGGTATGGTCTAGTGTACCTGATGAGGCATAAGTCTGAATCCATTGAAAAGTTCAAGGAATTCAAGGCTTTAGTGAAAAATCAAAGTGGTCAACATACAAAAACTCTTCGCTCGGATCGAGGAGGAGAATATATGAGCGACGAGTTTGATGTATACCTTAGAGAGAATGGTATAGTATTACAGCTCACACCTTCAGTGACACCACAGTTAAGTGAAGTAGCAGAGCGAAGGAATCGAACATTTTTAGACATGGTTCGCTCCATGCTCAGCTACATTGACTTACCTATTTCACTGTGGGGTCATGCGCTACTTACAGCTATACATATTTTAAATAGATGTCCATCCAAGTCCGTTCCTAATACTCCCTATGAGATATGGAGAAATAGAAAACCAAGTCTTAATCACATCAAGATTTGGGGATGTCCGACTAATGTCAAGAAGACTAAAGTGGACAAGTTGGAGGCTAGATCCTTGAAAGGGCATTTCGTTGGATATCTTGAGGATTCAATTGGATACCTCTTTTACCTGCACGATGATCAGAGGATCATTGTAGCTTTACAAGCCCACTTTCTTGAAGATGAGTTCTTTCAAGAAGAAGGAGCGGGTAGAAAGATTGTTCTCGAAGAACAAAATAAAACTCCAGTGGATACAACTACACAAAAAGTGAGATCTGTAACACAACCACAACCGTGAAGGTCAAGTAGGATACTTCAACCGCCTGAGAGGTATGGATGTCTAGTACAGAGGGAGCTGGATCTTCATTCTGTATTAGAGGAGGGTCATGGAGATGATCCCTCCACTTATGATCAAGCGATAGTGGATGTGGATGCTACTAGATGGTGTGAAGCTATGCAAATTGAGATCGATTCAATGCATGCAAACCAAGTTTGGAAACTTGTGGATCGACCAGATGGGGTAAAACCAATTGGGTGCAAATGGATCTACAAGAGAAAGATTGTTGTTGATGGCAAGGTTGACACCTGCAAAGCCAGACTAGTGGCGAAAGGGTATAGTAAAAAAAAAGGAATTGACTACAAAGAAACCTTTTCGCCAGTGGCTATGATCAAATCAATAAGGATTTTACTTGCAATAGCGGCACACCTAGATTATGAAATATGGCAAATGGATGTCAAAACTGCTTTCTTAAATAGATTCCTAGAAGAGGATATCAATATGGAGCAACCTAAAGATTTTTTATCTGAGGACCATATTCATAATTAAGGTGTGTAAGCTTGAGAGGTCAGTAAACATCTCGTAGCTGGAATCTGTGTTTTGATGAGGCTGCAAAAGGATTTGACTTCATCAAAAATGAAGACGAGCCATGTGTTTACAAGAAGGTTAGTGGGAGCAAAATAATATTCCTTGTGTTATATGTAGATGACATATTACTCATAGGGAATGATATAGGAATGCTCACCACAGTTAAGAAGTGGCTTTCGAGTACTTTCTCTATGAAAGACTTGGGAAAGGCAACTTATATTCTAGGGATTCGAATTTACAGAGATCAAACAAATAGAATGATAGGGCTCTCTCAAGCCTTTTACTTAGAAAAGGTCCTAAAGAAATATAGGATGGAAGATTCTAAGAAAGGGTTTCTACAAATGAGGCAAGGGATACATCTCTCGAAATCTATGTGTCCTCAAAGTGAGGAAGATAGAAAAGAGATGAGCATTGTACCCTATGCATCTGCTGTGGGTAGTCTGATGTACGCGATGCTGTGTACTAGACCTGACATAACTTATGCAGTAAGCGTTGTTAGTCGATTACAAGCAAACCCTGACAAGGAACATTGGACAGCTGTGAAGAATATCCTAAAGTATCAAAAGAAAACTAAGGATATGATTCTCATCTCAGGATTCGTATTCACCCTCAATGGTGGAGCGGTGACTTGGAAAAGTTCCAAGCAAAGCACAATCACAGACTCCACGACAGAGGCAGAATACATAGCTGCCTCTGAGGTAGCTAAAGAGGCTGTTTGGCTTAGGAAGTTCATAGAAGAACTTCAAGTGGTTCCAAGCATAAAGCTCTCGTTGTCACTTTATTGTGACAACACCGGAGCAATAGTGCAAGCAAAGGAACATAGGTCTCACAACAAGTCCAAACACATCGAGAAGAGATATCACATCATAAGAGAGATCGTTGCCCGAGGAGAAATATCTGTTCAGAAAATAGCCTCAGCCGACAATGTCGCTGACCCATTGACCAAGCCATTGGCACAGGCGGTGCTAGAAAAACATCTGGAAGGAATGGGTATTAAATACCATAGAAAATGCCATTGAGTGAAAATGGGAGATTGTTAGTGTGTATGCCCTCAAATGCCATAAAAAAGATAGATTTATAGGGCATTGACTTGTAACTAAACAGTATCTTTTCGTAATATAAGGCATTATTGTGTTATTTTCTTATAGTGTTTATAAGGCTTTCATAAACAACGTAAAGTCCTTGATAATAAGGCAAATCTTCTAGTTCCTATGGGTTAGGAACATTCACACTAGAAGAGTTTGATCCTTATTATCTAAATTTGGTTCGCAAGTCGAAGAAAGTATTGATTGGATATCAATATAGAATAGAGACTTATATGATGTAAGTTTTTGACAGAGAAAGTTCCAGTCAATCACTATGGGAATGGTAGTGGGAACTTATATCATAGACATCTCAGTTAGACTAATATGTTCCAATACAACTCGCATCGGTTTTGTCACATGGGTTTTCACTCACTGACAGTCAATGACATAAACCAATAAGTTGTGATAGGTACGTGTGAAACTTAAACCTGAGCAATCACGTTGAAGATGTACTTGTGACATCAAATCTGTCATTAGAGCAGTTAGATCCAATTCACCCATTGGTGGGGTCAACCTCGAAATGCGACTTGATGGGCAAGTGACAGTCTTAACGGATTGGCATAATGAGATTTATTCTCTCATAAATGAATGAGCTAAATATCCTATACAGTCATGAATGAATGAGGTCAAAAGTCTTTGGCCAAAGCATAAGGAGATACTCATGTTAGACATGAAGATATACTCAGTGACTTCGATTCGTTATGAGCTAAGCATATGGTCAAGTCCTGTGAGTTTGACTAAACCATGACTCTCACTTGACTGGGATATATGAATAAAAGGTTTATACTCGTACGGTATTCACAGCGTAAAAGATTTGGAATTATCCTATTCATTCGTTCTCAATTGGAATACGATCTGAGTCATGGGTCTGGCTAGGTGTTACTCACATCCTCTTGGATTCCTCCCAATTGTCTTTTGAGACGAACCTAAAGAGTCGCGCTTAAAGGAATTGCAAAAGAAAAATCATGGAAGTTAACTTGAGAGAATACTCGGTATTGGATATCGAAATTAATTAATTCATTAATCCTTGGATGATCTTATTAACTAATTAAGTTGTCATGTTAATTAATTTTTTGGAGAAAATTAATTATAAAGTTAACAAGGATTTCATTAATTATTTAATTAATTTATTTATTGGATAAATAATATTAATTAAATATATAATTAAACAAACTAAAATGGACTAAGCATAGGGCTTAGAAAAGCTCTAAGGCGTCCTTATGCCTAGGATTATTAGGTTATTTGTTTTTCATTAGTGGTATATACTACTTAGTGAAAATCAAAGTAAGCCGCAAGTCATAACTTTCTCTTCAAGTCAAAATAATCTTCCATCTCTCTCTCCATCTAGCCGAATTCAAGGAGGAAAAAGAAGAGGATTTTCGCTTTTGATTCCGGTGTGGCACTTTAGAGACGACGAAAATTTTGCTGTTCAAAAGGGATCGTGATTTCTGGTTCAGAAACTAAAATTCGCGAATAAGGTACATATTTCGAAACAGAATTTGAATATCCGAAATCGAGATGACCCACGTGAGAGTTTTTTTTTTTTTTTTTTGCTACGTTTTATGTCATAAATCCCAACAAACATAAGTGGTGATAATCTATAATCTATAGGTTGCTAAAGAGGTGCTTAAAATCAGAGGTGATCGTGGTGCGATTTTGCGGTTTTTTTAATCAATTTCAAACTGAATTGCTAAGTGCAGTTTGGAGGAAATTGAATTTGACGATTGTTCAAGTGACTATGCGATTTTGTGCGGCTTAGTGCGGTTTGACGGTTGTTCAAGTGACTTTGCTTTATAAAACTAAATAAACAAACAATATATGTCATCTGTTTTGTTAAACTAAAAAGAAGAGAATGTTGATTCATAACTAAAAAAATACTTATTAGAATATATTTATCAAGATTAAACTCCCTAAATCATTGAAAAGAACACCAGTGTCATTACTTATTAATAATTAGGAGTATCATACGTGTGAAATGAGAAAAAAAATACTTATAATACATTACTTCAAAAATTGATTTTACATCGAGTATAAATATAATATGTACATAATTTAATATATATATATATATATATATATAAGCATATCAAATAAATTAACACACCCATATATAAGAAACTATTTTAATCTAGCTTGTCGTGAAAAAGTAGGACTTGAAATGTGTATTAAACTAATAGTACAATATGGACTTTCTAGAATTGTTGTTTTTGCAAACACTCTTATAACACTCTGAAATTCTGTGGGTCATTCTTTAACGTTTTGTTTGGTTCAAGGATTTTGGTGAAGAAAAGAAAAGGAAAGGAAAAGGAAAAATTTCTTGTTTTCCACCATTTTCCTCATCAAGTGGTGAGGAAAAGGAATTGGCTTAAATTAACATTAAGTTTTCTCTCCCATTTTCTTTTCCTTTTCCTTTTCTCTAGTAACCAAACAAAAGAAATTGATTTTCCTTTCATGTCCTTTTCTTTTCCTTGTCAAATTCCTAAAACCAAACAAGCTGTAAGAGTCTTAGAACTCCGAATTTAGATGCAATGACAATGCAACCCAAAAAGTCTATCAGACCCATATGCCTATAATTATATCAATCTTCAAACTCCAAAAGAATGACTAATCAAATCAGCATATAATGTTGGCACGAATATAATGAAATTGATTATAATACATGAAAATTAGTAATTCTCTTTTGGATTAACCCCATATATGTTATTTTGTAGCCGAATGAAAAGCTAGATCGAATTGAACTCGTAATGGTTACTTCAACTTAAAGAATATAGTGTTGCAAAATGTTACTTTTCAACTTAAAGAATATAGTGTTGTAAAATGTTTCTTTACAACTTAAAGAATATAGTGTTGTAAAATGTTTCTTTCGTAGCTGAATAAAAAGCTAGATTGGATTGAACTCGTAATGGTTACTTCAACTTAAAGAATATAGTGTTGTAAAATGTTTTCTTCGTCAAATTTTGCTCAAACGCTAATGAACAATAAATTTCATCTTCAATACAAAACGCAAATGAACAATAAATTTCATCAATACAAAAGACAAAAGTTAGTGATAGCTAGGTCTTGCGGTGAAGCTGAGAGGTCGCCTTATATTGTTGTTTTATCCATAAAATCAAAATTACAAGTTTGAGTATGATTTTCAACACGGAGAGAGTATTTGTTACGACTAATAAATATTGACTTAAGAGTACATACTTCTAGATTTGGCCCATCCACTAGGTTCATTTTTAACTTGATTTTGAAAAATCATTTTCACAGGCGAAATATAAGAATTCTATTGAAACTAATACAATTGTTTGTCAAAGAGTTGATAATTAATCATTTTTCCAATAGCTTGTTGGTCAATGCACTCATCATGCAAGAACAAAAAGTTCATATATTGCAAATAATAAGAACGCGTAAGAATTTAAACTATTTTAGAATTGAGGGTTTTAAACATCTTAATGATAAATTTATTAAGTTTGTTTGGATAGTTTTGATCAGTTGAATAAATCTAATTTTTTTATTTTTCTATTCAAACATTATGACCGATTGAAATTCACTTGAGTTTTTTTGAAAGATTTTGATATGATGAAGGAATTTGTATGAATGATTTTCAATGGCACTAAATTAGATGAGCTTGAAATCCGCGGTATCACTGAAAAAATAGTTCTAAATGAGTTAAATTTTTTAAATTAATTGTAAGTTGAAATCATTCTTTTTTATATTTTTTTTTGGATACAAAGAGAGGGTTCTAACTCAATTCGACAGACCTGAGTTTGTAGTCGCATATCTAGTCTGAGTAACACCATGCATATCCTGATCTAACAGATTCAGCAATCCCATGGTTGGGTATCATTCTAAGGAAGCAACTGGATAGAATTAATCGAAACACAACTTTTAAATCCTTCAAGTTATCAATGAAGTCTAGCTCTATCGACGAAATTGAGCGCACAAAATATTAGAAATTTTAAGTTCTACTTCCACGTGATACATTCTTAGTAGTTACTACTTAATTGTAGTTGTTACTTATTATTAAATATTGTGATTGATAATCACTATGTAGTGCTACATAAAACCAGTTCATTTAAAAAAAAAATACTTCACTTAAAACAATCTTAATTTTAGAGCCTTCTGATCCTAGTTAACTTTACTCTCCCCATATTTAAAATATTTCATTCAAATACAACCTCGTAAACCTTCGAGAAGTGGACTTTTTTCCAGGTCTTTATAGTTAGCATGCAAATTCAACTTTGTTCTCCTCTTAATTTGTTTTTCAAAATTTAAAGGTATAAGTTACCAAATTGGTCCCGTAGGCCGTAACTTCCCTCAAGTCCCATTTGAATCTCATTATGTTCAATTTAGTACCAATTGACCCCTTTATCTTACATATTTATCTAATTTAGTCACACCATTCAATGTTCCTTAAGAATAGTCTGGGTTATTTGCATCTACCTCTCCTGAGTTATTGTGCTTTGGCAATGACCTCCTCTCATCTATTAAATTTTGGCATCTACCTCCCCTATGTGTAAAAAATTGTATACGCTACCCTTTTCACCCTTATTTTATATTTTTCTCCATTTTCTAGTTCCATTTTCTTCCTTTCTTTTTCATATTAAATAATTAATAAATACATAGAAATCAATCTCATGAAAGTTTTTCATTAAAAGCAATTTTAACGAATAATTATTTTCATTTATAAATAGGTGCAATAAAAAATATATTAAACTATTTTGAATAAACTTAAGTATGTATTTTTTCAATTTTCTTTGCACGGTTCTCGAATTATATGTTTGATGTCTTGACCAAGCTTTTAATAAATTAATAATTCTTCATTTTTTTATAAACAACAAATAAATTATATCTTTATAGATTTACATTATTGCTTATTGTCATAAATAAAAAATCAAAAATTGATAGAATAATTTTGATGAAATTTCAAACTCCCATTTTGTTTTCTTGACTTCTTATCCTTTTTATTCTTCTTTCTTTGTTCTAAGTAGAGATAAAATGAATAAGAAATAGAACAAATATAAAGAAATTTAAACATTCACAAGGAAAAAATTATTATGATTTGAAGTATCTTATGTGATAGTAAAAATGAACAATGGGATACCTAGGTTATCAAATAATATATATGTAAGACCTCTTCAGTTTCTACTTCAAATTAAGTCATCTACGAGCCCTTAAGCAAAGTGATTAAAACGAAATTATTCTTTTCTTTTTTAGATTTTTATTTATTGAAATAGTCAATATTGCAAATCTATAAAGGTATATTTTTTTTATAAGAATAAAAAAAATAAAGCACTACTAATTTATTCAGAATTTCATTAAAATATTGAAAAATATAATTCAAGAACTACAAAAAAATTTAGTGATCAAATATTTAAGTTTATTGAAAATAAGTTTGATATATTTGGAAGATTACTAACAATTCACCAAAATAAACTTTTTTATTAAAAAAATGCATGATAATATTTAGTCCCAAAAGTAGTTAATCTTAAATTTCATGTTTCCTACTGAAAAGATTATACACTGAGTATATGAAATTGAAAAAAAAAATGCTATTATGATTTGTTTAAATATAAGAATCTATTTTTCTTGTGGGCATGGGGATATATAATTTGTCCTTTAATATACTTTTTATTATACCTATTTTTGAATAAAAATAACTAGTAGTTAGAAAAACTTTCATGAGTGTTTCTATTCATGTCTTTTTGTTTTCTATTTAATAATAAAAAAAAGGAAAGTGAAATAGGAAATAGAGAAAAAGAAAAATTAAGGGTAAAAATAGTAATACAAATAAGATTTTATGCAGAGGAGGGCGGGGGGGAAGGGGGGGGGGGTTGTTCTTGCCAAAGCGCAATACCTCAGAGGAGGTGGATGCAAATAACCCAAAATAGTCTCAAATCTCTCGCTGCCTTAGCCAACAAGAATTTAAATCCAATTTCCTCGCACCCCTTTCGTGCTCTAATTTCCCCCTTCACCTTTGTTGTCCTTCGATATTCAGGTACTTTTGTCCAAATTTTTGCCCAAATCAATAGAGTTTATGGTCTTTGTATGACATTGACCTCTAAAAAAACGTTGAGTACATCATTTTACCCGATTGCACCTCAAAATATCGTCTGTCTCATCAAGATGATCAAGAAGCTATGACAATTCACAATTGAATTTGTGCAGCAAACCTATTGCTGACCTCATGGATATCATCATAAATCTCTCTTGATGTGGTATTCGATAATTAGGAAACAAGGAAGGGGTAAATTAGGACATAAAAGGAAGAGGAAAGAGTAACAGATTTTATTTGGAGAAAATTTTTCCTCATTTTTGGTGCAAATTATGTGATTTCTTTTGCCAAATTAGTTGCGGAAAAATGGAGGGTATTTTTAATTGGCTATGTCGTTGGGAGATAGTGACTATTTTTAAGAAATATTGAATAAATGGACAAAGTTAACCAGATGTAGGAGATAATGGAACCATTCTATCAAATTGAAAATAATGGGGCTAAAATAGGACTTAAGGCAAATTATGTGACCAATTTGCCAACTTTGCCAAATTTGTATTAGAAGTAATCTTCAAGATATTTTCAAAGTCTTCTCGTTCAACGTTTTCAATTTCACTCAAGTCTTCATGATTGTTGATCAGTAGTAGCATTTTTAATAAGTCAACAATAACTAACTTTAATGGTTACTTTCTTTGATGCAAATAATTAGAATTTTTCAATGATTGTTGATTTTAGTGATCGATGAGGGCAAATTGTCCTAATAGTTTGCCGTATTCAATGTAGGTTCAAATTATTATGTATGTCTCACATTGTATCTCACGTTGATGTGGACCAAAAATATTTAAGGGCATTATGGTAATTAACATACTCCTGCATACGGTCAAGGTGCCACCCGTGAATCAAGTCTGCGGTTAATACACTAGTCAAGCCCAAAGAGCTGACAGCCCATTGGGAATATGGTCCGTTGCGCTATTAAGACCATAAAGTTAGTTAGGCTATTTTAATAGTCTAAGAGCTAAGTAATGGGTTTTGGTGGTTCCAAGTGGCATACGAAAGGGTCTAGAGGGGGGGGGGAGGGGGTTGAATAGACCCTGAAGTCTTTTTCGACTTCAAAAATTTTGTATCACTTTTAAAGATTTGAACGCTTTAGTAAAGATAACTTAGACTTAGTGATTTTAGCAATTTACCAAAGTAGGGTAACGCTTAGATCGCTTAATCAGGGTTAGCACATCGGAAATGATTTTTAGCGTTCGATTGGTTAATTAATCGCTTTGCAATTTTACTTGTCTTTTTCAGAAAGAATGATGTAATATAAAAATAAGACAGTAAAGTATAAATGACACAAGATATATAAGGTTCACTGGGTGATGTAATCCCAGTTACGCCCTTCTTCTCCTTTTTCACTTGGAGGAATTTACTAGAATGATTATCAAAGAATCACACAGCATCTTCTACAAGATAGTAACGGATGAAAAAGATTTTGGGCTCCTTGATCACACAGATTTCAGCACCAATGAAGATCGTCTTCTACAAGCTTCTCTCACTCAGAAATACTGCCTGAAAAGGGGTTTCAACAATTTTCTCACTCAGATGAAAGGTTGAAGATTTGTCACAAGGTTTTGTTTGTTTTTGGGAAGTTCAAACAACTTGGAATATCTCAATAGGAATTAGATTTCTTTTTTGGAAGAGGTTTGAGATATTTGTGACTGACTGGAATGTAGATGAAAAGCTTGAAGGAATTTAAGCTATAGAGTTTCTAAGCTTTTTGTTGTGCATGTACGTAAATTTCTCTTGTAATATTATGTACCGTGCTTTTAGGGTTTGCTGAAGGTAAGGTATTTATAGGCAATTCTTAGGATCTGTCCGTTGGACACACGTAGGAGAGTGCCTCTCACGCGGCGCGTGATTCTACCTAAAACCTGACATTCCTGAAAATCTGCTGGTACCGATTGGATGAGAGCAGCTATAAACTCTGAAGTTCTGACAGTCTAGTAAAAAAGGTGGCTTGTCCACAAGTCACAGTGGCTTATCACATTTAATGCTCTTATCAGGCATTTAATGCATTTGAATTTATTTCCCGTTGGAAATAAATGTCCGTTGAATGATTGCATTTAAGTCCTTCATGACTTGAGGATTTATTTCAGGTGAATCTGACATCGGTTGCTTAAGTGCTTTGAGCGCTTGATCCATAAATCCTGAAAAGAGGTCCTTTAGCGATTGACGAATGCTAAGAAACAAATCTTCATCTTTGGTTGACTTCAGACGCTGATCTTCAACTTCTTCTCGAATAGACTCACCTAGAATTCTATTAGCGATTCAGTATCTAATACTTTGTCTAGAATCTACAAAGATAAAAATTACAAGCTTGAACAAAATAACAATTACAAACTTTCAAACGCTTAAACAATAATCTATGAAAACATAAACTTACAATTTATTTGTGGTCTAACATTAAATCCTATCTTGTCATCATCAAAACATCTAATATGAAATTTCCTAACATTTTCCCCTTTTTTGATGATCTCAAGACTTTTAACTCTTATAACTCTTTTATTATTTAAGAGTTACTTAAAAGAAAAGCCCAAATAAAAATAAGTTAGCGTTTTAAAAAGATAGTAAAGTTAGCTAACGTTAGATTAGCTTCAACAAGTTGTTTCAACATAAATCATTCAAATATTGAAAGAATAAGCATACATGATTTATACTGAAATATAAAAGAAAGCGACAACAGAAATACAAAAAAAACATTCACTTTTTCTATCGCTTTGCTCTTTCTTCGCCTTGGAGAACTTCTAGCACTACGTCCATCAGGAGACGATCAATGTCAATCATTGTCGTATGTTGAACTTCATTGTAATAATGCCTATGAAGTCTAGCGCTTTCAATAAGTTCTAACAACCTTTCTGTCCATTCTCTTGGCGAAATTCCAAGTTCACGAATTAAATCGTGATAGATATCTTTTCTTGGATCTTTTGACGGTTTCCAATTGATAGGTCGTTATAAAGGTCCGGCAAAAGGTTGAAATCCCATACTTTCCAAGAAATCGACGTCCAATTCCGAAAGCTGATATCTTCCTAGATAATACCTTGGCTTTCTCTTTTTAGTTAACATCTTCTTGATGCTCACTAGATCTTCAAACATTGATCGCCAATTTTTATTATCTGTCTTTGATATTGCTTTGGACGCTTGATGCTTTTCTGTATTTTCCCCTTTCTTGACATCATCAAGAGAGATTTTCAACTCAAGGACTTCTCTTCGCAAGAGTCAAACTTCGTCAACTAAGAGAGCGACTTGGTGAGCGATGCTTTGAGCAGCGGCATCGGTCGAAGTATGTCTTTCAGCATCAGCCGAAGCGCTCTGAGCTAAGTGACGGTTGAATTCTGATGAGAGTTCAGCGATAAGTGGTGATATACTTTTCATGATTGTAACAGTGCTTTTATTTGAAGCGTTTGCAATATCACGACTTCGCGTATCAGACACTATTATGATTTGTCTATCAGCAGCCTCAAAAATCTTATAGGAGGAACCTTCAATGTTGGTGAGCGAGTTCCGTACTGCCTGTCTGAAATCTCTAGCGTCTGAATCACTCTCGAAATCCGAATCAGAAGAAGGACGCTCAGGAGACAAAATGAGCCCATAAGAGCTAGAAACTGCAGCCTTGCCTTTGGATTTATCTTTGATAAATGGCTCTTCAGGCTTTTGAGCAATTTCAGCGTGCACTTCTTTAATCGCTTGATCCATTGAAGGATCTTCGATCGCTGGGGGCTCGACTACAGGAGCGCTAGAAGAATCTGGCAAAGAAGCCTTAGAAATTGGAGCGACTTCCTCAGTAGGAGCAGGTTCTTCTATCACTGCTCTCATGTCTCTGTGGAAGACAGCAAACTCAGCATGCTCATTTGAAACATCAACACGAATTTGACTTTGACCGGGAAGAAGTGGTTGTTTGCTGGATAAGGCTTCTTCGTTGAGGTCAGGAAAGAAATGTTGAACAAACGCTTGACGAGGATGGAAGATGTCGCATCCGCCTTGGCTGAATAAGGCTAGCTGCTGGTGAATGTAGGTTTCTATTGGTTGCTTGTAGTGTGGTAAGTCGCTGACATTGCCTGCAAAGTGTTGACGCTGTTGAAGCAAAAAGGTCGCGAATCCTCGGCGTCTGTATTCAATTCCAAAGTCAAACCAAAATGGATATCTTATGAGTTCATCAAGGGAGTAGAAATGAAGAACAAATTCTTCAGCCCATCTGGCTGTACTCATCATCCATCTTCTTCCAAGCTTATGAGCTTTCTTTTGATCTTTTCTAGCGGCTAGGAATTTCTAGAAGCGCTCGACTTCTTCGTCATAATCCTCTGCCCATAATCTGGCAAGATATTCTCGGGCTTCATCTTCTATCCACGAATTCATTAGATTGGGATGCTCAGCCACAAGCGGTCCTTTGCCTTTCCATAACTTGAGTGGAGCAGGAGAGAGAGCATTCTGAGGAGAGTTGACTACTTTAGGGAGAGCCGAATATCCTATTTTGTTTAGATCTTCCTCATCAGGATTTTTGTTCCAATCACCTATGTGGGGATTCTTGAAGATAATCTTGCTAGCTCGAAGAGGATAGAAAGACTCGTCTGAGCGACTGGTGAAGTTAAACCGTGCTTGATCAAAATCTGCTCTATTGAACACTGGTCGACGAATATATTCTAAGCGAGATTGGAGTCGCTCTAAGTTGTAGAGTCCTAAATCGGCAAAATGCTCAAAGAATTCAAACTTTTGGGTGTTGGAAAGATCAGGCCGATGGAGAGTTTTTTGAAAAGAGATTTCAAGCTCTGCAAGCGTTTGGGTGTCTCGTTCTCTAGCGGCATAATAAAATTCAAGATCAGGAGAATATCCGCGAGGAAAGAAATCGATGACACGAGGAGGAGGTCCTGTTAGAGTAGGAACAAGAGCAATTGCTTCTGTTGGGATGGGGGCCACTTCTATCGACCTCTCATTATGTGAAGTCGCTTCACTAGCTGAAGATGGTTCAGCGTCTGGAAGGACTTGAGATGTTTCTTTTGCAATATCCACAATAGTTGCCATATCCAAATCTATTTCGACTGGAATCTCGGAGGGAGGAGGAGCATCAGTGGTTGGTGCATCTTGGGCCGATACATGTAAGTGGTTGAGAAAAGCAAGCAAAATTTCTACGAAGTAGAAATTACAAAGAAAAGACTAAAACGCTTACCCTGAGGAATATCATCGACTGACTTAGTCGCTTGATCTGTTTCTATATTAGGGACAGGTTCCTCAGGCTCCGGGACTTTTTCTTCTGGTTCTAAATCGAGAAAAGAAGTTATTACATCAGCACAAATGGGAATACGTAATTCTTCAAGAATGTTGAGAACATATTCAGAACTCGTATCATATTGCGCTGAAAGAGATTTTATCCTAGCGTTAGAGACTTAGAAACTAGAAAGCCTCTCAGATTGAGTAGCGGCTTGAGGATCTGAGCTGATTTCGGGAACAGAGTCAGAGGGAGGAACGCTTGCTGACTCTCCAAGCGCTGGATTTGGTGAAACGCTTGTAGATGCGGCTGGAGTAGAGAGAGGAGTACGCCTTCGGGCAAGTGGTACTTCTTCTACTACTGCTTCCTCTTCTTCAGGAACTGAGAAGATAAACGCTAGAGGAGGAGAGGGTGATTTTGGAGAAGGAAAAGGAGATTTTTGTTTCTTCTTGGACTCCGGCTTCTGCTTTTTCTTTGCGGGCTCCGGTTTCTGCTCTTTGGCTGACTTGGTTGGCTTAGCGACTTTGAGAGCGATTTTTCTTTTTGGTCGCTTAACCATCACTTCTTCTTCAAAGGAGGACGACGATGAAGAGGAAGACGCTTGCTCTTCATCATCGCTGCGAACAACTCCTTTGGCTCAAAGTCGCTCACGGTCTTCTTTGGGAACTGCTGCACCACCATGTTTTCGAGGTTTGAGCATCCCGCTGATCATCTTCTTGCCATAGAATTTTAACGCTGGGATCTTCTTTCCAGCGGAGTTTGTAAAACCACAAGCGCTTAAAATTCTACTTAACAAAATCCCATAAGGCTTGGGATTAACCGACTTGGCCATCGCTGCCTTAAAGCGATTAAAAACATAGAGAGACCAATTAATCTTTAAGTTGGTCAGAATGGCTACCATCATCTTGTACTGAATATTTGTAACTTTATTGAATGTCCCCTTTCTGCATTCGATCATCTTGGCGCAAATGTCCGCGAGAATGACATATTCGCCCTTCCTGTCATTTTTCTTGCAGTTTGGTTCATAAGCCGCTTCGACTTCAGCTTTCTTGATCAGCTCCCAGACCTTGGTAGCATCACCAAGAGTGACGTTCCCGATTTCGGCACCATCATTGGGTAGATTAAGCAATGATGAAATCAGAGAAGAAGTGAGAGTGAAGGTTTCTTGGGCAAAAGGAAAGATGCATGAAATAGAGTTTCCATCGTCGGAATTTTTTGCATTTTGGAAGAAGAAAAGAGTTTCTGCTTCATGAAGGTTGAAAACGGCAGTAATCATGTCACGCAAACCAGATTCCTGGACAAGTGGAAGAACAGTCCCAAGAGCAAAATTCTGGTTATCAAAAAGGTAGTCCCAGTTAACAAGAAATTCGACGTTAACCGTGACCAATTTTTCAACGCGGGAAGTTTTTCCTGTGGCAGACTTGGATGATTTGGAAGATTCTGAAGTTTTTGGTGCCATTGCTGAAAGTTTGAAGCTTTTTGAAGGAAGGAATGAGAGAAGTTTTTGCCTTGAAAGAGATGAAGATTTTACAGCAGAGAGATTTTTTTTTTTTTTTTGGAAGTGATAAAGTCTGGCTGTAAAAATCTTGAAGATTTTATATAGAGGCAAAGAAAGTAATTTCTGAATGGCTTAAATTTCACCGCGTGTTGAATCATTAATTTTGAAATTTGAAAAGATTTAAATCTGAACCGTTTATTCGAAGGTACGGATGTCAAATAGTGCTAAGAAAATATGTTAACTGTTACAAAATAGAGAATTTTTGGGATCCGTAGTTACCCATTTAATTGAAAAACATTTGAAAAATTTTGAAATTTTCAGCATGAAATACACGCGCCTGATAGTACACTGACATGTACTCAGACTCATGCAGTCACTGAACCGCTTAGGTTTAGATAGGAATCATTAACCGTCAGTTTGATTTGATAGGTACGTGTGGGTAGTTATCAATTTTAATCTTTTGGACTCATCCACACGTTACTTTTAGTGATGAAAACTATGCATGATCCTTTCAAAGAGAATTACTTAGCGTTAAAGTGGGAATCTTTTCAACGCTGAAGTCTTTTTATAAAAAAATTTAATCTGTTAAGGATAAGATCAATCGCTTGGATTTATGAAAGACAGTTTTACTTATTGATTTTGGCATGCATAAAAGAGGATAACCGCTAGTGGTCAATGCATATTTTCAAAGTCAATTTTTTTATCACAGACGCTTATGAATTGTTACAAGTACAATTTTAAAGTTCCCCTTAAAATTGATAACCTGTTTCAATTTTGAAAGACGCTTTAGATGTATTATTAAAGTGAATTCCCCCTAAAGCGTATGCCTATTAAGATATGATGCTTTTATGATTTAAGCGTTTAAATCAATCATACCTAATTCACTTCTCAAAGTGAGAAAGCATTGTTCATTGAGCGCTTTGGTGAAGATATCTGTCAATTGTTTGTCAGTTCCAATAAAGTGCATGGAGATATCTTTCTTTTGAACATGGTTACACAAGAAATGGTATCTAATGTCAATGTGTTTGGTTCTAGAATGAAGAACAGGATTTTGGGTCATAGCTAAAGCGCTTTGGTTATCACAATGGATTGGGGTAGGACCTAAGATTGTTCCATAATCTCTAAGTTGTTGCCTCATCCAAAGGATTTATGCACAACAGCTCCCAGCGGCTACATACTCTGCCTCAGCGGTAGAAGTCGCTATGGATTGTTGTTTCTTACTATGCCATGAAACTAGTCTATCACCTAGAAATTGACATGTACCACTAGTACTTTTTCTATCTATTTTGCATCCTGCAAAATCTGCATCTGAATAACCGATTAGTTCAAAAGGAGAGTCCCGTGGATACCATAAGCCCACATTTTGTGTGCCTTTTAGGTATTTAAGGATTCTCTTTGTAGCATTTAAGTGTGATTCTCTAGGATCAGCTTGAAAGCGTGCACACATGCATACCAAAAACATAATATCTAGTCTACTAGCGGTAAGATACAGAAGTGATCCAATGATACCTCTATAGTTAGTGATATCAATTTTCTTCCCACTTTCATCTTTATCTAACTTAAGCGTTTGGCTCATCGGAATTTTTGAAGATGATGCATTTTTCATACCAAATTACTTAATCATATCTCTTGTATATTTAGCTTGGTTTATAAATATTTCATTATGGAGTTGTTTAACTTGTAATCTTAAGAAGAAAGTTAATTCACCCATCATGATCATTTCAAATTGATCTTGCATCATTTTCAAAAATTTCTCACACAATCGCTTATTTGTAGAACCAAATACAATATCATCAACATAAATTTAGACTAAGAGAATATCTTCATTATGGGTAATTTTAAATAACGTTGTGTCGATGCTGCCTTTTGAAAAGTCTTTACCTATAAGGAAGAGAGAGAGAGTGTCATACCATGCTCTTGGTGCTTGTTTAAGGCCATAGAGTGCCTTGTCCAATTTGTAGATCATACTTTTTCCATGGTAGTTGATGAATTCTGGAGGTTGCTCCACATAGACTTCTTCTTGGAGTTTACCATTCAAGAATGCACTCTTCACGTCCATTTGGTACACTGTGAATTTGTTGAATGCGGCAAACGCTAGGAACATCCTAATTGCTTCAAGGCGGGCTACTGGGGCATACGTCTCATCAAAATCAACACCCTCCTCTTGACAATAACCCTGAGCGACTAATCTAGGTTTGTTTCTTGTAACAACGCCATCTTCGTCCATTTTGTTCCTAAAAACCCATCTAATCCCAATAACTCTTTGGTGAGTTGGCCTTGGTACTAGCGTCCAAACCTTACTTCTCTCAAATTGGTTAAGCTCTTCTTGCATCGCTTCTACCCAACTTGAATCACTGAGCGCTTCATCCACTTTCTTTGGTTCCATTTGAGATAGAAAACTTGCGAACATGGCCTCATTAATTGTAGCCAACCTAGTTCTAACAGGTGCTTCCATATCTCCGATTACTAGCTCTGGTGGATGGTCTCTAAGCCATTTGCGGTCTGGTTGGAATGGGTTGAGAGACTCTTGGTTATCAATCGCTTGATCCATATTTGTCTTTTGCGCAGTCCCTTCATCATTCACAGTTCCAATGTGCTCTTGATGATCATTCTCTTCATGATCATCAGCGATTCTGACTTTATCATTATTTGTAACCTCACGAGTAACTTTAGGAAAGGGCACAAAGATCTCATCATCCTCATCATCACTATTATCACCAAGATTAATTTGTAACGCTTGTTGGGTAAGATCTTCAATTCCTACATCATCAAGATTAACCTTACTCAGTTCTTGGTTACCATCATCAAACACAACATGAATGGATTCTTCAACCTTTGATTTGATCTTATTTAGGATGCGGAAACTCTTTCCATTCTTGGCATAGCCTAGAAAGATTCCCTCATCCACTTCAGGATCAAAAGTCTTTAGGCTGTGGGATCCATTGTTATTAATGAAACATTTTGAACCAAATACATGAAAATATGAAACGTTAGGCTTACGTCCCTTCCACAACTCATATGGAGTCTTCTCATGTTGCTTGTTGATCATACACCGATTCTGAGTGTAGCAGGCGGTATTGATGGCTTCGGCCCAAAACCTTTAAGGCAGCTTAGACTTTGCACGCATCGTCTTGGCGGCTTCTTTAAGCGTCATGTTCCGTCGCTCAGCAACTCCATTCTGTTGAGGTGTTCTAGGAGCAGAATACTCATGAAATATTCTAAGATCTATACAAAACTTCTCAGCAAATTAGTTAGTAAATTCAGTTCCTCTATCGCTTCTAATTCTTGTCACCTTTAGATCTTTTGAAGTTTGGAGTTGACGGATTAGCGCTGTGAGCTTGATACTAGTTTCATCTTTGGTGGCTAGAAATTCTATCCATGTATAGCGAGAGAAATCATCAACTATTACTAGCGAGTACTTTTTACCACTAACACTCATGATTTGAATGGGGCCAAACAAATCTAGATGCAATAGTTCAAGAACTCTAGAAGTAGATAGGCATGGTTTCTTTTTAAAAGATGATTTAACTTGTTTACCCATTTGGCATGCATCACATAAGCGATTCTTTTGAAAGGAACCCTTAGGTAATCCCTCTACCAGATTTAGTGATATTAACTAAGAGATTGCCTTAAAATTGAGGTGATTCATTTTTCTATGCCATAACCAATCCAATTCATTTTGACTTTTAGCAACAAAGCAGGTGGGGTTATTATCAAATGCAGAATCCTAATATACTAAATACACATTGTTTGTTCTTTTTCCTCTTAGTTTAGTAGACTTAGGCTTAGCGTCGTTGACATAGCAAAAGTAGCTTGAAAATTTTACTTCACAGCCTTTATCACAAAATTGACTAATGCTTAACAAATTTTGCTTAAGACCCTCAACATAATATACATCACTAATCATGATGTTCCCCCTATGCATGATACCTATACCTTTGGTTTTATCTTTGGAGTTATCACCGAATATAACTTGAGGACCATTGGTAGCTTTATAGTTGACTAGAAGATTTTTTGATCCAGTCATGTGTCTTGACGATCCACTATCAATGTACCAAACTGAAGTATCGGTGTTGGCTCTAGGTACCTGCATTTAAAGGATAATTTTAATTCTTCTTAGGTACCCATGTTGCCTTGGGTTCTTCTCTGTTAGTAACTTTGGTTTGAATTAGAACTTTAGGAACCCATATTTGCCTAGTCTTCATTGTAGGAATACTGGCCTTCTTGGGTTTCACATCGTGTTGTGTGTGCTTTTTGGGTGTGTAATAATATCCTTGATTATAATAGTAGTCATAATCATAATCATCATAGTATCGATAATATGATCTTGACTGTCTTGGATATTGATGCTGATATTTCCTTGGTGCTGGATTGGGTTGCATTTTTGGTGCTGGACGCTTAGCGCTTGATTCAAAGTGGTTAGGTTTATCCGTAGCCTTTTGAGAGTTTCGATGAACCTTTCTTTGTGAATCATTTGCTTTAGCCTTACCTTTGCCTGAGTCAGCTTTGGCTTTCTCATTTAGCCTCGTATTATTGTCTCTAGGTTCATTTAGCGTTTGGCTTTGTGAACTTTTCTCAACAAAGGTAACACCCTTTCCTTTGTTGTTTGCCGTAACATTAGATTTATTAGGTTGTTTACCGAATTTATTGTATCCTAAACCGGTCTTTTCACCATATAATCTTGTTACCTCAGTCACATTATCTAGCTTTCTTGAAGCTTTTGATAATGATGAGACGAGATGCTCTGATTTGGCAAGTCTAGCGATCAGATCAGCTTCTCTCTTGACTATTATATTAAGATCGCTTTTTAATTGAATAATCTCACTCTCAAGTGATTGGTTCTTCTCAATGCATTGTTGCTGAACTTTCAACTATGCTCTGAGCGTTACTTTATCTCTTGTGAGTGATGAGATAATAGCGAGATCGTTTTGATATATTTTGGCGGCCTCTTGGCAATCTTTATAATATTCATTAACTTTGTCAAGTAATTCATCATAAGAAAGAGGATGAGATAATTCATTGGTTACCTCTGGTAGCGATTTGTCAGACGCATCATCATCTCTTGCCATGAGACAAATCAATGGTAAGTCGCTTGTAGGCTCATCATCACTGCTTTCATCTGATAATTCCAAATCCTCTTCAGGTGCGGAGAGCGGTTCAGATTCCGCTAGCAAACCTTGTTGGCGAAGGTTGCTCCTGAATTGGTTTCTATCCATATAGTCTTGCCTTGTGGGCTTAGGCACATTTGGATAAGGGCAATTTACCTGGTAGTGCCCTGGTTTCCTGCAATTATAACATAAATTAGTTTCATTTTCTATTCAGTGGATAATCGCTTTGATCCAACTGGCGCTGAGAGATTTTGAGTAGGAGTTGTAGGCGCTTGATAAGGAACTGGTGCTGAAGATTGAGGCGCTGGTTTTGAGGGAGGAGTTTGAAATGAAGTTTGTCCAATTGGATTTCTCTTTTCATATCTTAGAAATATCTTGAATTTCTTGACCAATAAAGCCATTTCCTTTTCTTCATTTGATTCCGTTGATTTCACTTCGCTAACCGCTTTACCCTTACTTTTTGTAGTAGCGATTAAAGCTCCTGATTTAGTCGCTGAAGTCGATGTGTCGCTGATTTCACCCAATTCGAATTCAAATGCCTTTAACTCTGAAAACACATGTTCTGGAGTAAGAGTCTCCAAAGTCGGTGATTCTCTCATAGCAACAGTCTTAATCAAGTATTTACTTGGAAGACTTTTGAAAATCTTATTAACCATTTTCTTGTTGGTCAATTCCTTATCTAGTGACGCTAACTCGGTAATGAGCAAAGTAAATCTTACGTCCAATTGTTCTAGCGTCTCATTGGGCTGCATTTTGAAAAGCTCGAATCTTTGCATGGCTATGGAAAGCTTATTCTCCTTCATTTGTGCCGATCCTTCACACACTATAGCCAACTTATCCCATATTTCTTTGGAAGTCTTACATTGCTTGATCTTGTTGAACAATGCATCATTGTCTCCTAACGCTGAGTAAAGTGCATTTCGTCCAACATTATCTAGATTTGCTCTTTTCTAATCACCAGGCGTCCATTCTAACTTAGGTTTCTCGACATAACCATCTGGAGTGGCCTCGGTTTCTCCAGGGGCTCGAGTTACAACTTTCATAATCTGAATGGGGCCATCTGTAATCACATCACACATTTCATTATCGCAAGAGCATAAATAAGCGAATGCTCTAAGTTTCCAAGAATCATAGTTTGATTCTAACAACTTTTAGGCATTTTGTTTAAAGCTATAATGAGATGTTTTTTTTTTTTTAAGAGAAACTTTAAAGCGACTAAGTTTTTAAAAAGATGGATCTGAACAAGCAGTTACGCTCGGAAATGTTTAGGTTTTTAATTCAACCGCTCTGATACCACTTGGTGATCACAAGATATATAAGGTTCACTGGGTGATGTAATCGCAGGTACGTCCTTCTTCTCCTTTTTCACTTGGAGGAATTTACTAGGATGATTATCAAAGAATCACACAAAATCTTCTACAAGATTGTAAAGGATGAAAAAGATCTTGGACTCCTTGATCACACAGATTTCAGCACCAATGAAGATCGTCTTCTACAAGCTTCTCTCACTCAGAAATACTGGTTGAAAAGGGGTTTCAACAACTTTCTCACTCAGATGAAAAGTTGAAGGTTTGTCACAAGGTTTTGTTTGTTTTTGGGAAGTTCAAACAACTTGGAATATCTTAATAGGAATTAGATTTCTTTTTTGGAAGAGGTTTGAGATATTTGTGACTGACTGGAATGTAGATGAAAAGCTTGAAGGAATTTTAGCTATGGAGTTTCTAAGCTTTTTCTTGTGCATGTACGTAAATTTCTCTTGTAATATTATGTACCGTGCTTTTAGGGTTTGCTAAAGGTAAGGTATTTATAGGCAATTCTTGGGATCTATCCGTTGGACACATGTTGGAGAGTGCCTCTCATGCGGCGCGTGATTCTACCTAAAACCTGACATTCCTGAAAAGCTGTTGACACCGATTGGATGGGAGAAGCTATAAACTCTGAAGTTTTGACAGTCTAGTCAAAAAGGTGGCTTGTCCACAAGTCACAGTGGCTTATCACATTTAACGCTCTTATCAGGCATTTAATGCATTTCAATTTATTTCCCGTTGGAAATAAATGTCCATAGAATGATTGCATTTAAGTCCTTCATGACTTGAGGATTTATTTCAGGTGAATCTGACATCGGTTGCTTAAGTGCTTTGAGCGCTTGATCCATAAATCCTGAAAAGAGGTCCTTTAGCGATTGACGAATGCTAAGAAACAAATCTTCATCTTTGGTTGACTTCAGACACTGATCTTCAACTTCTTCTCTATTAGACTCACCTAGAATTCTAGTAGCGATTCAGTATCTAATACTTAGTCTAGAATCTACAAAGATAAAAATTACAAGGCTGAACAAAATAACAATTACAAATGTTTAAACAATAATCTATGAAAACATAAACTTACAATTTATTTGGGGTCTAACATTGAATCCTATCTTGTCATCATCAAAACATGTAACATGAAATTTCCTAACAGGTTTAGTGGACTACTGCTAAAATGGAGACCATGGCCTATAGCCCACCATCAGTCCTATATATACCTTCAAAGGGGCTGATGTCATTCATTATCTATTCTCTCATAAAAAATTCACTGGTTACTTCTGAGAGTAACTTCACTCTAGAACAACGATCTGACTTGATCCCATTTCATCGGGTACGTAGGCAGCTCGCATAACAGTGAGTGTAGTCTATACATTCATCAACCCCCAACCTTGTTTGTCGTGAATTGGATTGGATTCCCTACCCACGTGGTCAATCACGTGATATTTTTTGACTGACAAATTTTACCATCATCAGTTTGGCGTCATCTGTGGGAACAACGCTTCATCCACTGAGTATGCAAACTAGGTCCCAAGCACGTACTACCAGTGATAGGATGACTAGCAACAATAGCCAGCGGTGGTCGATGAAGTTCCTAATCCGACGCCTAAAGATCAGCCCAACGTTCAAGTTGGTGGACAAGATCCCCCGACCGAGCAGGCTGATGGTGGGGGTCCTAACGTACCACCCCCAGTGAAGGAGCAAAACGTGCCTCCCATAACGCCAGCAGTGATTCCACCCCCTACAACTATGGTATTCAAGATCACTCAAGTGGCACTACTTGTTCTTGTGGAAGACGCTTCTGTGAGGCCAGTAGCGTGGGCGGTCCAGCAATACGCCTTGGCACACCCTTCACGCGTGACTGTTATTCCATAAACTAACATTAGGTAAAACCCACACGTGAAAAACCACTAAGAGGCGTCTCCGCTTCAAGAGAAGGAGCTGCAAGATCCACCCCCTCAATCAGTTCATAGGGGCAGGAGCCTCGAGAGAAGAATGGTCCCCATCGAGTGGAACCTAGCCAGTGCCCCGCCAAGGCCAAGAGTCCTTGACCGCCGGCGGGATTGGATCAAGGTGATCTAACTCCTCAGTGAATATGGTAGCATGTGAAAGAGAGGAAAGCAGCGTGGTCTTACCTCATGAGAGACCACCGCACATAGAGGTCGAGCATCCTTGACCCAAGAAGAGACCTTTCCAGGTGCAAAAGCCGTCGTAGGCATGCACCCCGCCATGATGAAAGTTTAGATGACCGTGGAAGATATGAGGATATCCGGCTGGTGCCATTAGCTGTAGCTCCCCCGAAGAGAAGTCCTTTCTGCTTGGCAATCTTGGAAGAGTCTTTACCACAAGGACTTAAGATACCCCACTTGAATGAGTATGAGGGAGCTGGAGACCCTTAAGAGCATGATGACAATTTCAAAGCCAAAGTTAACATGTATGACATCAGCGATGCAGCTTACTGCAAATGTTTTTGAACCACTCTCTCTGAACGGATGCTTGGCTGGTTCAATCAATTGCCCGCCGGTACCATTACAGACTTCGAGCAGCTGACTAAGCGCTTTCTTAACCATTTTTCCAAGAACAAAAAATACCCCAAGACAACATCTTTTCTGTTCACGATGGTTCAAAAAGATGATGAGTCCTTGAGAGAGTACGTACAGCGATTCTCTACAGCGGTGTCTGAAGTATCGCACATCAACTATGAGTTGTTATCAAGAATAATACAGAGGAAGTTACGCAACAGTAGGCTTAAGGAGCCATAGCTGGGAAACCACCGTCGACTATGGAGGAGCTGTTGGCTAGAGCTGAAAAATATATAAGGATCAAAGAGACGATAGGGCCTATAAAGAATAAAGGTGGTGGCAATAAGAGAAAGGCCGGAGATGATGACAAGATGCCGGAGTCCAAGGAGCGCAAGCATATGCCTCCTTTGGGGTTTACTAAGTATACCCCCCTCACACTCTCGAGGGAACAAGTCCTAGCCAACGCTGGGCGACAAGGCATAGTTCAATGGCCTAAGAAGATGAAGGACAATCCTAGCCGCCTTAAATCAAAGAAGTACTGTAGGTTTCATCGTGACAAGCGTCACAGCACCGAAAAATGCCACCACGTATAGGTGGAAATAGAGAAGTTTATCAAAAGAGGCTACCGACAAGTGGTTACAGTGCCATTGGGATCAACCGTCCAAACACCCCCCCCCCCCGGGGACCGAGGGGTAGAGATGGAGACAAAGGCAACCTCTCAAGGGCTGGATAAGATATGGACAACCCCCCAATAAATGGGATCCTAAGTGTGATTTTTGGAGGCCCGGCAAGAAGAGACTCTGCGAACTCAAGGAAAGCTTCACTAAGAGCTGCCACGGGTCTACATGCCATCAGCTCCCCACGGGGGGAGGGGGGGAGGACAAGTGAATCAAGTTGAGCCAAAGGCTCAAACCATAGAGTTTGGGATACAAAACCTGGAGAACGGCATCCCATTGGTCAATGACGCCTTAGTGATATTGATGACCATGTCCAACTTCTGGGTGAAGAACGTTTTAGTCGACAGTGAGAGCTCAGCAGACATCATCTTTCACAATGCTTCACCCAACTAGAAGTGGACAATGGGCAGCTCCAAGCAGCTAACACCCCTCTCACGGGATTCACGGAGAGACTATGGAAGCAATGGGGGAGGTGCCTCTCCCCATATCTTTCGGTGCCTCTCCCTATATCTTTCGGTGCATTTCCTGCTCGCTCTACTGAGATGGTGAAGTTCTTGGTAGCCAAAGCCCCTCCACATAAAATGTCATATTAGGGAGGCCGAGCTTAAACCTGTTTCAAGCTGTCATATCCACCTTTCATATGAAGGTCAGGTTTCCCACCCCCGTGGGAACGGGAGAAGCTGTTGGTGACGTGAAGGTAGCGAGAGAATGTTACGCTAATGCCCTGAAGAAGCCTAAAAGAAAAAATGGCGACAATGGTCACAGCGACAAGGGGAAACAAGTTGCCATCAACTTAATCTCACTGGAGGAGAATCACTTGGGGAGGCAAGACCCAATCAATCATCACTTAGCCAAAACCCCAGTAGTCAGACGCCTATGAAGAGGACGTGTGCCACGACATGCCACCCCAAGAAGACAATGCCAACTTCAAGAGCACAATGCCCATCACTGAAGGGCGAGACTCCAACGCGAGAGCGCCAAGAGACTGGACGAGCGCGACAGCAATGGACACCAAGCGTGAGATGAACCTCCTGGGGAAACATCCCCCCAAACTTGACATGGTATTAGGCCTCATGAGGCCTTAACAGTTAACAAGTAAAAAAACTATCTTATTTCCTATATTACTATTAAATAATCTCGAGTTGGCCACAAGCCAAGCGTTAAATATCGTCGCCTACCTTTTACTTTAGTTTTGAGGTGCCCATGTGCACCTGCATGTATTGTGATTTTGAGGTGCCTATGTGCACCCCCTTTACTTTTTCCATGGATGGTTGGATATTTTAAATTTTTGCTATTTATTTGTTAAGTGCGGAGTAGCACCTTTTCTCATTATATTGTCATGTATGTTAGTTTTATTTGGCAACGTGCTAGCATGTCCTATGAATGTTTATTACCTTATCAAACATGTGACATAACAACACCCAAAATAAACGCTCCTTGGAACCATTGTTTTCGATCGAAGCTACTCCAAAAAACTTAAAGCTCCTTTTTCGAGGCTAACATAGGTGGAGCAATGAATGCCCCCCGAACCCTTGATAGCTTGGTTGAGGCTAGCCCACCTTATGATCCTCCCAATAGTACCGAGAGGGTATGAGGTTTGGAAAACTACCCCCATCCCTTCATCATGGACTCGGGGCCGAGATCATACCAATATGGCTAGACTGATAATGTACCACATGCCACAAATAAATAACATGTGTGGCTATTCAAGCCTCTTAAAAATCTAAAAAGGCCTAAGGAGTGGGCGGCACTAAAATTTTGAACGCCACTCACATACAAAGAATTATTATGTTCCATGAAAATCATATACAACAAAGACAAACGTCACCCTAGTGAAAAACATGCAAGTCTTTGAGCCTCAAGGCATCATGTAGCAAAACCAGAAGGGTCGACGCCCGACAAATAGAGCCTAGTGGTCTCACTATCAGTGAAACACTAAATCATACTTGAGAAAAGTTTAAACTCCCAGGTGTCAAAGGGACACCACTTTGTAACTTATTCCTGAATGTTTCACATATTAAGGAGTAGGGGGCAAGGAGCAGAGATACAAACAACAGCGAGCTAGTGGCCAGCTAATATTTTAAGGCCAATATCTAAGGCCGGGCACTTTTAGCATCTAGCTAATATTTTAAGGCCAATATCCAAGGCTAGCTAATATTTTAAGGCCAATATCCAAGGCCAGGCGTTTTAGCATTCAAAAAGCAAATTGCTGAGTGAAGCTCAAATGTAGCAAAAATATCCAAGAGACACTCACCTCTAGCGTTCATGAAATCACGCTAATGGCATCCTAAGATAGTTAATAGGTGAAAAGAGATAGTCAATATCCATGAAAATCTAAAAGATAACGTTCATAAGAGATAATCGATATCCATAAAGTTCCAAAAGGCTACAAGCTAAAGCATAAAAACAATTCAAGGATGAAACTAACCCACACTCGGGAGACAAAAATAAGTCTTATGAATAACAAAACAAGAACTAGAATAAAGATAGTTCAAAAGCAAGTAAACAACCCAGAATTCTAAAGGCATAAGAGGGCTAAAATGCTAAGAGGGTGACCAACACCTCAACTAGCGGTCTCGCCCCCCAACTCGGCCTCCCCGTCGCTAGTGTCAGGGACATTATCATACAACCACTTGAAAACATCGCCAGGATACCGACCACTCTCACGAAGAGTTCTACGGCATTTACGGACCGTCTTGGTCATGAAGTCCCGAGCAATCTTATATGCTCGCTTGTTGCACTCGACGACGAAGTTAGCGCTTTTGCCAAATTTATTCACCACCGACTTTCAAGCTTCACTTAAAGTTTTTTTTCCGACATCTGAGCCAAGGAAGCAAAGCAGCTACCATTGGATTTTTTCGTCTCAAGCTTCTTCTTGGCCTCCTTATATTTCTTCTCCCATTTTTTTGCTAAATTCTTAGCTACAAAGAACTTCGAAAGGAGCTTCTAGTTTTGCTGGCGACTCTTGTCATATTTCTTCTCCACGTCCTCGCACATAACTCGAAGATGGTGGGATAGTTGGATTGATTGAAAAAATGAAAGTCGTGTAAAAAACTTATACGTATAAACACATAGCCTCTAAATGATGGCATTAACACATGTAAACACTCACCCGGCCGGCCCCTGTAGAGATCTCCTGGTCAAGGCACTTTACTGATAGGGATGACAAACGGGTAGAGTCGTAGTTAGTCACGGCCACCCTCATCCTAGACCAATGGATCACAGAATCAGTGGTTTCCCAAAAAGAGCTAACGTTGGGATTCAGGTTTGGGCCAAAGTTAAATGACCGCTTACCAAGGCCAGTGGAACTAGATCTCCCGGGAGAAGAATCATGGGCACGTTTAGCAAAAGATACCGACGGAGGTGAAGAATACATGGGTGGATGACCCCCAGGAATGCTGCACCTTCCTTGAAAGGCTATCTCTGTATTGCAGGGGTCTTTAGGAGGGGAGTGGGTCGGGCCCTTGAGCGTACTCTCGCCATCCTCTCTTCCTAACATTACCGTGCCCTAAGGGCTAGAGGGTGTGCCCAACTTAGGGCCCTGAGCAAACCTAGAGCCTAAATCCTCCATCATAGAATCAAAGTCCAGTGTGCATGGCACCTAGATGGGGCGAGACCCAAAGGCGTAACAACCCCAGTCACGCCTTTTAGTGCAGGGCACGGGGGCGCTGACGGGTTGGCCATATCACCATGCTAAGAGTGGTGTGAGGAGTCGGAGGGGCGGTAGAGCTCACTTTTCCACCCTTGGCTACCTTAGCACTTGCAAAAAAATATATAAGAAGGCCAAGCGTTAGTATTAAAAAACATAAGTCCAAACAACGCTTAAAAGCCACAACATGAAGTAAGAAAAAGTTAAAGACACATTTATACTGTGAGTATATGATCGACTAACATCAAATCTATGGTCAAATAAACCCGCCTTGCTAAAGATAACTTTAAGTTGTCTTTGGGTACGGGTGACCTTGTGAGGAGCAACGCCCCCATTCAAACGTAAGGGCGTCGATATACCTAAATGGGCAATAGGAAAGTAAAAGAACTTCGACTTTGAAGTGCCCTTAGGGCTAATGTTACCCTCCAAGAACCTAACAGTCGGTGAGGGGAAAAAGTACGTGAAAGGCGCGGTAGAGCACATCTTAACTACAAATAGAGCCTGGAAGGCATCCAAATTTATCTTGAGGTTTTGTTTGGGAAACTGACGAATAAAACCCTCAAAGAAGATGAAACAATTGAGAGATAATTGACTTATACAAATTTGATAGTGGGCTAAGATTTCTCCAAAAAGCTTGTGATAGGGGATGGTGAACCCCGAACAAAAATACTCTAAGTAAAAGGTGACGTGACCCGAGGGAGGGTAAAAAATTGGACAACCTACTATAGACAGTGGCAACTCAAAGTCCACCACGGTATCCTTAAAACGGGCTAAAAGTTCGACTTCAGAGATAGTGGAATCACAAGAGTCAAACGCTAGACCCTCCAGAAGACTAGGACCCTCACTATCAGGGAAAGAAGAGCTCCCTCGTCCTATGAAAAATAGGGGGTTCAATTAACAAGTCCTTAATAGATGTTACTAGCAATGATAACACACATACAAAATTCTTACACATCAAGGGGGACCAACAATAAACCAACAAAGGATAAGCCGACCCCAGATTCACACCTCGGAATATAGCCTCGGTATCACACAAATCCCTAGGGGGCAAAGTAACATGCCTCATGGCCATGCCCGTGGTCCAGCCTCGAGGCATGCCCCGCCTCACGACCTGACAGCCAGGCAACAGGCCACAAGGGCTTACTCCACGTGGCTCGGCCGCGAAGCCAAGACTGGTGGCGCCCTCCTTTCTTTTTTCTTTTGATAAACAACGTTGATTTCATGAGATCAAGGCGAAAATGCTACTCCCCATGGGTTAGGGAGAAAAGCATTGGAAGTGTTCGGTACTTGACCTCTGAACTCGTTCGCAAGTTGCAGAGAGTTTTGAGCGGATATCAAAACTGGATAAAACTTGTATGACATAAGCTTTGACATGAAAGTGTCCGTTGAACACTATGAGGTTAGTGAGAGTTCATGTCATAGACACATTATTGGAATTTGTGAATTCGAATATAACTTGCATCAGTTCTATCATATCAACTTTACTTTATGACAGTCAATAACAGAATTGATTAGTTGTCATAGGCACACGTGAACCTTAGACCTGAGGAATTATGTTGAAGATGCACTTGTAATATTAAGTTTGTCATTAGAGTAGTTAGATCTGATATACCTGTAGGGAAGGTCGACCTCAAACTGCAACTTGATAGGCAAGTGGTAGTCTTAACTGATTACCAAGATATAATTTATTCTTGCATAAGTGAATGAGCATATATCCTATGCCATCATGGCAAAGTGAGGTCAAAAGTCTTTGGCCAAAGCAGTGGAGCTACTCGTGTTAGACACGAGAGTAATTTTAGTGACCTCGACTCATTATGAATTAAGCATAAGGTCAACTGCTGTGAATTTGACTGAACCATGACTCTACTTGACTGGGATATTAGAATAAAATGTTTATACTCATACGGAATTCACAACGGGAAAGGTTTGGAATAATCTTATTCATTTGTTCTCAATTGAGTTGCAATGTGGGTCACGTGACTGGCTACGTGTTACCTGATAATGTTAGGTGCCCGGCGAGCCATCTAGTGGCTTAACCATTACATTACCTTTGTAAACACTATAACAGTCTTGTTTTATTCTGTATTAAACTTGTTGGCATCTTTGCTTTATCTTAATTTATTTTTGATAGTTTAGATAAAGATCTCATAGATTACTTATGGCTAGGGGAATGGTCGTCACATGGGGAGTGGCGACTGTGGAACTGTTAGGAATTTCATGTTAGATGTTTTGATGATGACAAATAGGACTTCCTGTTAGACCCCGAAAACTGTAAGTATAAAAGCTTTCATAGAATATTGTGTATAAGTACCTGAAAGCTTATTTATCTTAGGCTTATAGTTTTCATCTTTGTAGAATTTTAGACTAAGAATGTGATACTAAATCACTAAGGAGAATTCTGGGTAAGTCTACCAAGTGATAAAGTTGAAGATCAAGCGTCCGAAGCTACAGAAGATAACGATCTCTTGAAGCGTCCGTCAAACGTTTTAGAGACTATTCCAGGTTACAACTCCAGCGCTCAAAATATGAATGGATAACTCAGGCCGAATACTCAACACTAAGTCAATGATGGAATTCTGAGTGAGCTTATCAAAGACAAGATTGAAGAGTAAGCGTCTGAAATAAAGAGAAGAGACTCAGGATCAGTCCAAGCGTCTGTCCAATGCACGAGAAAAACTGTCCTCTTCAGCAAGCGTCCAAAAGGCTAAACCAACACGACCTACAACGAACGTAACCTAAAAATTCAAACCCAAAGCTATCCAAAGACTTAAAGAATGCATGAATCAAACGGACAAATTATTTCCAACGGAAATAAAACAAGATGCATTAAAAGTCGGATAAGTGCTATTAAAATATAAGCACTATAACGTATGGGTAAGCCATTCATTTGACCAAGACTGTCAGAAGTTATGAAACCAAGAACATGCCTAACTAATTAAGTATACCCAAAGTTAGAAATGTCAGAACTCAAGGAATGTTTGGGGAAACGAGATTCCAACCGTGTCAAACGGACAAAAACCACCAATACCTTATAAATAACCCTTTCAACAAATAAGTCAAAAACATAGAGCAAAAACCGTGACATATACAAAAGATATACCTGAATATCCTAGTGTGAATAACAGTCACAACCTCTTGTATGTAGAAAATTATACAAAAAAACACAAGAAAAGAATACCTACTTTGTTGAAAGAAAAGCTTACAAAAATCCATAGCCAAATATCCGTATAAGCTTTTCACAAATATTCCAGAGACAGTCAACTATATCTCAAATCCCTTTTTGAAGACCCTACATTACTATTGAGATATCCTCAAGTTGTTTGAACTTTCCAAAACCAAACAAAGCCATTACAAAACCTTTCAACATCTTTCGTCTGAGTGAGAAAGTGTGTTGACTTACAAGCGCTATTTTTGTGTAAAAGAAGCTTGTGGAAGAAGATCTCTACTGGAGCTGAAATCTGTGTGACCAAGGAGTTCCGGGATCAAGTGTAACTTGCATTATTTCTGGGTGAAAGAAGTAAGGGGATAGAAGATCTTTAGTGGAGCTGAAATCTGTGTGACCAAGGAGTTCCAAGATCATATCCAACCTCTCTCTATTTTGTAGAAGTCTCTGTGTGACTCTTCGATAATCATCATAGTGGAAAACCTCTCTGATAAAGGGAGAAGAAGGACGTAGCTGGGATTACATCACCCAGTGAACCTTACAAATATCTTGTGTCATTTACTGTTTTGTTGTCTTACATTATACTGTCATATTATATCTTGAAAAGGCATTTAAACTAATAAGCGACTAATTGGTTAAAACGAACGCTAAGCTATAAAAACATTTCCGCTGTGCTAACCCTGATATAGTGACTAAACTCTGCCCTACTTTAGTAAGTGTTGAAATCACCGAATCTACGTTAACTTTTCTCAAGCTCCTGAAACTAGCACTTAAGTCATCATCCCTCAAGCGCCGCACCCAGCGCTTAAAGCTTTCGGAGCGTTCAAATACCTCACAGTAATACGAAAGTTTTTAGAAGTCGCAAAAGACTTCAGGGTCTATTCACCCCCCCCCCCTTCTAGACCCTTTCGTATACCACTTGGGACCAACAAGTGGTATCAGAGCGGTTGAAGTTGAAACCTAAGCGTTTCCAAGCGTAACTGCTTGTTCAGATCCTTATTTTTTTTGTCGCTTTAAATTTTTTTTTCTTTTCATGGCATTTTCCAAAGTTCCTAAGTTAACCGAATCAAACTATGATTCATGGAAGGTCAAAGCGTTCACCTATTTGTGTTCATGTGATGATGAAATGTGTGATAATATTTCAGATGGGCCAATCAAAATCTACAAGATCATCACCAGAGTGCCCGAAGCCACAGAAGAGACACCCGATGGCTATGTGGAGAAGCCCGAACAAGAATGGTCTACCGATGAGCGTCGACGAGCAAATCTAGACAATGTTCGTAGAAACGCTCTATACACAGCCATTGGAGATAATGACAACTTATTCAACAAGGTCAAATCATGCAACACTACTAAAGAAATTTGGGATAAGTTGGCTACCATTTGTGGTGGCTCAGCACAAATCAAGGAGAACAAACTATCAATTGCCAAAGAAAAATTCAAAAGCTTCAAGATGCTACCTAATGAGACGCTAGAGCAATTAGACATGAGGTTTACAACTCTTGTCACTGAACTAACATCTCTAGGTATAGAGCTACAAAATCGAGAAACAGTGGTCAAAATCTTTAGAAGTCTCCCAAGCAGATTCCTGATGAAAACAACTGCAATGAGAGAATCAAACAATCTGGACAGCCTAACTCCAGAAGACGCTTTTTCAGAACTCAAAGCATTTGAGTTTGAGCTGAATTCGGCCAGTGATGCAGTAAGTAATCCAGTGATTGAATCTGGAGCGCTAATGGCATCAATCAAAGGAAAATCTATCAAAGAAAAAAAACCCGGATATAAGTGAGGAAGAAGAACTGGCGCTTCTAAATAGATTCAGGAAATTCCTGAAATATGAAAAGAAGGGAAACAGTCCTAAGCACCCAGGAAAAAGTTCATATCAAGCGTCTCCCCAAATACAACCAAAATATCAAGCGCCTCACTATCCTGCGTCTCCCTCCCGAGCGCCAATTCAATATCAAACTCCCTCTCAGCAAGATCTCTCAGTGCCTGCAGCGTTAAACCAGCGATCCACAAGATTAACAAACGAACAAAAGATGAAGACCAATCTCTGTTACAACTGCAGGAGACCAGGGCATTTCCAAGTTAATTGCCCATATCCAAATGTGTCTAAACCTACAAAGCAAGATCACGCGGATAGAAACCAATTCAGGAGCAATCTGAGACAACAAGGCTTACTAGCATAATCAGAACCTCTCTATACTCCTGAAGAGGACTTGGAATCATCAGATGAAAGCAGCGATGATGAACCATCAAAGGATTCAGCATTCATTTGTCTCATGGCAAGAGATAATGAAGCATCTAACGACTCACCATCTGAGGTAACCACTGATTTGTATCATCCTCTTTCTTATGATGAATTACTTGACAAAGTAAAGGAATATTATACAGATTGTCAAGATGCCGCCAAATTATTTCAAAATCACTATCATATTATTTCAGCACTCAGAAGTGATAACGTAACGCTCAAAGCAGAGTTGCAAGTTCAGCAACAGTGCATTGAGAAAAACCAATCACTCGAGAGTGAAATTACTCAGCTAAAAAGTGATCTTGATATAATAGGCAAAAGAGAAGCTGAAGTGGTTGCTAAACTTGCTAAATCAGAGCAGCTGATCTCTTCATTATCAAAAGTGTCTAGAACGCTAGATAATATGACTAAAGTAACCAGGGCATTTGGTGAAAAGACCGGTCTAGGTTGTGATAAATTTAGTCATAAAGCCAAAGCGTCCAATGTTACAACAATCAACAAAGGAAAAGGTGTAATCTTTGTTGGAGAAAGTTCAATCAGACAAACGCTGAATGAACCAACAGATATTGGTACAAAAGCTAATGGTAAAGTCAACACTTACTCAGGCAAAGGAAAGACCAAAGCGAATGTCTCACAAAAGAAAATATATCCAAACGCTCAAAAGGCTAAGGAAATACCTTCTACAAGTGAATCAAACGTTAAGCGTCCCGCACCAAAAGTGCATCCTAAGCCAGTACCAAACAAGATCAAACGTCTATATCCAAAACAATCCAGTTCATATTATCAACACTATGATAATTATGATTACGATTATGATTATTACTATAATCAAGGATATTTCTATACACCTAAAAAACACACACAACACAAAACGAAACCCAAGAAGGCCAATCTCTCTCCCATAATGAAGATAAGGAAAATATAGGTTCCGAAAAATCTAATTCAAATTAACGTTACTAACAAAGAATGACCCAAAAAAAAATGGGTACCTAAAAAGAATTAGAACTGCCCTTTTGAATGCAGGTACCTAGAGCCAACACCGACACTTCAATATGGTACATAGATAGTGGGTCATCAAGACATATGACTGGCTCAAAGGATCTACTGATCAACTATAGTGCAACCAATGGTCCTCAAGTTATATTCGGTGATAATTCCAAAGGTAAAACTAAAGGTATACGTATCATGCGCAGGGGGAACATCATGATAAATGATGTATATTATGTTGAGGGTCTTAAGCATAATCTCTTAAGCATAAGTCAATTTTGTGATAAAGGTTTTGAAATTAAGTTCTATAGTGACTTCTGCGAAATAATAGATGTTAAGACAAGATCTACGAAGTTAAAAGGAAAAAGAACAAACAATGTATACTTAGTAGATTGGGATTCAACATTAGATAACAACCCTACATGTTTCGTAGCTAAGAATCAAAACGAATTGGGTTGGTTATGGCAGAGAAAAATGAATCACCTCAACTTCAAGGCAATCTCTCAATTAATATCTCTAAATCTCGTAGAGGGATTACCTAAAGGTTCCTTTAATAAAGATCGCTTATGTGATGCTTGTCAAATGGGTAAGCAAGTCAAATCATCCTTTAAGAAGAAATCTCATCTATCTACATCGCGAGTACTTGAATTATTACACTTAGATTTATTTGGTCCTATTCAAATCATGAGCATTAGTGGTAAAAAGTATTCACTAGTAATAGTTGATGATTTCTCACGTTATACATGGGTAGAATTTTTAGCGTCTAAAGATGAAACTAACGCTAAGCTCACATCACTAATTCGTCAGCTACAAAACTCAAAAGACCTAAAAGTAACCAGAATTAGAAGCGATAGAGGAACTGAATTTACTAACCATATTGTTGAGAAATATTGTAAAGACCTTGGGATACTTCATGAGTATTCAGCGCCTAGAACCCCTCAACAAAATGGAGTTGCTGAGCGACGGAACAAAACGCTCAAGGAAGCTGCCCATACCATGTTAGCCGAATCCAAGCTACCTCAAAGGTTTTGGGCCGAAGCTATCAATACCGCTTGCTACACACAGAATCGGTGTATGATCAACAAGCAACATGAAAAGACTCCATATGAGCTATGGAAGGGACGTAAGCCAAATGTTTCATATTTTCATGTATTTGGTTCAAAATGCTTCATTCATAACAATGGATCCCAAAACTTAAAGACATTTGATCCTAAAGCAGATGAAGGAATCTTTCTAAGCTATGCCAAAAATGGAAAGAGCTTTCGTATCCTAAATAAGATCAAATCAAAGGTAGAGGAATCCATTCATGTTGTGTTTGATGATGCTAACCAAGAACCGAGTAAGGTTAATATTGATGATGTAGGAACTGAGGAACTCTCTCAACAAACATCACAAATCAATCTATGTGATGATAGCGATCTTGATGAAGAGGATGAGATTATCGTGCCTAATCCTACACTTACTCACGAGGCTGTCAATGACCAAAGAAACGCTGATGACCATGAAGAAAGTGATCATCAAGAGCAAGTTAGAACTATAAACACTGAAGCGCCTACGCAAAGAGCTGGTCAAGCGCCTGTGCAACGTAGTCAAGCGTCTGATCAAGCTCTAAACCCTTCTCAACCAGATAGAAAATGGCTCAGAGACCATCCACCAGAATTAATTATTGGAGATATGGGAGCACCTGTAAAGACTAGAGCCGCTACAATAAACGAGGCCATGTTCGCAAGCTTCCTATCTCAAATGGAACCTAAGAAAGTGGATGAAGCGCTAAGCGATCCAAGCTGGATAGAAGCCATGCAAGAAGAGCTAAACCAATTTGAAAGAAATGAGGTATGGACGCTAGTACCAAGACCAACCCACCAAGGGGTCATTGGAACTAGATGGGTCTATAGAAACAAAATGGATGAGAATGGGATTGTGATTAGAAACAAAGCCAGACTCGTAGCTCAGGGATACTGTCAAGAAGAGGGCATCGACTTTGATGAAACATACGCTCCAGTTGCCCGTCTTGAAGCAATCCGCATGTTTCTAGCATTCGCAGCATTCAACAAGCTTACAGTATATCAAATGGACGTAAAGAGTGCATTTCTGAATGGTAAGCTCCAAGAAGAAGTATATGTGGAGCAACCACCAGGATTCATCAATAACCATGGGAAAGGTATGGTCTACAAATTGGATAATGCACTCTATGGCCTTAAACAAGCACCAAGAGCATGGTATGACACTCTTTCTATTTTCCTTACTGGTAAAGGTTTTTCAAAAGGAAGCGTTGATACAACGCTATTTAAGATTACCCATAATGAAGATATTCTCTTAGTTCAAATTTATGTTGATGATATTATATTTGGATCTACTAATGAGTGTTTATGTGAGAAATTTTCAAAAATGATGCAAGACCAATTTGAAATGAGCATGATAGGCGAGTTAACGTTTTTCCTAGGATTACAAGTTAAACAACTCCCTAATGGTACATTTATAAACCAAACTAAATATACTAGAGATATGATTAAGAAATTCAGTATGGAAAATGCATCATCTTCCAAAATTCCAATGAGCCAAACGACTAAGCTAGATAAAGATGAAAGTGGAAGGAAAGTCGATGCTACAAATTATAGAGGCATCATTGGATCACTTCTTTATCTAACAGCTAGTAGACCTGATATTATATTCTCAGTATGCATGTGTGCACGCTTTCAAGCTGATCCTAAAGAATCACACTTAATTGCTACCGAGAGAATCCTTAGGTACCTCAAAGGCACACAACATGTGGGCTTATGGTACCCCAGGGATTCTCCTTTTGAACTAATCGGTTACTCAGATGCAGATTTTGCAGGATGCAAAATAGATAGAAAAAGTACTAGTGGTACATGTCAATTCCTAGGTGATAGACTAATTTCATGGCACAGTAAGAAACAACAATCCATTGCGACTTGTACTGCTGAAGCTGAGTACGTAGCCGCTGGAAGCTGTTGTGCACAAATTCTCTGGATGAGGCAACAACTTAGAGACTATGGCGTAGTCTTAGGTCCAACCCCAATCCATTGTGACAACCAAAGTGCCTTGGCAATGACACAAAATCCAGTTCTTCACTCTAGAACCAAACACATTGACATACGGTATCATTTTCTGCGTGACCATGTTCAAAAGAAGGATATCTCCATGCAATTCATTGGTACAGAAAAACAATTGGCAGATATCTTCACCAAAGCTCTCAACGAACAACGCTTTCTCACTTTAAGAAGTGAACTAGGTATGATTGATCTAAATGCCTAATCATTTGAAACATCATACTTTCATTAAGCATAAATTTAGGGGGAATAAAATTCTTTTTACACATAAAATCGTTCAATAAGTTATCAATATTAAGGAGAACCTACATAGGGGGAACCTTAAAAGGGATAACTGAACTTCAGTGAGAATGACCAAAATTGTTTTTTTTGTTTTATTATTACATTGGTCATAAGCACTTAGCGTTATACGCTAAACTCTTTCAGACGCTTATCAAACGTTTTCTTTAGCGTCTGTGCCCTCTCAAAATAAACTGAACACTTAGCTTTATTCCCAGCTAAAGCGCTTAGTAAAAAGATCCTTTAAAAGCAAGCGTACATTACCCTACGCTAAAACAAGAAAGTGGATTAGTTAATCAATGCAATTAATGCTGACTTGACATTCCTCACCTTTCGCTCAAGAAAACCCATGGGTACTCATCACGTTTTTCAAAGATGGTTCAGCACATGTACACGCGTAAGTACAATTACCATGTATCTTAGACGAATACAACCAGCGCTGAATATTTTAAACCAAAAGTAAAACACTACCACCAAGACATAATGATAAGTACTGGGAAACTGTGTCCTCATACATACCCTGAAAAGAATAATTCTATATGTTACGATGACCGCTAAAGCACAAAATGTTACTTGAAAGAGAACCTCAAGATTCTCAAGCGTCAAAATCACACTGAATTATTTCAAGCGTCATTTTCTTCTAAATAGGTCCAGACGCTCCCACAAACTTTTGGCGGGTATTTGAATAGTTGTTCAAAATTTTGGTTCCCGAACGGTTTTTCATAAAATACATGTCCGCTGTTCACGGGCACACGTATCACTTTCAGTATATCAAAAGTCTCTGTTTCAAACTTTTAATCGGACGTCAAAATAGTATATGTGGTTGTTACTAAAAGTAACCGTGCTTATTAAATCTAAATTCACGTCCACAGTCGTACTTTAATGGCTGAGATTTATACTCCTCCACGTGTCAACATCTCAACCTTCAAACACAAAAAACATTCAAATTGTAGTATTTCAAAACACACTTTCTGCAGAACAAAAACTCTCTTACACTCTCTTTCATTCGTGCAAGAAAAATCTCTCTCTCTCAAAAACAAAATTTTCATTATTAATCTCTGTCTACTTCTCACTAATGGCACCCAAGAAAGTTACTGCTGGAACCACTGAAGTTATTGTTAAGGTCACTAAAGGCCTTATAATCGATTGGAAGTTTCTCTATGAAAACCCCCAAATTGATTTAACGGAAATGATGGACTCTGTAGCAGAGGCTGGGCTTCAGAAATTTCTTACCAAACACTCGTACATGTTTCCTGAAGAACTAGAATTTTTCTGGAGAAATGCTAGATTGTCTGACGATGAGACTTCCATCACCTGTTTGTTTCCTGCCCCCAAGACGGAATCAAAGACGTTCACTCTCTCTGCGGCCTCTATTGCCCAGAATTTCTCTCTACCTAACGACGGAGGAACAAATTCAAGAAGTCTGGACTCAGATTAGCGCCTACGATGGTGTTCCATACAAACCGTACTTTGAGAAGAAAGATATAGTGAACAGGTATCGAGTCTTAGCTGATTTCTGCAGTAAAAACATTGAATGCAGAGTGGGAACCTTTGACAAAATCAACCCAACCCAGTTCCAGATGATGACTGCTATCTTGCTCAAGATAAAAATCAATTGGAGCGCCTATATATTCAGCAGATTCAGAGACAGTCTACGCACTTCAAACAGACCTTATGGCCTAGTTTTAAGTGATCTAATTTTCCGAGCAAAGTGCACCTCTTCAGGAGGAGTCACCGTGGCCAAGCATAAGTTCTATGGGCCAAGAATCATCAACAATCTCTTCAATCCACCCAAAGTTGGAGGTGCTGCTAGACCTCTCTCTGAGCGCCAAGTTGTACGTGCAGCATCAAATGAGGAGGCTGAGTGCCCAGATCAGGAGAAGGCTAAACATAATGTGAAGCGTCCCACTATCACAAAGAAACGGGCTCCTCGAAAGCCCAAGGCTCAACCTATCAAAAGTGATGAAGAAGACGAGGACTCTATACCCCTCATTAGTCAGAAGGATATGGAAAAGGTCCTCAAAAATATCGACTTTGGAGAACCAGCAGTTCCACAGAATCAAGCGTCCCCAGCCGAAGGGGTAAATGTGAAGCGTATCTTCAAGAGACGTAAGCGTCCAACTGCTGCCATTTCTTCTGAGGCTACACACACGACACCAAGCGACCAAGCCATAGCTGCTATTCCGATATCATCCTTTGAACCACCAGTTGATGTCCATTTGGATGTTGATATGGCCAACATTGTGGCCATCGCACATGAAGCTGCCATCGAATCTGCAAATCTCGAGCCTGATGAACCCGAAATCCCAGGGGTTCAACCATTGCTTGCATTACCAAGTACAACAGAGGCACGCTCAGAAGGTCAGAGCGATGCTAACGACATTGTGATTCATCGACATTTCTTCAAGCTGGATCCCTTAAAGACCATCGATCACTCCGTCGATTATTTCCCTCCAGCGCCCGCAGAACCCTTCATACCTACAGGACATAATGAGAAAGTCTTATCAATGCTGAGAATGATATCGCCAAGCTCATAAAATTTGATCTGGCTGTACGCAACACTCTATCTAACACAACATTGACCCCAGCTGATAAAGCTTCTTCTCTGGACTGTGGGACAAGCAAACCCACTGGCTTTGCTCTCAGAGACTACAACATCAGAGTCTATGAGTGTCAGGATAAGCTTGTGAATCCAACGGAAAAGCTACTAAATAGAGAAGGCTATTCTCACTCCCCAACACTGGTAAATAGCAAGGAAAACAAGCGCTCAGCTAATCCTCTCCTCTTGTGGAAGAATAAAGGAGTACATGCCGGTGAGCGTCCAGCTTCACTGACCGAGATGATTCAAATAGAAGCCGATGCATATTTTAACTGCGTCTGGAACGCTAACTACCAACCAGACAGGTATCGTTTTGAGTCCATCTGTGATATTCATCACCAAGGATTTCGTGCTATACTTAATGCAGGAACTGAGTACTGCATGACTGAGGTAAAATGGGCTGAAGCTTATATTGGTGACAAGTATAAATTTGAAGAATTGGTTAGCGTTCCCCATCTGTTCAGAATAGGGATCCATGATAAAAAGAGCAAATTTGCACGATACATGCTAAAGCAGCGTCAACATAGACTTGGACCAGTTCTGAAGCTGCCTCTGATCCGCCACCAACCTGAACACCTTTTAAGGCAAGCGTTGTACAAACTGGCTAACTCTTCTCTACGCTTTGCTGATCAAGCGTCCACCAGCGGTTCTTCTCCCCTGTCCTGTCTGAACTTCACCCCTAGCCACTGTGAAGACAACTTTTCTCTCATGATGACAATTATGCCTCCAGTCTCCCTATTCGACAAAATCTTCACAGAAAATCTGCGACAGTGGAATGGCTCTCGGATCAATCCTTTCAGAGGATATCCACTTTTTCCGTCTATCAGACAAGAAGTCTTAAGTCACTATAATTTTGTTCTGTCGCTGCTGGAAAGAACTCAAGCGCTTGCTTCAGCCATCTACCCATACTTGGAAGAGTATTATAGGCTCTACGTTCCCGACTCTCGAAAACCGAAGACTCTCCCAATAGATAGGCTAATTGGCTTCTCACAACACTATTGCCCAGATGCTTTGTTCTCCATCTGCCAAGCACCTTCCAAAATCTTTCCCACCCATGTGCTGGATATCCTCGGGCCAATGTACATCAGGGCCATGGATAGTCCTATCAGCACGTTCATTCAAGGTACTTATCTTCCCACTCTACATTTGAGTGAACTTCTACAGACTGCTACATATCTATATGCAGATGAGCCGCTTGCCAGCTTGGACTTTCAGTTTACAGACTTTAGCCGTATAGAGTCAGCATCTACTGCAGCACCAGCTGAAACGTTACCTGCTCCTGAGCGCTCACCAGAATTCCCTCAAGCGCCTAATCCCCCCAGTCCAACTGAATCCGACTCTACTGCATCCACCGAGTCCAACAGTGCCCCAGAGCATCGAGGAACAGTATTTGATCCTAATTATCAAGTACGTATTGAATCTCTCAAACACACATCCCGTTTTAAGCCTCGAGTTAGCACTACGGTTCCCGACGCTCAAGCGTCCATGACTGAATGCCTCACTCAAATACAGCAACTATCTACAGCTACTCAGGCAAGTCATGTGGCTTTAACAAATGATCTAAACCACCGTTTCACGGCTCTTGAGACCTCTCTTACAGACGCTAATCACGCTCAACTACTGGTCATGAAAGAACACTTCGACCAGCGTCTGACCACTCTTGAGGCCTCTGTCGCTCAGATTGCTACTCAAGTCAGTCTTCTTACTCAGCATTTCATACAGACTGATGATGGCAATAAGGGGGAAAAAAAGGGAGAAAAGAGGAAATCTTCAACATCTAAAGATCAAGATCCTCCTCCACCATCCAAGCGTCAACATATTGATACTCCCCTCACACTAAGTACAGAGCCAAGGTACCCCTATCCTTCTTGGGTAACTACCTCGGTGGGAGCGTCTAATAAAAAAGAAACCCCAAGAGTGCTCTATCCAAATCTTCCATTACCTTCAAGAGCACTGCTTGAACAATTTGATATTCCTCTTCTCAGAGCATCAATTCCAGAACCATCAGATCCAGCAGTCTTAGCCTTAGAGAGAAAAATGTCTGACTTTGACCAAACCTTCAGAATTTGCCTACGATACATAGGCATCAGTCCAGAGGAATGGGATAAGCAGCTCATTACTTTCAAGGCATGACAAGTAAAAGAAAACAAACATATAATCAGTAAAGATCATGCTGCGATGATGACGCTAGAAGATCAGATAACTGAAGCAATCCGTGCTGAAATGACTAAGAGATACAAGATCAAATCACGATCTTGATTTTTACTTATGATTCTTTCGTTTCAGTTGTAAAATGCTTGTACTATGAAAGATATATATAAAATGCATTTTACAGCTGAAACATCTCGTTGAAGCTCAAACTAACTTACTAACCTACGCTAACTCGTACTTTAGGTATCTAACGCTTGAACTAAATAGGTATTGCCATCATCAAAAAGGGGGAAATTGTTAGGAATTTCATGTTAGATGTTTTGATGATGACAAATAGGACTTCCTGTTAGACCCCGAAAACTGTAAGTATAAAAGCTTTCATAGAATATTGTGTATAAGTACCTGAAAGCTTATTTATCTTAGGCTTATAGTTTTCATCTTTGTAGAATTTTAGACTAAGAATGTGATACTAAATCACTAAGGAGAATTCTGGGTAAGTCTACCAAGTGATAAAGTTGAAGATCAAGCGTCCGAAGCTACAGAAGATAAAGATCTCTTGAAGCGTCCGTCAAACGTTTTAGAGACTATTCCAGGTTACAACTCCAGCGCTCAAAATATGAATGGATAACTCAGGCCGAATACTCAACACTAAGTCAATGATGGAATTCTGAGTGAGCCTATCAAAGACAAGATTGAAGAGTAAGCGTCTGAAATAAAGAGAAGAGACTCAGGATCAGTCCAAGCGTCTGTCCAATGCACGAGAAAAACTGTCCTCTTCAGCAAGCGTCCAAAAGGCTAAACCAACACGACCTACAACGAACGTAACCTGAAAATTCAAACCCAAAGCTATCCAAAGACTTAAAGAATGCATGAATCAAACGGACAAATTATTTCCAACGGAAATAAAACAAGATGCATTAAAAGTCGGATAAGTGCTATTAAAATATAAGCACTATAACGTATGGGTAAGCCATTCATTTGACCAAGACTGTCAGAAGTTATGAAACCAAGAACATGCCTAACTAATTAAGTATACCCAAAGTTAGAAATGTCAGAACTCAAGGAATGTTTGGGGAAACGAGATTCCAACCGTGTCAAACGGACAAAAACCACCAATACCTTATAAATAACCCTTTCAACAAATAAGTCAAAAACATAGAGCAAAAACTGTGACATATACAAGAGATATACCTGAATATCCTAGTGTGAATAACAGTCACAACCTCTTGTATGTAGAAAATTATACAAAAAAAGCATACCTACTTTGTTGAAAGAAAAGCTTACAAAAATCCATAGCCAAATATCCGTATAAGCTTTTCACAAATATTCCAGAGACAGTCAACTATATCTCAAACCCCTTTTTGAAGACCCTACATTACTATTGAGATATCCTCAAGTTGTTTGAACTTTCCAAAACCAAACAAAGCCATTACAAAACCTTTCAACATCTTTCGTCTGAGCGAGAAAGTGTGTTGACTTACAAGCGCCATTTTTGTGTAAAAGAAGCTTGTGGAAGAAGATCTCTACTGGAGCTGAAATCTGTGTGACCAAGGAGTTCCAGGATCAAGTGTAACTTGCATTATTTCTGGGTGAAAGAAGCAAGGGGATAGAAGATCTTTAGTGGAGCTGAAATCTGTGTGACCAAGGAGTTCCAAGATCATATCCAACCTCTCTCTATTTTGTAGAAGTCTCTGTGTGACTCTTCGATAATCATCATAGTGGAAAACCTCTTTGATAAAGGTAGAAGAAGGGCGTAGCTGGGATTACATCACCCAGTGAACCTTACAAATATCTTGTATCATTTACTGTTTTGTTGTCTTACATTATACTGTTATATTATATCTTGAAAAGGCATTTAAACTAATAAGCGACTAATTGGTTAAAACGAACACTAAGCTATAAAAACATTTTCGCTGTGCTAACCCTGATTTAGTGACTAAACTCTGCCCTACTTTGGTAAGTGTTGAAATCACCGAATCTAAGTTAACTTTTCTCAAGCACCTGAAACTAGCGCTTAAGTCATCATCCCTCAAGCGCCGCACCCAGCGCTTAAAGCTTTCCGAGCGTTCAAATACCTCACAGTAATACGAAAGTTTTTAGAAGTCGAAAAAGACTTCAGGGTCTATTCAACCCCCCTCTTTTAGACCCTTTCGTATACCACTTGGGACCAACAGGAACGCTCTTGAGGGTCGTAATCCTAAAATCATGTTCCAAGTCATAGAGACTATGAGATATGTGATATTGCAATCTTGTGAAGTCTTATTTGTGTATGTCATTCTCATGGGAGATTGCCTTGTTCCATGTGTAATAACCTTTGGGTCAGTGCACGCACAAAGATCCATAATTTGGTGAGTATGAGATTGAACGTCCCCGCGAGAAATTCTTGTTGGTTAAATGTAGAACTTAGAGTCCTTTGGTTTCGTAGTGTGAGATTAGTCCTCTGATCTGAGATGTCATGGCTGAAAGGTATACTGACCACTGCACTTTGATATACACGTGAATTCCAAGAGAATCATACTGCGGCGTGAGGACCTATTACTAGCTTGTTAATGAGCCAACATACGGGACCTACTGCATTTACAAGCTAGCAATAGGTCTGGTGGTGCTACTGTATATATGACATTAGATATGAGATTCATCCAGGGATGTTGCCTTGTATTTCCTGTCCTGTTGTGTAACACTAAATGATAAGTAAAAGCCTTTGATTAGAGCGGTGTCTTAAAAGATGGAGTGGAATCCCTAATTACAACAATTGATCATTAAAGTTCCAACACAGTCATAGTTTTTGGGTTATTAGGGTTTCGACTGATGGCATGCTCTAGACTTTAGACGTGAAAAAGATGAAAGGATTCGACTCACATGAAGATCATAACCTGTAGAGGTTTGTTGTTCATAGTTAACATCTAGGGCGTCATGACGCTGTTGCTAGATGTCGAACCACGACCAATAGGTGTATTGAATTATTATGGTGAAATTAATTTAAGGCCTAATTGATTATTTAACTAAATAATTAATTTAGACAATTTAAGGGTTGTCTAGCCTTTGGGGTGAGGACCTATTGCTAGCTTGTTAATAAGACTAAGGGGTAACACACTAACTTAGTGTATTACCTATTGGCTAAATTAAATCTTAGTGAATTAAAGGAGAGATTAATTAATAGGAATTAATTAATCAGGACAAAGGAATACAATTAATTAAGTGGTCTTAATTAATTAATATCATGACTGTAATACTGGAGTATCAAATTTAATTGATTAATTAATTAGTGGTCTAATTAATTTAATGAAGAGAGAATAATTAATTAAGTTGACTTAATTAATTAATAATTTAATTAGGTATATTATATTAATGCAAGTCCAGTTAATTTAACTAGTGGGCTAATTAATTAATTAATAAGACTTGAGCTTAAAAGCCAAGGAAGTATGAAGAGCTCACTAGGTCAACAAACCTAGTGGGGACGCCTACTTGGGCGTATGAAGAGGGGAGCATTTATTCTTCCCCAAGTCATTCACAAGCCCAACACACAGTAAGAGAAACACTGTGATATTTTCTATTCTCTTATTATCTCTGTCTCTTTGCATTAGAGCCTAGACAATTATTCCTTTCCTTTTCTTCACAAGACAAAACATTCGATCTCTTTAGGCTAGCACTGAAAAATAGGATCGAGAGTACGAGCTAAGGTGTGGATACACTTAAAGGTATTTTCTATGTCAAGACACTACAGCAAATCAATCCAAGATCGGAGAAGAGTGAGGATTGCTATCAAGAATTCAACCGGTGGGAATTGTCTGAAGATTGAGTGAAGATTTCAAGCTGTGGAATTTTGTCAAAAAGGTAAACATGAAAAAACTCTCTTTATGAATTCGATGGTATCATGTCTCCTTAGCCTTGTTTAGGGGAAGCACATTAATTTTTTAAATGTTATTTCCCCTACACACGCCTCCCCGGGGTCGATCCCAAATACCACACCCTTTGGTTTTCTCCCATTGCCTTTTGAGACAAACCTAAAGAGTCGCGCTTAAAAGAATTACAAAGGAAAATATGTGGTAAGAGGTGTTTTTACGTATTTTTAAGACCGTAATTCTTATGATTTGGATTCACTTATTGCTTAAATCATGTCACATTTGCATTTAATAGGTGTGTTAAGTGAATACGGGTAATAAATGAGAATACATGAAGAAAAGGGAAGAAAAACGATGTACAAAACAAGTTCAAGCAAGTTTTTCAACACCTAGGCGGTTTATGCATCTCCTACCACATTCGAGCGATAATTCCGTACATTTTGAGACCGACTTAGACAAATTTCCTTCTACAAAGTTTTAGATGTATGTCTTAGCTTCAAATGGGAACTTGAAACATCCAAATCGGAGGTATATAGAGATAATTGTGAAAGAAATACGATTGTTGCGCCGAACAGAGAAGTACATGTGCGAAGATACGCCCCAACGCCCTCCTAGTCATGCCTAGGCATGGATAGTCCGAATGTTACTCCTTTTCAGCCTAAATTCCAGCATTATATGATGGGTAAGAATCACTTTTGGCCATAATTCAGCACATGTGTTGAGGGGTTGTCATAAGTGTGTTTCTTGGTAGATTTACTTTATGGGCGCCAAATCAGAAACAACCTCCATGTTGAAACGTAGTTTAGGTATACTTAGAGACCGAATTGGACAAAATGTCCTTCTGAAAAGTTGTAGATGTATGTTTTATCTGAACATGGGGACTTGAATCATCCAATGTGGAGATCTGTGGAGACGTTTATGAGTAAAATACTAAGACTGCGCTGGAAAGCAAGAAAATGGCAGCATGCATGTGTTTTGTTGAAGTTTTCACATGGTTATGCTTGGTGGAATTCTTAAGGGCCGAAAGTTTAGCATTTTTTAGCTGGTTGGAATCTTAAAAGCCAAACTTTAAGCATCACCTTAGGTGGAATTCTCATTGGGGAATTTTAATGGGAATTCTTAATGCATACTTTAGTGGAATTTTGGCTATAAAAGGAGGGGGAACCCATACTCTTCATCATTCACTATCAATTTCAGATTTTTGGAGAAGAGGGGGAGGAAGTGACCGATCCATAGAGAAGAAAAGAGGGGAGAGAGAAGGATTCTTGATTCATCATCATCATTGGAGAAGGAAGATTCAATTGAAGTTCCATCATTATTCACTTTTGAGGGAGTTTTTATAGCTTTTCATTTCAATTATGTCTATGGACATGTGTATTAATTCATTTATGTTTTTCATATTATCCATTATGAACTAAATTCATAAGACTAGGGCCATGTAAGGCCAAATTGTGATATATGCTTATAATAGATGATTGTTGAGGTTGTTCTTATATTGTTATGTGATGTGAATTTGTGTTTTTGCCTATCTTGCATATACTTGATCACTATATGTTAGAATCTTATGCCTAGGTTAATATTTTGGGAGAAAATTGACTTAGGGTCCAAGAAATTCACATCATGACCCGTAACTAATGAGGATTTGCCCTAGACATAGGTAAAGATTCCCGGGTGAAGCTGTTCGATTCAAATTGAGTGAACTCTAGTACGTTAATGCATGTTTAGTGGTTAGATTTCTGAATAGGAATATTTGGGAAATCACGATCTAAGCATAGGAGTTTATACGCGAGACTTCGGTTATTCTCTACCCTCGGAGTTCTCACCATAACAATATAAGCGTAATCCTTCAATTAGAATCTTTATAAGTATAATTGATCAATTTGAACCTAGCATGTGCCTTAGTCTCCCTTTATACTTTGTGTAAAATCAATTGTGTAATCTTGTTCTTATTGTATGCAATTTTACCTATAATTTACTTTAATTATATTTGTTCTTTTTTTTGTTAAAATCATAAACCAAAATTCAAGTCTCCGTGGTTCGACAACCCGGACTTTTAGTCCACTTATTACTACACACGACTAGTGCACTTTCTACAATAGCACGTTAGCTTTTAGCGTGTCAAGTTTTTGGCGCCGTTGCCGGGGACTTGTTCATTTTAGTTTTTGATTTTTCATTTAAATTTTCATAATTCTTAGTTTTTCGTTTATTTGTAACCTTTCTTTTATTTTATTATTCTAATTTTTCTTCTTGTGTTTATTTGTTAGGTGTAATTTGTGGTGCATGACCCGCTCTTCTAACGAGCCCCTATACAATTTTGAGCCGGAGATAGAGCGTGTTCTTCGATCTAGTAGACAAGCTCGAGAAATGGCCGACAATCTAAATCCAAATGGAAATTTTCCCGACATAAATCTTCCGGAAAACAGGGAATGGTTGCAAAATCTTTTCCAAGTTATGCAACCGGCACCTCCTCAAAGACTTCCATCGGTCCGGGAAAGTCTACCTCCAAGGGTCCACACCATACCGGGGCCCGTAGTCTTTCCAAATTTCTTTGCACCAAATTATCACATTCCGTCACACATTTTTAGCATGGTGCAAAGCGAACCCTTCTATGGAGAGCCCCGTGAATCACCTCATGAGCATTTGGAGACTTTAGACGATACTCTCATGACTACCCAATTTCATCCACGGGATCTCGATGCAATTCGTCTAAGAGTCTTCCACTTCTCATTAAAGGAAAGGGCGACCATGTGGTACAAATCTCTACCACCCCAATCCATCACAACATGGGGACAATTGGTCGATGCCTTTTTGAGCAAATTCTTTCCACCGTCCAAAATCAATGAGCTAAGGAGCAACATTAAGGAGTTTAAGCAGGGGAATCATGAGTCCTTAGCCGAGGCATGGGCTAGATATAAAAACATGCTCCGAAAATGTCCGGATCACAACTTAAGATTGAGCGAGCAAGTATTACGATTCCATGATGGAGTCCGTTCTCGCATCCGAAATAGGCTCAATGCCGGCGCCGGTGGTGATCTCCTTGGGCTCGATTGCCAAAGTGTGTGGGACAAAATTGAGCAATTAGCCCGGGAAGATGAACTCTATCCCGATGATGAAGAAATCACACCCACTAAAAAGATTGCTTGTGTTCAAGAGTTGGGCGAAGAAGTTGCTTTGGAAACAATGGTTGGCAATGTAAACTATGTTGGAAATGTCAATCGACCTCAATTGAACTTCCATGTGCCCGAAAATTTTCCAAGGAGGCCCAATCCGGCACAAAATGCCCATCCCGGCATCTATCAAGCACCAAGGCCCCCATTCAACAATAACCAAGCTCAAAGGCAAGGTAATCCTCATATACAAAGGCAAATAAGACCTCTTACAACCGAAGAGCGTCTCGATGAACAAATAAAGAAATCGGATTCAGCAATCAACGAACTCCGTACTATGATGAAGGATATAATGATGGACATGAAGGATTTAAAGACACAAATGGGTCAAATGGCAAAGGCGATCAGCGAGAGAGCCCCGGGAACTTTACCAAGTGACACAGAAAAAAACCCGAAGGAGCAATGCCACGCCATCACCTTAAGAAGTGGCAAACAGGTAGTCAATGATGTTGTTCGCATTTCCGCGCCCGAGCGCCCTGATGAGAACGCCCAGGCGTCGGAATCAACTCACAGTGAACGAATGCTTCGCAATTGTGCGCCCGAGCGTCCTGATGATCACGCTCAGGCGCCCGAGACCCAGCGCCCTGGCGCCGATTGTCGCGCCCAGGCGCCACCTCCTGAACCCTCCACAGCGGGCTCTTCAACTCCAACGCATCCTCCCATCGAGGTCCGTCTGCCATTTCCTAATGCACATAGAAAGAAAAAAAAAGGAGATGGATCCAAGTTTCCTTCGAATCTTAGCAATTCTTCGTGAGGTTAGAATTAATATTCCTTTTATAGACGCAATTTTACAAATGCCAAATTACGTGAAATTTTTCAAGGATATTTTATCCAACAAACAAAAGTGGGAGGAAAACGAAACGGTGTGCCTAACCGAGGAATGCTCCACCGTATTGCTTAATAAATTACCAATGAAACTGGAAGACCCTGGGAGTCTTACTATTCCTTGCACGATTGGGCCATTATCCTTCGAAAAAGTTTTGTGCGACTCGGGAGCTAGCATCAACCTCCTCCCGTACTCTCTTTTCAAAAAGTTGGGCCTTGGTAACCCAAAGCCGACTTCAATGAGCCTCCAACTTGCCGATAGATCAATCAAGAGACCACGGGGAATAATCGAAGATGTAATCGTTCAAGTCGACAAATTCTACTTCCCGGTTGACTTTGTGGTTCTTGATATGGAGGAAGATGTTGAGGTACCCCTGATCCTAGGAAGACCATTCCTAGCCACTGGTAAGGCGGTAATTGATATTGCCAATGGTAAGCTAACCTTAAATGTGGGAGATGAAAAGGTCACCTTTGATGTTTTTAAAGTGCTTAAACACCCATGTGATCCTGACTCATGTTTACGCATCGATGTATTTGATATGTTGATTGATGAGACTTTTCAGGCACAAATGGTAGACGACCCATTGGAGACATGTCTTTCCAAATCTATGGATGTCGATTCAGCGACTGAAGAACAATTGGAAACCATGTTTAGCGTAGAGAAGCCACCTCTTTACCACGTCATTGGAGCTAAAAAATTAGAAAGATCACTCTTGGCTCCTCCTCGCCCTTCTATCGAAGAGGCCCCTATCCTTGAGCTTAAACCATTACCATTACATTTGAAATATGTATTTTTAAATGATAATGAGACTCTACCTTTAATTGTCTCATCTTCTTTGACAGGAGAACAGGAGGAGCGACTCACGAGAGTATTGAAGGCCAACAAAAAGGCCTTCGGGTGGAAAATTGCGGATATAAAAGGCATAAGTCCAGCGGTGTGCATGCACAAAATACTCATGGAGGAGTCCGCAAAACCTACACGCCAACCACAAAGACGGTCAAATCCACAAATACAAGAGGTGGTAAAGAAAGAGGTTATAAAACTACTCGATGCAGGTATAATCTATCCTATCTCTGATAGTGCATGGGTAAGCCCGACTCAAGTAGTATCTAAGAAGGGCGGAATAACTGTGATAGAAAATGCGAACAATGAATTAATCCCTACTCGAATGCTTACCGGGTGGCGTGTGTGTATAGATTATCGCAAGTTAAATGATGCCACTCGTAAGGACCATTTCCCCCTCCCATTCATTGACCAAATGCTTGAAAGGTTAGCCGGACACGATTTTTATTGTTTTCTAGATGGGTATTCCGGCTATAACCAAATTGCCATAGCCCCCGAGGACCAAGAGAAAACAACTTTCACTTGTCCCTATGGCACGTTTGCTTATAGGCGGATGCCGTTTGGATTATGCAATGCCCCGGCCACATTTCAACGATGTATGATGGCGATCTTTCATGACATGGTTGAAGAATTCCTTGAGATTTTTATGGATGATTTTTCTGTTTTTGGAACCTCATTTAACATATGTCTTGATCATTTGGACCGTGTTCTAAAACGCTGTGAGAAAACAGATCTTGTTTTGAATTGGGAAAAATGTCATTTTATGGTCCGGGAAGGGATTGTGCTAGGTCACAAAATCTCCCAAAAAGGGATTGAAGTGGACCAAGCCAAGATTAAGGTAATAGAAAAGCTTCCTCCACCTACATCGGTGAAAGCCGTGAGGAGCTTTCTTGGTCATGCCGGCTTCTATAGGCGATTTATAAAAAAAATTTCCAAAATTGCAAAGTCGTTATCTAACTTGCTTGTCAAAGATGCACCATTCAATCTTGATTCCCTTTGTTTACAGGCCTTCATGACTCTTAAGGAGCTATTGATATCCGCTCCCATCATGGCACCTCCCGATTGGAGTTTGCCTTTCGAATTGATGTGTGATGCTAGTGACACCGCGGTGGGTGCGGTCCTTGGCCAAAGGAAGGATAAGGTATTTCAAACCATCTACTATGCTAGTAAGACTTTAAATGATGCACAAATGAATTACGCAACCACGGAAAAAGAATTACTAGCCATAGTATTTGCATTTGACAAGTTCCATGCTTATCTCATTTTGAATAAAGTAATTGTGTACATTGATCACTCCGCATTAAAATACTTACTTGCCAAAAAGGATGCCAAACCTAGACTCATTAGGTGGATTTTACTTCTTCAAGAATTTGACATAGAAATTAAGGATAAGAAAGGAGTAGAAAATGTTGTTGCCGACCACTTGTCTAGGATAGAGATTCCTAAGCCTGAGTGCGTGTTTGATAAACCTATTTGTGAGGAGTTTCCCGATGAGCAATTGTATGCTATACTTCATAATGATGCTCCTTGGTATGCCAATTATGCAAATTATCTTGTCACGGGAGTTCTTCCTCCGGATATCACTTATCATCAAAAGAAGAAATTCTTATTTGATGTGAAGCGATATTTGTGGGACGAACCATATCTATTTAAGATTTTTGCAGATGGCCTCATTCGACGATGTATCCCCGAGGAGGAAATAGCATCAATTCTCGCCCATTGTCATGATATGTCGGTAGGTGGTCACTTTGGACCCTCTAAAACAGTGGCTAAAGTGCTTCAATCAGGTTTCTTTTGGCCTACTCTTTCTAAAGATGCATTCTTGTATGTTCAATCTTGTGATAGGTGTCAACGAACAGGTAACATCTCTAAAAGACACGAAATGCCATTGAATAACATGCTTGAATGTGAACTATTTGATGTATGGGGTATTGATTTTATGGGACCCTTCCCTAGTTCTTGTTCCAATAAGTATATTCTTGTTGCGGTCGACTATGTCTCTAAATGGGTCGAAGCTGAGGCTTTACCAACTAATGATGCTCGGGTGGTTACTCGATTTTAAAAAAAAAGGATTTTCACTCGTTTTGGAACTCCTAGAGCAATCGTTAGTGACGGGGGCACCCATTTTTGTAACAAATAATTCGAGCACTTACTGAACAAGTACGGGGTACGGCATAAAATCTCAACCCCATATCATCCTCAAACGAGTGGTCAAGTGGAGGTGTCGAATCGGGAGATTAAACGCATTCTTGAAAAAACGGTTAACGCGTCTAGAAAAGATTGGTCCCTTAAACTAGATGACGCCTTGTGGGCATATAGAACCGCGTTTAAAACTCCGATTGGCATGTCCCCATATCGCCTTGTCTTTGGAAAAGCATGTCACTTACCGGTTGAGCTCGAACATCGCGCTTTTTGGGCTATTAAATTTCTAAATTTTGATTCTCAACTCGTAGGTACCAAGCAATTACTCCAATTACACGAACTTGAAGAATGGCGCCATCAAGCGTATGAGAACGCCAAGCTTTGCAAGGAGCGAACGAAAACATGGCATGATAAGCGTATTATTCCCCGAGAATTTCATGAAGGAGACAAGGTTTTACTATACAATTCTCGCCTTCGACTTTTTCCCGGGAAGCTCAAGTCAAAATGGTCGGGACCATTTGTTGTATCTCGTGTGTATGCTTCTGGTGCCATTGAACATATAACAGATAATGGACTAACCTTCATGACAAACGCCCAAAGGTTAAAGCATTACATTGGGATTGACGGGTCGAGGAATAAAGTGACCATTCCCCTCCAAGATCTTTAGCGATTCTTTATCTCAAGTCGAGCTACCGACTCTAAACTAGCGCTTCTTGGGAGGCAACCCAAGTTTGTAAGTTTGTTTTTGTTTTTGTTTTTTTTAGTTTGTTTTTTTTTATTGTGTTCAAGCATGCACTTTTGGCATGTACGTTTTTCTTATGCTTGATGGTTTAAAAAGTTGAAGTGTTAGATATGATGCACATTTGGACCCCACCTTTAGAGATTCTTATTTTACTCGATAAGAGGAGAAATTTTGTAAGGATGCATTGGAAGCTTAAGGATGTTCTTCAATATCCTTGGTTGTAAGTGTTCTTTTACCTTTGTGTATGCATGTTGTAACAACATTGGGGACAATGTTGGATTTAAGTTTGGGGGTAGAAGAGTATCTATTTTGAATATTGAAAATGCAATCCTAATTTTTAACTTGAATTTGGGGAAAGTTTGTTTGATATCATGTTTATATGCTTCTTTGTTGAGAAAATCAAGCATGAAAAAAAATTTAGTCCTTCCAATTGAGGCATTGAAATTGATTGACTTGGAAAAATGGCATGAATTCTTGAAATAATATGAATTTAATGGAATATATATATCTTTGAAATTGCTCGTGGAGACCTTAGACTAGAATTGATTCTTTAGATGATTCACAATGCACTTAAATCGAAGGTAGAGGAGTTGAGAGGATAACCATCTTAAGACACTTAAGGAATTATTTCCAGAAATATTAACTTAGATTTCTCATAAGGTTATAAGTTGAGTAGTAATTTTATATGCTAACAATGAATTGAAAAGGTTGAATTTTGGTATGACCAAAAGTGGTCAGGCTAATACGTACCGGAGGTGAAAAGTTTCATGCCTATATACTGTACTATTATGCTAATTTGAGCTATGCTCAAGCCAAAAGAAGTGAGTTGTTTAAAAGATCTAGTTTTATTTCGTGGCCTTTGATACTCGAGTGATTAAATCCTTAGGAGTGTCTCTACACTTAATGCCCAAAAACTATCTAGTTTGGGAGTCATTGGTCTAAAACTTGTTACATGGGTGTCATAGAAAGCCTAATGGAATAAAACATTGCACATGATCTAGCCTTAATGAAGTTTAATGGAAATTCCATATGAATTGAATGTTGAATTTTTGAGATAATGAAATTTAAATGGCTATGAGATTTTCTATAATTCTTGTGCCTTGTGTTTGATCAAAAGTTGATAGATATGGGATTAATGTCCAAAATTTGGTAAGGATGCCTCTCGACTATAATACCCTAGATTTATTTTTCACTATACCCTAGGGAGTCGTTTCAAGTATTGGTGTCACATGAGCAAAAGTAGTTGATATGTATATATATATTTGTGAACTTTAAAAGGTTGATTTTATGCCATTCATTCTTGTTGATCATATTGAGATGTGTTGATTCAGTTGGGATTGAAAATTTGCTAGATTTTGTGGGTATATCTTATGCAAACCCTCACGAGACTATAACTCGTCCTTTGAGGTAACTCAAAGGTTTAAAGGCTTGTTGCACCCGCTAAGTGCAATCGTTTACTCCACGAAAGTGAGTTAGTTAGTTGTTTTGTTTTCTCCCATTGAATGATGTTGGTCTTGCATTATAGCTCTTATTGCTCGAGGTCGAGCAATTGATAAGTTTGGGGGTGTTGATAAGAGGTGTTTTTACGTGTTTTTAAGACCGTAATTCTTATGATTTCGATTCACTTATTGCTTAAATCATGTCACATTTGCATTTAATAGGTGTGTTAAGTGAATAAAGGTAATAAATGAGAATACATGAAGAAAAGGGAAGAAAAACGATGTACAAAACAAGTTCAAACATGTTTTTCAACACCTAGACGGTATATGCATCTCCTACCACATTCGAGCGATAATTCCATACATTTTGAGACCGACTTAGACAAAGTTTCCTTCTACAAAGTTTTAGATATATGTCTTAGATTCAAATGGGAACTTGAAACATCCAAATCGGAGGTCTATAGAGATAATTGTGAAGGAAATACGATTGCTGCGCCGAACAGAGAAGTACATGTGCGAAGATACGCCCCAACGCCCTCCTAGTCATGCCTAGGCATGGATAGTCCGAATGTTACTCCTTTTCAGCCTAAATTCCAGCATTATATGATGGGTAAGAATCACTTTTGGCCATAATTCAGCACATGTGTTGAGGGGTTGTCATAAGTGTGTTTCTTGGTAGATTTACTTTATGGGCGCCAAATCAGAAACAACCTCCATGTTGAAACGTAATTTAGGTATACTTAGAGACCGAATTGGACAAAATGTCCTTCTGGAAAGTTGTAGATCTATGTTTTATCGGAACATGGGGACTTGAATCATCCAATTTGGAAATCTGTGGAGACGTTTATGAGTAAAATACTAAGACTGCGCTGGAAAGCAAGAAAATGGCAGCATGCATGTGTTTTGTTGAAGTTTTCACATGGTTATGCTTGGTGGAATTCTTAAGGGCCGAAAGTTTAGCATTTTTTAGCTGGTTGGAATCTTAAAAGCCAAACTTTAAGCATCACCTTAGGTGGAATTCTCATTGGGGAACTTTAATGGGAATTCTTAATGCATACTTTAGTGGAATTTTGGCTATAAAAGGAGGGGGAACCCATACTCTTCATCATTCACTATCAATTTCAGATTCTTGGAGAAGAGGGGGAGGAAGTGACCGATCTATAGAGAAGAAGAGAGGGGAGAGAGAAGGATTCTTGATTCATCATCATCATTGGAGAAGGAAGATTCAATTGAAGTTCCATCATTATTCACTTTTGAGGGAGTTTTTATAGCTTTTCATTTCAATTATGTCTATGAACATGTGTATTAATTCATTTATGTTTTTCATATTATCCATTATGAACTAAATTCATAAGACTAGGGCCATGTAAGGCCAAATTGTGATATATGCTTATAATAGATGATTGTTGAGGTTGTTCTTATATTGTTATGTGATGTGAATTTGTGTTTTTGCCTATCTTGCATATACTTGATCACTATATGTTAGAATCTTATGCCTAGGTTAATATTTTGGGAGAAAATTGACTTAGGGTCCAAGAAATTCACATCATGACCCGTAACTAATGAGGATTTGCTCTAGACATAGGTAAAGATTCCCGGGTGAAGCTGTTCGATTCAAATTGAGTGAACTCTAGTACGTTAATGCATGTTTAGTGGTTAGATTTCTGGATAGAAATATTTGGGAAATATCGATCTAAGCATAGGAGTTTATACGCGAGACATCGATTATTCTCTACCCTCGGAGTTCTCACCATAACAATATAAGCGTAATCTTTCAACTAGAATCTTTATAAGTATAATTGATCAATTTGAACCTAGCATGTGCCTTAGTCTCCCTTTAAACTTTGTGTAAAATCAATTGTGTAATCTTGTTCTTATTGTATGCAATTTTACCTATAATTTACTTTAATTATATTTGTTCTTTTTTTTGTTAAAATCATAAACCAAAATTCAAGTCTCCGTGGTTCGACAACCCGGACTTTTAGTCCACTTATTACTACACACGACTAGTGCACTTGCTACAATAGCACGTTAGCTTTTAGCGTGTCAATATGATTTGGACTTGAATGGCATTTTTGGTGTTTGGTATCGTTGATATATTGGATAATTCAAAAGAGATTGAACAACTAATTAGTCGTTAGATGAGCTAATTAATTATTAATAAGATAATTAATTTCTTGGAGAAATAAATTAATTTATTACGCTATTTATTTAATTAATTAATTATTGAATAAATAATAAATAAAGTGGAACCAAGATGGTGCACTAGCTCGGAGCTACTGCACAACTTAAGTAGGCATCCAATATGGATGCCTACTGCTAGGGTCAATGGACTTTTGTTTTCTTCCTTATGTGATAATATCAATTAATTGAAAAAGTTAATAACCTAGCCTCATAATCATTAATTCGTTAAAGTGAAAACTATCACAATCATTAATTCGTTAAAGTGATCTGAGATTAGGAATCCGAATTTTTTTTTATTCCGCTGCGTTTTTAGCCTAGGATTCCTAACAAGATTGATGTTAGAAATCACTTTAAAAAGCTAGTGGACCATATATTGTTAAAAGGTTGCAATCCACTGAACTGATTAAAGAACTCAATCACCATTACGAAGTAAGGAACAACGATCACTTCCAACTTTTACAGTGGGAGTGTAGATCTCGAAGAATATAGTGGGAGTCATGTTTAAATTTTAGTTTTATAATATAATTTGGATAATTTAATTACAAACATCTAATAAAATCAGATTTATTCTCTATAGTTATTTTCTATTTTATCACTCTCAAAAATGACAATCAACCCACTTTCTATATTACTGGAAAAGAACACTCTTATCGAACCCAACTATGTGGACTGACTTAGGAACTTGGGGCTAGTCCTTAATAAGGATTCTTTGGGGTACGTGTTGGACACTGATATCCTAGCTCCAGCTTCCAGGACACGTGCTAGCGAGGAAGAGGTCAAAGCCCATGAGAAATGAATGAGAAGATGTTTGAGTACGTGGGTACATGCTAGGCTCAATGACAAACGAGGTGCAAAGGTCCCAAGAGAAGATGACCACTGTGAGGTTCATCTTAGCACACTTATCGAGCTATATGGTAAGCATTGGTGGTCCCAAGTGGCATACGAAAGGTTCTAGAAGAGGGGGTTGAATAGACCCTAAAGTCTTTTTCGACTTCAAAAAGTTTCGTATTAAAATGGTTTTGGACACTTGAAATGTAGACGCTTGACTGAGCGTTTACTTGAAATATAGACCCTTAGGCTAAGCATCTGATGAAGACTATTTTTAGAAAGTTAACTTAGACTTCAAGATTTGAACACTTTAACCAAGTAGGTTTAAACGTTCAGTTCTTTAATCAGTGTTAGCACAGCGGAATAATTTTAGAGTCTTCTCTTTTGAAAATCTTTAGCGTCACAAGTTGTTTCTTAGTTGCTTAGCGTTTGATTGTGTTTTACTTAACCAATTTATGCAATGATATGATAGATAAGAGAATTAATTGTAAAGTACAAGACACAATGTTTGTAAGGTTCGTTGGGTGGTGTAATCCCAACTACGTCCTTCTTCTCCTTGATCACTTGGAGGCAATCCACTAAAATGATTCTCAAAGAATCACACAGAATCTTCTACAATTTAGGGACAAAGGAAGAGATGGATATGGATGACTTGAGCTCCTTAGTCACACAGATTTCTGCTACAAGCCACTTCAATCCTATGCTTCTGGAAAGACGATCTCGAGCTCCTTGATCACACAAATTTCAGCTCCAATAAAGATCTTCTCCAAGATGGCCTTGAGCTCCTTGATCACAAAGACTTCAGCTCCAATAAAGATCTTTCTTCAACAAGCTTCTCTTACTCAAAAATACTGCTCGTGGAAGCCAACAATCTTTCTCACTCAGATGAAAGGTGTTGAGGGTTTATTGTAACAGGTTTGTTTGATGTTGGGAAGTTCAAACAACTTGGGATATCTCAGTAAGAATTTAGGTTTCTTCTTTGGAAGAGGTTTGAGATATCTGGTGACTGTGTGGAATGTATTTGAGAAGCTTGAAGGATTTTGACTATATGGTTTGCAAGCTTTTCTCTCAAATTATTTCTCAGCACTCTTTCGCATTTACGTCTTTTTACCCTCAACACAGAGATAATTGAAGGGTACTATTTATAGAGAATCTCGGGATTCGTCCGTTGGACACAAGTCAGGCGCGTGTAATGCAGAGCTTCAAATAGTCCCTTTTCTAACATTACTTAATTTCTGCTGATTCCGATTGGACAAGAGCAGGTTTGAACTCTGAAAAGCTGACAGTCTAGTCATAAAAAGGTGGCTTGTCCACAAGTCATGCTGTCTTGTTTACATTTAATGCACTTATCAATCATTTAATGCATTTTGAATTTATTTCCCGTTGGAAATAAATGTCCGTTGAATGATTGCATTTAAGTCCTTCATGACTTGAGGATTTAATTCAGGTGAATCTAAAACTGATTGCTAGAATACTTTGAGCGCTTGATCCATAAATCCTGAAAAGAGGTCCTTTAGAGTTTGACAGATGCTAAGAAACAAATCTTCATCTCTGGTTGACTTCAGACGCTAATCTTCAACTTTTTCTCTAATAAACTCACCTAGAATTCTATTAGTGATTCAGTATCTAATACTTAGTCTAAAATCTATAAAGATAAAAATTACAAGCCTAACAAAATAAGTAAACTTCCAAACGCTTATGCCATATTTCTATGAAAGCATAAACTTACATTTTTGGGGTCTAACATAAAATCCTATCTTGTTAGCTTCAAAACATCTAACATGAAATTCCTAATAATTTCCTCCTTTTTGACAATGTCAAGACCTTAACTCTGTTAACTCTTTTACAGTTTAAGAGTTCAAAGAAAAGCCCAAAAATAATATAAGTTAGCGTTAGAAAGTTAGATAAGCTAGCTAATGTTAGATTAGCTTTAACAAGATGTTTAAGCGATAAATCATTCAATCATGTATATGGAATTGAAAGCGTATATGATTTATACTGAAACGATGCATACCTGCCTTTTCTTTCTCTTCTTCCCCCTTCTTGGCATCATCAAAGGAAGACTGCAGTTCAAGTGATACTCGCTAGAGGAGTAGGACCAGTTAATGTGGGGAAAAAGTCGGCCACTTCTATCGACCGCTCAGCGTCCATCGTCGTATCCATGTCTGGACGGACAGTGTAAAACAATCTTCTAGCGATTTCCACAGTCACATCCACATCTGGACGGACAGTGAAAAATTCTCTAGCGATTTCCACCACTATTGATCCACTTGTAGATATCACTTGTTGATACCACTTGTTGGTAAATCAACATCCAACTATGTCTGCCTCTAGTTCTCTATTTTTATTTATTTATTTTTTTGAAATATGTATGAATTTTTTAAAAGTTTCTATTAAGTGTTGAAGGGAATGTGTTCAACGCTTAACATATACCACTTGTTGAAGTGATATCACTTGTTGTAAGATTTATGTTGACGCTTGAAATTAAATTCTTTTTATGTTTGAGCTAGCGTTCAACACATCATGCACAAATAACAATAAGCGTTGATGATCAATGCATATGAAAAACGGGTTTTGATCATTGACACTTACAGATATGTTCAAGTACAATTTTAAGGTTCCCCCTAAATTTGATAACTCGTAACAATTTTGAAAACGCTTTTAGACAATATAATAAAGTGAATTCCCCCTACATTATATGTCAAATGAAAATATGATGCATAATGATTAAGCGTTTAAATTATTCATACCTCGTTCTGGAATGAAGAACAGGATTTTTCATATCTTAGAAATTTTTTGAATTTCTTGACCAATAAATCCATTTCCTTTTCCTCACTCGATTCTGTCGCTTCCGCTTCACTGACTGATTTTCCCTTACCCTTGATAGTAGCGATTAATGCTCCGGAATCAGTTGAGGTGTCACTGAGTGCACCCAATTCGAATTCAAAAGTCCTTAGCTCTGAAAACACATGCTCTGGAGTTAGAATTTCCAACATCTGTGATTCTCTCATAGCAGTTGTCTTTATCAAAAATCTACTGGGAAGACTTTTGAAAATCTTGTTGACCATTTCCCTGTTGGTCAACTCCATGCCTAGTGACACTAACTCTGTAATGAGCGAAGTGAATCTCGCGTCTAATTATTCTAGTGTGTCATTGGGCTGCATCTTAAAACCATTAAATCTTTCCTTGGCAATAGAAAGCTTGTTTTCCTTCATTTGTGCTGAGCCACCGCATATTATAGCCAACTTATCCCATATTTCCTTAGTCGTATTACATGACTTGACCTTGTTGAATAAGTTGTCATTGTCACCCATGGCTGCATATAGAGCGTTCCTCCCAATATTGTCCAAATTAGCTCTTCGACGCTCATCTGGGGACCATTCATGTTTAGGTTTCTCTACATAATCGTCAGGTGTTGCTTCTGTAGCTCCAAGCGCTCTAGTGATGACTTTAAGAATTTGAATCGGACCATCTGAAATGATATCACACATTTCATCATCACACGAACACAAATAAGTAAACGCTTTGACCTTCCATGAGTCATAATTTGACTCGGTCAACTTAGGAACTCTAGCGAATGCCATGAATATTTTTTTTTCTTTAAAGCAACTAAATTTTAAAGGGATCTGAACAAGCAGTTATGCTTGGAAATTTAAAAATTTCAACTTCAACCGCTCTGATACCAATTGATGGTCCCAAGTGGCATACGAAAAGGTCTAAAAGGGGGGGTTGAATAGATCCTGAAGTCTTTTTCCACTTCAAAAAGTTTCGTATTAAAATGGTTTTGGACGCTTGAAATGTAGACGCTTGACTGAGCGTTTACTTGAAATAAGACGCTTAGGCTAAGCATCTGATGAAGTCTATTTTTAGAAAGTTAACTTAGACTTCAAGATTTGAATACTTTAACCAAGTAGGTTTAAGCGTTCAGTTTTTTAATTAGTGTTAGCACGGCGGAATAATTTTAGAGTCTTCTCTTTTGAAAATCTGTAGCGTCACAAGTTGTTTCTTAGTTGCTTAGCGTTTGATTGTATTTTACTTAATCAATTAATGCAATGATATGATAGATAAGAGAATTGATTGTAAAGTACAAGACACAATGTTTGTAAGGTTCGTTGGGTGGTGTAATCCCAACTACGTCCTTCTTCTCCTTGATCACTTGGAGGCAATCCACTAAAACGATTCTCAAAGAATCACACAGAATCTTCTACAATTTAGGGACAAAAGAAGAGATGGATATGGATGACTTGAGCTCCTTGGTCACACAGATTTCTACTACAAGACACTTCAATCCTCTGCTTCTGGAAAGACGATCTCGAGCTCCTTGAACACACAGATTTTAGCTCCAATAAAAATCTTCTCCAAGATGGCCTTGAGCTCCTTGATCACACAGACTTTAGCTCCAATAAAGACTTTTCTTCAACAAGCTTCTCTTACTCAAAAATACTGCTCGTGGAAGTCAACAATCTTTCTCACTCAAATGAAAGGTGTTGAGGGTTTATTGTAACAAGTTTGTTTGATGTTGGGAAGTTCAAACAACTTGGAATATCTTAGTAAGAATTTAGGTTTCTTCTTTGGAAAAGGTTTGAGATATCTGTTGACTGTGTGGAATGTATTTGAGAAGCTTGAAGGATTTTGACTATGGGGTTTGCAAGCTTTTCTCTCAAATTATTTCCCGGCTCTCTTTCACATGTACGTCTTTTCACCCTCGCACAGAGATAGCTGAAGGGTACTATTTATAGAGAATCTTGGGATTCGTCCGTTGGACACAAGTCAGGCGCGTGTACCTAATGCAGAGCTTCAAATAGTCCCTTTTCTGACATTTCTTAATTTCTGCTGATTCCGATTGGACAATAGCAGGTTTAAACTCTGTTAAGCTGACAGTCTAGTCAAAAAAAGGTAGCTTGTTCACAAGTCATGCTGTCTTCTTTACATTTAATGCACTTATCAAACATTTAATGCATTTTGAAGTTATTTCCCGTTGGTAATAAATGTCCATTCAATGATTGCATTTAAGTCTTTCATGACTTGAGGATTTAATTCAGGTGAATCTGAAACTGATTGCTAGAATGCTTTGAGCGCTTGATCCATAAATCCTGAAAAGAGGTCCTCTAGCGTTTGACGGACGCTAAGAAACAAATCTTCATCTCTGGTTGACTTCAGACACTGATCTTCAACTTCTTCTCTAATAGACTCACCTAGAATTCTATTAGCAATTCAGCATCTAATACTTAGTCTAAAATCTATAAGGATAAAAATTACATGCCTAACAAAATAAGTAAACTTCCAAACGCTTATGCAATATTTCTATGAAAGCATAAACTTACATTTTTGGGGTCTAACATAAAATCCTATCTTGTCATCATCAAAACATCTAACATGAAATTCCTAACAAGCATAATCGAACTAAACGATATGGCATATCGAAAGAGCTCTTCGGAGCCAAGGTGAGAAAGTTGAGAATAATGTCCTCAAGATGATCTCTAGGATCTGGAGATTGAAAGATCTTGACTTTACTATGAACCCTCAACTTCATACCGATATCATTTTCTAGTATCTTCTTAATTCCTTTCCCAATTTGTCATGAACTTCAATTGTAATGAGATTAAGTGCAATTTAGCTGGGCTAATGAACTAGTTGACAACCGCACAATTCAGTTGAAGCCCAAGGGAAAAGAAACTGCTCTGGTTCTCTTTAAGCCCTAAAAAGCCCAGGAAGAACAAGAAAACCAACAAGCGGACTGTTGGGCTTGGAACTTAGGGTGGTGTCGATAAGGTCAAGGAGAAGGCTCCTGTGGTTGATAAGAGTAAGGGGCCAAAGAAGACTAATAGGTGCCTGCACTATGGTCAGCTAGGCCACTTTAGGAGGAATTGTCCGAATATGGGCCGATGCACATTAGGTATAGAACTTTATGTTTTTGAAACTAATTGTTCTATGATCATTTATTCCAGTTCGTTGATTCTTGATTCTAAGCTAGTGCTCACATATGTTGTACGGATCAGGATCAGGAATGAAGAAGGGAGTTGGGTCATGATGAGGTGCTGATCAAAGTAGGCAGTGGGCAGAGCGTCACAGCTACTGAAATTGGATCTACTTTGTTACTTTTACTTTTTGGATATTTGCTTGTTTTGGGTGTGTTTTATTTTTGCCCAAGGGACTGAAGAACATTGATACGATTCCTGTTTTAGTTAGACTTGGTTATACTTTTTGTTTTATTAATAAGCATTGCAATATTTATTATGGTAATAAATTATTAGGCTCTGTTACTTTAGTAAATAGTTTATATTACATTAATCTTTAGAATGAATGTGTAGTTAATGCTATAACTAGGCGACATGGTAGGCAAGACACTAACCAAAAATTGATATGGCACCTAAGACTAGGCTATGCTGGTGAACATAAGATTCATAAAATGGAGAAAAATGGGCTTATAGGCGCATTGGGATCAGATCCCTATCCTTCATGTGAATCTTGTCTCATAGGCAAGATGGCTAGATCACCCTTCATCGGGACTTTTGAAAGGCCACAAAAGTCTTAGGCTTAGTGCATACAGACGTTTGTGGGCCATTCTAAGTTTGGTCTAGTGTATTTAATGAGGCATAAGTCTGAATCCATTGAAAGATTAAAGGAATTCAAGGCTTTAGTGAAAAATCAAGTTGTGCAACATTTAAAGACTTTACAGTCGTATTGTGAAGAAGAATATATGAGTGTTGAGTTTGATGAATACCTCAAAGAGCAAGGCATAGTGTTACAATTCACACCTCCGGAAACACCGCAATTGAATGGGGTAGCGGAACAAAGGAACCGTACCTTGTTAGACACAGTTCATTCCATGCTCAGCAACACTGACTTACCCACTTCATTGTGGAGTCATGCGCTCCTTACTACTATACACATCTTAAACCACATTAAGATTTAGGGATGTCCCGCTTATGTCAAGAAGACTAAAGTGGAAAAGTTGGAAGATAAGTCCTTAAAATCATCGTTTCGTTGGTTATCCGGAATATTTGATGGGATACTTCTTCTACCTACATGATGATTAGAGGATCATTGTAGCTCTGCAAACCTACTTTCTTAAAGAAGAGTTCATTAAAAAAGGTGGAGCATGTAGAAAGATTGTTCTGGAGGGAGAAAACGAGACTCCCTTAGAGACATCTACACAAGAAGGAAGAACCGACCCAATTGTAGCACAACTAGATTTGGTAGAGTACCTCAGTCGCCTAAGAGGTATGGGTATTTCCTACAGAAGGAGTTGCATCTCCATGCTGTTGTAGAGGGAGGACATGGAGATGATTCCTCTACTTATGATCAGACGGTAGTGGATATGGATGCTATGAAATGGCGCGAAGCTAGGCAAGCAGAGATGGATTTGATGCATTCTAACAAAGTCTGGACTTTAGTAGATCGTCCTAATAGTATTGTACCTATTGGGTGCAAATGGATCTATAAGAGAAAGATTGGTGCCAATGACAGGGTTGACACCTATAAGGCCAGTTTGGTGGCAAAAGGCTATAGTAAAAAAGAAGAAATTGACTATCAAGAGACCTTTTCGCCAGTGACTATGATCAAATCCATTAGCATTCTGCTAGCAATAGATGCTCACCTGGATTCCTGAATGGATTCCTCGATGATGATATGTATATGGAACATGCTAAGGGTTTTGTATCCGAGGTGGATATCCTTAAGGTGTGTAAGTTTGAGAGATCTATCCATGGAGTGTCTTGTAGCCAGAATCTTCATTTTGATGAAGAAGTCAAAAGATTTGGCTTCATCAAGAACGAAAATGAGCCATGTGCTTACAAGAAGGTTAGTGTGAGCAAGATTACGTTCCTTATACTGTATGTAGATGATATTCTACTTGTAGGGAACGATGTAGGCATGCTCACCACAGTCAAGAAGTGACTATTGAGTATATTTTCCTTGAAATACTTAGGAGAGGTCACATACATTTTGGGAACTCGTATCTATAGAGATAGAACGAACATAATGATAGGACTTTCCCAAACTCTTTACTTAGAGAAGGTCCTAAAGAGATTTAAGATGGCAAACTCTAGAAAATGGTTCCTTCCTATGAGACATGGGGTACATCTCTCAATATCTATGTACCCTCAGAGTAAGGAAGATAGAAGAGAGATGAGTATTGTACCCTATGCATCTGCAGTAGGTACCCTGATGTACGCCATGCTATGTAGTAGACCTAACATCGCTTATGTTGTAAGTGTGGTGAGTCGATTTCAAGCAAACCTGGACAAGAAATATTAAATTGCTGTGAAGAGTATCCTCAAGTACCTGAAGAGGACTATGGATATGATTCTCATCTATGAACGTAGAGATCTGAGGATAGACGAGTATACTGACTCAAACTTTCAGTTTAATGTAGATGATCGAAAATCCACCCCAGGGTTTACATTCACTCTCAATGGTGGGGTAGTGTCTTGGAAGAGTTTCTAACAAAGCACAATCACTGATTCCACCACCAAGACTGAATACGTGGCTACCTCAGATGTTGCCAAAGAGGCTATTTGGTTAAGGAAGTTTCTTGGAGAGTTTCAAGTGGTTCCTAGCGTGGAACTCCCGTTGCCACTTTATTGTGACAACAATGAAGCTATGGCGCAAGCAAAGGAACCAATGTCTCACAACAAGTTCTAACATATGGAGAGAAGATACATCACATTAATAGAGAGATTGTTGGTTGAAGTGAAATAGTTATACAGAAATAGTCTTAGCAGACAACGTAGCTGACCCGCTGACCAAACCATTGTCACAGGAGGTGCTAGGCCGATATATTAAGAAGATGGGTATTAAAAATTAATTCTAGATTATAATTAACATTGCACTACATTTTTAATGGAGTATATATGCCCCGCATATAGTAGCTTTGTTGTACATGTTTATAATATATATATATTACCATACTTAATAGGAGTGAATGACATTGCTACAGTAAAATGTGGTCGTCCTCATATTTGCCCTTGCTTTCCTTCCCTGAAAATGTATACAAAAATATATAAATATACACACTAACACACCACTATCACTAACACACATATATATTATACAAAAGTATATACACTAAAAAAAGTTAATATAAAAAATATATACAAAAATATATAAATATACACACTAACACACCACTATCACTAACACATATATATATTATATTATATATATACAAAAGTATATACACTAAAAAACAATTAATATAAAAAACTAAAAAAATTTAATACACTAAAAATTTAATATAAAAAATATATACAAAAATATATAAATATACACACTAACACACCACTATCACTAACACATATATATATTATGTAGTTTAGTTGGTGATGTAATTCAAATTACTATGTAATCATTCCCAGAGATGGTTTTTCTATGGCAATAACTTTTTAATACCGTGTCTTCAAATTTTGTTGTATTAGTATCTGCTTAATACTCTGTGGTTGGAATTGATTGTATATGGAAGACTCAGTGGCTTTCATTAGAGGTCTTTAACAAGTAGGCTTGTGGAATGTTTCAGTTTTGTAGGATCGAGGTTGGCATTTTAGAAGGGCTAAATCAGCTTTTATTGCCCATGAAACAACAAATAAAAAATTCCAGATTAGCAGTCAGGCTTCATTCCAGATTTCATACAGTGTGTTCTTCGTTCAGCAATGAGCAACACCAAAAGCAAGAGCATCGAAAGGCACACACAAAAAGGAAACCAAAAGTATAGAAGAATAAATGAACTGCAGAAAGCACTCAATGACATCATTGGCTAAATAAGGTCTTATTGAGCCAAGCCACCAGAATGGGTGGATGTGTGTACAGTTAAAGAACCAGCAAGCCCAAATCAAACAAACTACCTCATCAAGAAGCTCACTATCCTTTGGTTGTTTGTTGGTGCAGCAAGTTTTGTGCAGGAGATTTGATTCAGTTCATTGAGTTTCTTACCATGTATGTGCTTTAGGATGGGATTGTTTGATTGGACGGTGGATATTTGCTGTTAAGGAACTGTTATTCTGATTCCATTTTTTCTTAAATTTTCATCTTTTCCCTGCTAAAATCCATATTAATGAATCTAGAATGATTTTCGATCAAGTAAATGCAGGAAATAAAGTGGTGAATGCTTGAAATTGCATCATTATACTAATATTTGCCCTTGCTTTCCTTCCCTGAAAATGTATACAAAAATATATAAATATACACACTAACACACCACTATCACTAACACACATATATATTATACAAAAGTATATACACTAAAAAAAGTTAATATAAAAAATATATACAAAAATATATAAATATACACACTAACACACCACTATCACTAACACATATATATTATATTATATATATACAAAAGTATATACACTAAAAAACAATTAATATAAAAAACTAAAAAAATTTAATACACTAAAAATTTAATATAAAAAATATATACAAAAATATATAAATATACACACTAACACACCACTATCACTAACACATATATATATTACACATATATATATTATATTATACAAAAGTATATACACTAAAAAACAATTAATATAAAAAACTAAAAAAATTTAATACACTAAAAATTTAATATAAAAAATATATACAAAAATATATAAATATACACACTAACACACCACTATCACTAACACATATATATATTATATATTTGTATATATTATATATAATCATATACTGATTTTTATTGATTCAGAGTTGGATTGAGCAAAAGAAGATGGAAATTCGAGTAAAGTGTGAGTGAGTGAGTAAATGAGTCCTTTTATTGCGTGAAGAAGAACCTGATTCTCTGAACATCCCCCATATAAAAAGTACATACATATATATATACACACACACACACTTTTCATTTCTCTCCATCTTTTTCCTAACAAACCCCACTTTATTCTCCTTAATAGTTTCCAGTCTTCTCTGTCTTTATGTCTACACACACACATATACATATATGTATATGACAGTATATCCTCTGCTCTCCGTTACATAGAAATTAAAGAGAAATCCATTTGTTATTTCTTATTATGATGATTTGAAGATCTGAGTGCAATTAATGAGTTGGGATTGAATCAAAATTGGGTGGTGAAGTTAACTCTCTCTATTTTGTTACTTTTTTACCAGAAAAAGACAAGATTGCTGAAGGCCTGCTGCATGTAGAGGATTTATTATTCTCCAGTCGGTTGCATTTATCATTTTCTGGTATGATATGATCTTCAAATTCATATATGTATATGTATGTATAGATGACGATGATGGTGAAATTACAGATAGATCCTTGACCTTCTTGTTTAATTTTGATGGTACTAAACAACAAATAAGCCATCGATGAGGGCTCTTGTCTTTATCTATGTTATATTCTTGTTTGTTTATGTGTATATATGGTAATGTATGTGTGTGTGTATATATATATATATTTGGTGTTTTAGTATCGAGCTCGAGGCTAGCTCTCGAGCTCGAGCTCGAACCCACTAGCTCGAGCCTAGCTCGAGCTCGAGCTCAATTTCACACTTTAAACTCAACAAAACTCAATTTCACACTTTAATTGCAGTTAGAAATGCCCTCAACAACACTTTAATTTCACACTTTAATAGTAAAAAAACTCAAAACTCAACAACAAAATCAGAATCAACTTATTCCACAAGCATTAAAACAGAAAATTACCGGGATGAAAGGTGGTTTAGGGCAATTTGCGGCGACGACGGTGGATGGCGACGGACTGTGAGAAGAGGCCGGACTGCGTGACTGGAAGGACGGAGGCTGCGTGATGTGAGATGAGGCCGCCGGCCGCCGCTGCGTGACTGTGGAGGGCGGATCTGGTGGGGAGAGTTTTGGTTTTTGAAAGAGGGGAGGCAGTAGTGGTTGAGGGGTTGGGCTTGGGTTGCGGTTGGCGGCGACGTTGACGGGCGGCGGCTGTGGAGGTGGCTGATAGAATCTTCGTAGGCGGCGGCGCGGCGAACGGCGAGGGCTTGGGGAGGCGGGCTTGCGGCTGTGTTATGGTGGGGGTTGGGCTTGGAACCTTGTCTTGCGGTTGGCGGCGGACGGAGACGGGCGACGACGGCGGGGTGGGAAGGAGGTAGGAGACGGACGAGAAAGGGGCAAAATGAAATGTGAATTGTGAAATCAGATTTCAGCAGGGTATTAATTTGTTTATGTTAGTTTTACTAATTGTTAATTAAAATGAACTGGGTGAGAACTTTTTGGAGTTGATTCATTTATAAATTTCGTTATGAAACATCTTGGCAAAGAATGTGAAATTAAGTGCCCTTGTGCAAATTGCTTGACCTCGTACATTCATATTCAAATTAAGTACATTGTTGGATCAAATTGATATTTCGAACTACTGTAAAATTATTGTGCAATTTTCATTCTACTCTTATTATAGGGTAAGCCCCTTTTATGAAACGAATTTGCACATTTTTTGACGCGGTACCTTCATACGCTCTAATTGATGCCCTCTTATACACACCAATTACATCATCAAAAAATTGATTAACACAGTAAATATTTAGTGTATCCAACTCAGTTGTTTGCGACAACACGTACAAAATGTAGCTTAGCTCGCAATCAGAACTCGAGAAGTTGAATATCGTGACCTCTTTCAATGACTCCAATCCCATTGTTTGCAACTTCCAGTCCTTTACGTAGTTGGATACACTAATGCCCGCATTTTCCCATGGTGCACCCTACACATGTTAAGTCAATTACAATTTTATTTTAGAAGACCAAACAAAAAACGTGTTTAATAAACCATGTAATAACTAATAAACCACAAACAATAAAACTTAAAATATTACCACCAAATCGACTTTAAGTTTATTCAAGCCTGTACATCTACTGATGAGCACCAATGTGACAGCAAGATTGTCAAGCAGCTTCGAAGACCTGATCTCTAGACAGTGCATATTAACAAAAAAATACCTCGCCATAATGCGATGTAGAGACTCCACATGCGCCAACCTCTAACCAAACAATTAAAAAAAATAAAAAAAACTTCTTAAAAGCATTTGCACTTATTGAAACAATGATATATAGATATACCCTAACAAAATCAACCGGCACACGTGCTCGTTCGCTGGACAGCAATTCTTTCGTCATTTTTACAAACTCTCGAAGTAGTCGATATGTTGAGCAAGTTGATCCGATGTATTGTACATGACGGTGTACTATCCACTGTAGAGAACGAGCTAACGGCCCCATTACTTGTAAATGACCGGGACCCTGTTCATCTTGTTTCAATAAAATAACAAGGACATCTACATTGGGGAAGTGTACTTTTATATTCACATTTCCTTGGGCTCGATTGAATGCCATCTTGAATATTTTTACAGAAGGCAAATATGCCTGAAATTCTGTTAGTCCTCTAAAATCACAATTGAATAACTGCAAATCATTCAACTGAGGACACCATTTTCCAAGTCGTAAAGAAAATGTGTTATCATACAGCACAATGTACTTCAATATGAGTCTTTTTAAATTTCGTAAATTATATCTATCTTCCCACCTAACAATGTAGTTCGGTAGATATAATTTTAACTGAATAACAGTTTGTGAGAAAAACAGACCGTTGGGGAGTGAAGTGGATAACCGACCGACTAATTTCAGTATGCGCACAGAATGATCTATTCCAAAAGCCACCCACTCTTGCCTTATCGAATGCAATGCCTCGGCCCCCATTGGTAACTCAAAGCTCAAAGTTTCAACCACACTTTCATTATGTTCAAGTATAGTGCGATTAACAAAATGAATAAAATCTAAACCATGATAACCCCTTTGTTTGAAACGGTTAATATCGAATAAAAGAGTAGGGATGGAATACCAACAATGTTGAAAATATTTTGATAAAAGACCTAATCGGGCAGCCTCCACAATGCATGCATCCCTTGATAACCTTCCCATAACATGAAAAATTATATCCTCACAAAGGAAACTAAGTTTATTATTAGAAATTGTACCTCGTTCCATGGTTGTTTATATGAACTAACCCTGTTTATACTCTGTTTCTACTTGTGCAAGATGATCCCCTGAATTCCCTGTTTATACTCTGTTTCTACTCGTGCAAGATGATCCCCTGTCTCCCCTGTTTATATCTCCTCTTTTTCGTAGAAGATGATCCTAACAAATATTCCCTATTTATACTCTGAAAATTCTTTGTAGGGTTTGGTGGAGGAAGATATTGTTCAATTTTGATCCTCACTAACTTTAATTAACCTGAATTATACTCTGATCCTCACTAACTTTATTTATACTAACTTTAATTAACCTTTATCAAGGATATGGAATTTCAAGATCTATCCAAAATCTTTCATCGAGATAAGGAAACAACTTTAGGGTACAAAAAATTTATTATTAAACATAAGCACATTATTAGACATTACTTAATGATAGATATATCTTTTTAAAGTTAAAAAGACACACGACTCTTAGAATTTCTACATTTAATTTTTAAAATTATAAATTGAATATGTTTTATAATTGATTGTTTAGGGTTTGGGAAGTCTTCTTTTGTTATGATTCTTAGTGGAGTTAGTGGTTTGATTAGTGGAGATAGTGGTGTGATTAGTGGGGTTAGTGGTGTGATTAGACAGACTTTAATTATGGGTAGAATTTGTGTTGGGTGACCACCGCCACATTAGATCCCTTGCTTGGTTTCTTGAGCAATTTGCATTGTATGACGCATTTTGCAGAACTGAAATTGTTGATTGAAGAGATTCTGAATGTGCTAATCGGTTCAGTAAGTGGATAACAATTATATGTTAATCTCAACAGACTGACTATGCTAATCATTTCAGTCGATATCAATTATATTTTAATTATAAGTGGCGAGCAGCAAGACGGAAAAAGAACATCATTATTATCCTTAATTGTATTTAATAATTAAGTTGTTATCAATGATATTTTAATGATTAAGTGAGGTACAGCAAGGAGGAACGAAGATGTAGTTTAATATTTAGTATTATCTTTAATTGTATTTGCTTATTTAAGGATGTGAGAGTTTTGAAAGAAAACTCTACATCATAAAAAAGTGGACCATATCCGTAACTCATATATCTACCCAATATCTTTCATCGAGATAAGGAAACAACTTTATGGTACAAAGAATTATGATTAAACATAACCATATTATTAGACATTTTTCACTTTTTTACTCTTAGATTATTGGTAATGGCATATTTAGTTTATTAGACAAAAAAATAGTGATAAAAGAAAAAAACAATGAAATGAAACGATGGACCCAATTTTAGTTATATTAACTTTAATTAACCTTTATCGAGGATATGGAATTTCAAGATCTGCCCAAGATCTTTCATCGAGATAAGGAAATAACTTTAGGTTAATATCAAATAAAAGAATAGGGATGGAATACCAACAATGTTGAAAATATTTTGCTAAAAGACCCAATTGGCCTTCCTCCACAATGCATGCATACCATGATAACCTTCCCATAACATGAAAAATTATATTGTCACAAAGAAAACTAAGTCCATTATTACAAATTGTAGCTCGTTCCATGGTTGTTTCTATGACTATCCACTGTTTATACTCTATTTATTTTCTCTCTCGTATGAGAGTTTGTTTACTCCACATGAATTTTCTTACACTCGATTTTTTTCATCCTAAGATTTATTATTTTGAAAAATCTCAATATTTGGTACTTCAATTATGGATTCCTAAATTTAAATATCAAAGTTATTTGATGTACAAATAATTTGTTACGTATATCTTAGAATTTCTAAATTTAATTTTTTAAATTACAAGTTGAATATTTTTTATATAATAGGACAAACTTGCATAAAAATTTATTTTCTATATTTAAAAAAAGGTAACTACTGTATCTTCTTCTTATGTTTCTCTTTTTTACTCTTAGATTATAAGTAAGGGGATATTTCGCTTATTAGGTAAAAAAATAGTGATAAAAGAGAAAGACAATGTAATGAAACGATGGACCCAATTGACAATGTGGTAGTTTCTTTATATGTTATCTTATTCCATTTGGATATTTGTGGTCCTATCATCTATGTACACATTAGTGTGCTAAATTTAAATTAATGTCATATATATATATATATATGTATGTATGTATATATATTATACCATGTGATCCGTTCACCTTTGTTGAGACCAAATAACTTGGTTAACCTTTATTGAGGATATGGAATTTCAAAATATACTCAATATCTTTCATCGAGATAAGGAAACAACTTTATGGTACAAAGAATTATTATTAAATATAAGCACATTATTAGACATTATTTAATGATACATATATCTTTTTAAAGTTAAAAAAAACACGACTCTTGACATTAAAGGACACGACATCTCTTGACATTAAAGGAAACGAAGACTCTTGACATTAAAGTGACCACAGTCACACGACTCTTGACATTAAAGGACAAGGAGCCTGAGTAAAACCAGAAACGTCTTCTCTTCCATATATATAGATATATATAATCCCATGTTTTTGCCACCACTGACCACCCCTATCGGAAAACCAAAAATTATTTTCATTTTCATCATCAAATTACGATGGAAACTGGGCAAAACAGTGGATTATTATCTGATTATAGTAGTGATTGGAATTTACAACCCGATTTTTCCATTTGTGAAACTATATTTCATGTTGTTCCTTTGAGGGAGATGATAGTAAATGACCATTTTCTTTAACACCCCCATCGAATAAAAATTATAGAAAAATCAATAATGATTACCTACCATTGGTCATTGTAATGATTAACTTTAAGACCCACCAATCAACGTTGATATAGTATTTATAATGATGTAAATGAGTCGAGTGTATCCGAACAAGTTGTTGTTCAACCTTATTTATGTGAAACATTATCGAACTATAAAATTTGTATTTGATTTTGATTAGCGATATTAAGGAGTGCGATATATGTTGTTTTATCAACTTTCACGTGTATGAAGTAAAACAATCTATTCGGGTTTCAATGGGATATCAACGAATAATTTTATATAAAATAATGATGTCAAAATAATTTTGTTTTTTTAACGTACTGATATTTAATCACTTTTTATATTGCCATTGAAAATTATATACTTACCATTTGCATGCAATTTTTTTTACTCATTTTTTAAATATAAGTCTGGGCATTATTGCGCGGTTCTTGCTTTTCCCTAGTATATATAATACGGGTCAATCGATTTTTTTACACCTGTTACATCGATTGAACCGTGTCCAACTAAGTTAAATAAGTAAATTACGATATAAAAACAATAGTGTATCCTACTTATCATAATCATGTCCACAAATTAATAATTGGAGTTGTGACATAGGATGGAACTTTGGCCTTATAGTTTAAAGAGAATTAATTTTCTTTTAACAAAGTTTACAGAAAATAAATCGAACTAATTAGCTCAGAACCTCCAAGACTCTTCTTGGTTTGTGACCATTACCAAAGGAGGTTCAGCAACTGCAACATTATTACCCCTATTTAGGTCACCCTAATCATAATTAATCAACAAATCCAAACCGCCGAAATCCTCGTACCAGAGATCATTAATCATGGTTTCACTGTAGTAATCATCAAAAACAGTAGAAAACTGCAGTTCTTCGAGAATGTTCGGTGATGACCATCCGCCGCCGCCATTGCAAGAATCAGAAGTCGTAGATGAAGATGACGGGGTTGATGAATTTTCATCGCAAGAAAGAAGAATTTCATGGGGTTCAATAACTGGGATATCATCTATGCAGAAATCATTGTTCATTATATCCACGGAGTCAAATGTGCTGCAGGTTGCAATAATTTCTTTTTCTTCGTCATCTTTCGTTGAATCGGAAACAGTTGCGGTGGTCGACGCCGCCGGTTGGCCGTCGGCGGCTGCGGGCGGCGGCGGCGGTGGTGGTGGTGGGAGAGGGTTGTGGGTGAGAGGGTCGATTCCCATTTTCCTTAGCTTCTTCTTAATATGAGTGTTCCAGTGATTCTTGATCTCGTTATCAGTTCTTCCAGGGAGATGAGAAGCAATTTTCGACCATCTGTAAAAAATTAGAATTTACTTTATTAATAAAACTTTCATTATTCGTAAGCTCCTTTAATTGAGTGAGTCAATCAAAATACTGTTGAAGTTTGATAACAATTTTATGGAACTTTAAAAATTGAGTTTGGGCAGGGAGTTGACTGTTAATAGAATTGATCTTAAACGAGTTGTGATTGACTTGAATTCGAGTAGTTTGATATTTTTATACATAGTCTATGACTCTTTGTAAATTGAGTCGAACCCGACCCGAATTTCAAACATTATTAAATAGAAGAAAAAAAAAGTGTTGGAGTTTATTTGTTATGTTAAATAGATTGAGATCAAATATGTTTTTACGATCTAGTTGATGAGTATTGAAACTATTTGATTTGTTTTTCAACTTTACTAGAATGTCAAAAGAATTTAAAATAAGAAAAGGCTCTTGTTGAAAAGGGCGTAGAGTGGGATTTAGAGTCGCGTGAAAATTCAAATCGGAGGAAGTTATATAAAATTCATAATACACGAATAATTTTATATTAGGCATTTAAAGTCTCGAGACTCCTAATCAATTGATAAATGAGATGACAAAAACCTGTTTCCAAGCTGGGCATGAAGATCAATAACCATTTTCTCTTCAGATTCTGAAAGAAGTCCCCTCTTCACATCTGGCCTTAGATAGTTTGTCCATCTCAATCTGCAGCTCTTTCCACATCTCAGTAGCCCTACAACATTCAATAAAAACGTTTTTACAAAAATAATCAGCATTTCATTTTTTTCCTGCCTTTTTTATGAAAAGAAATCTAATTAAATTAAAGGTTGAAATTATTCATAAATATTTCCTAGTATTTCCAAAATCGGAATGAAACCATAATTTTAAGTTTTGGAGTAGAGATAGGTGCTGTGGTTCATTTAAGTGCAAGAGGACGAACCGATCCACAATTTCATATCTTGAGGTACACGAGATATATACTTTTAACTCAAATAAAAATTAAAATAGGAGCATATTGACATTTAGTTTACATATATTATTTGTAACTGTAGCGATTTACGGGGTCATTGTTAGGTCTAGCGATATTATTGTTGCACATAATCTTGGGTTCACCCCCACCCCACCGGAATTTCTAAAAGCATTTTAAAATACAAGTGTTTTAAAGGGCGACAGTCAAGTCTAGCACCATTGTCACTAATGCTACACAAAAACATAGGCTCGTCATGGGGCCCCACCGGAATCTCAAAAATATTTTAAAAGATGAGTGTTTTAAGGTTCGAGGGTCAGGTCCAGCCCCTCCATGTCGCTGACACTAAACGAAAACATCCCGCCGGAATCCTAGAAGCATTTGGAAAGATGATGAGTAGGAAATGAACCTGCAAGTTTAGGAAGAGCTCTCCAGCAGCATTGGCCGTTGTTGAGCATGAAATTGATGAGTTTTTTGTCTTCCTCAGCAGTCCATGGCCCTTTCTTCAATCCCACTTTATCACAGCATGGTTGCCTTCCCATCTTCTAATTTTATGTAAAAATAATTACTTGAAAATCAAATATTTGTTATATGAAGCTGATTGAAGAAGAAGAAGAGACAATTATTTATGTAAATAAGCTGCAAAAGGAATTGAAGAGACTTAGCCAGCACCAGAACAATACCTACTTATATATAGTGAGAAAAGTAAATACAAACAGCTTGGTCCACCCTGTGGGCTCTGACCCCCCAAATAAAATTAGGGAAATTAACGAATAAGATAACAAATTAAAAAAAGAAGGAATTTTCATCCTCTTTCTTAAAAAAGATATATTTATAACTTTTATATATATATATATATTGTAAATAAAATAATATATAAGCTTCAAATTTTCACACTTAAGCTTGTGTTTCATGTCAACCTCTGGAAAGCGCCACCTCAACATCCTTTATTAATTACTTGAATTTCAAGTATAAAATATTACACACTCAACCATTAAAGATTCAACGACATAAAGAAAACTATTTTTTAAAGTTGCGAAGATCATGAGTAGTTAATTTTTTTTCTTGGTCTTAAATCATAATCAGGTTGAAGTTTGAACCATCATATCTTATTGTATATGCTAATCCATTTTTTTGATAAATATACGTGTAAATTATGCATAATTCTTATTCCAATATATATATATTAGTCATTACTACTATTATTTTTCATAATTCTTACTCTGACACATCTAGTTCAAAATGGCAAAGGTGAAAACTAAAACATATTTAATAGTTAAAGGCAAAATAAGAAGAAGAAAACACATAACAAGGCAATAATATATGTGTTGTGATTGATCATTTTCTTAGAATTTACATCATTACATCTATAATTCAAACTATATAATTAATCTGGGTATATGATTAAACACGATTTATGCTAGAATCTTTGTCATTATATTTGTAATATTTGTTAGTATCAAATTGCCCGTGAATATTATTGATGACTAGCAAAGATATATATAGAGTTTACAAGAAGAGACATAAAATAAGGAAAGACTTAATGTAAACCTAAACTACCATATATAAAATAAAGACTAACATAATAATTCTATAATAAATCTAGCACTCCCCCGCAGTCGAAACGTGAGGAGTCTGAACATTGAGACTGGAACGAAACTCCATAAAAAGTGTAGAAGACAAGCCCTTAGTAAAAATATCAGCAAACCGGCGTGAAGAAGGAACATGTAATACACGCACCTCACCAAGAGAAACACGTTCATGTACAAAATGTAAATCTAACTCAATATGTTTGGTGCATTGATGCTGTACCGGATTAGAAGAAAGATACACAGAACTTATATTATCACAAAAAACAAGAGTAGCACGAGAAAGAGGACAATGAAGTTCAAGCAGAAGATTACGAAACCAAGTAGTTTCAGCAACAGCGTTGGCAACACCGCGATACTCGGCCTCAGCACTAGAGCGAGAGACAACATTCTGACGTTTGGAAGACCACGAGATGAGATTGTCACCCAGAAAGACACAATAACCGGAAGTAGAACGACGAGTGGTAGGACAACCCGCCCAATCAGCATCGGAGTAAGCAATAAGCTAAGATAGAGAGAAAGGACGAAGAAGAAGACTCTGTGAAAGAGTACCACGAAAATAACGGAGAATGCATTTAAGAGCATGAAAGTGATGGTCACGAGGGTCATGCATGTATAAGCAAATCTGTTGGACGGCAAAGGCAATGTCGGGACGAGTAAAGGTAAGATATTGAAGAGCACCCGCGAGACTGCGATACAAGGTAGGATCAGACATAGGAGGACTAGATGAGGAGTCAAGCTTAGAAAGAGGATCAGCGGGGGTGTTGACTGGGTTACAGTTTGGCATATTGGCACGATCCAGAATTTCTCGAGCAAACTTAGACTTAGAGAGAAAGAGACTAGAAGAAGAGCGAGCGACCGAAATACCAAGGAAGTAGTGCAACGGTCCTAAGTCAGTCATGGAGAATTCTTGAGAGAGAAGGGCAGTAAGAGAAGATAGAAGGGAAGGTGAGGAAGCAGTGAGAATGATATCATCAACATAGAGAAGAAGATACGCAAGAGAGGAGTCACGCTTATATATAAAGAGAAAGGGATCCGCCCGACTACTAACAAAACCAATCGAGGAAAGGTAAGAAGCAAAGTGTTGATGCCAGGCTCGAGGGGCTTGCTTAAGGCCATAGAGAGCTTTCTTGAGTCGACAGACATGATGAGGGAAGTGAGGATCAGAGAACCCGGGAGGTTGTTTCATGTAAACAGTTTCAGAAAGATTACCATGAAGAAAAGCGTTCTTAACATCGAGCTGATGAAGAGGCCAAGAGTGAGACAGAGAGAGACTGAGAACAGTACGAATGGTGGCAGGTTTGACAACGGGACTAAAAGTGTCAAAAAAATCTATACTAGGCTGTTGAGTAAAACCTTGGGCAACTAAGCGAGCTTTATAGCGTTCGAGTGTGCCATCAGATTTGAACTTGTGGTGAAAAATCCAACAAGATTAGTATCGGAAGGAGGAGGAACAAGATCCCAGGTGTGATTGGAATGTAAAGCAGACAGTTCATAATCCATCGCAGCTTTCCAGTGTGGATCACGTAAGGCTTGAGTATAAGAGCGAGGGATAGGAGAGGGAAAAGCGGAAGATATAGTGGAGAGATTAAACAGGCGACGAGGCTTGGTAATACCGGCTTTGGACTGGGTAACCATAGGATGAGTGGAAGGAACAGAGGAGGGTTCCGAGGTTGTGATAGCATCGTCGGGTATAAGAGTAGGAGAGGGAGAATGGAGATGGTGTAAGAGAGGGGGTGGGTCATCATCAGAAGAGAGAAAGTCAAGAGAAGTAGGTGGGGCAGAGAACAAAATAGTGGAGAACGGGAAGATATTTTCGTCGAAAAAGACATGACGAGAGATAACGATTTTGTTGGTACTTAAGTCAAGGCACTGATATCCTTTATGATGAGATGCAAACCCTAAGAAAACGCAAGCAAAGGAGCGGGGGGATAATTTATGTGAAGATGTGGAAGATAAATTCAGGTAACACAGGCAACCAAAAACGCGAAGATGATCATAGGAGGGAGAGGTGTGGTAGAGCTGCTCGAAGGGAGTTTGGAATGAGAGAGTGGTAGTGGGCAGAATATTCAGAAGGTGAACAGTCATGTGAAGGGCTTCGGCCCAGAAACACAGGGGAAGGGAAGCTTGAAACAAAAGAGTTCGATTTTTATTATTAATGGTTTGAATGGTACGCTCGGCTTTACCATTTTGCTGGGAGGTATGGGGACACGAAAAGCGAAAAAGAATAACATTATTTTTTAAAAAAGAGTGTAGAAGATTATTATCAAACTCACCACCACGATCACATTGGAATGTTTTAATTTTATATTGAAATTGAGTGTGCACATAATTGTAAACTTCAATAAAAACATTGGCGGCATCAGATTTTTGGCGTAAAGGTAATACCCAAAGAAAATGAGAAAAATCATCAAGAAAAAAAATGTAATAACGAAAACCACTAATACTAGGAATAGGTGATGTCCATAAATCAGAGTGAATAAGTTCAAATAAACCACTACTACGAGAAAGAGAACTAGAAAACGGTAAACGTTTATGCTTTCCTAGCTGACAAGCATGACATAAAGAGCTAGAATCGTTTTTAATACAAGAAATAAAATTACGACTAGATAAAAAACTAAGAATGGATGTCCCCCCGGATGACCAAGATGACGATGCCAGAGAACAGGAGAGGGAGAGAGGCGGGAGACGGATTGAAAGGCAAATGAGAGGTGATGCATGGGGTAGAGGTCGTCATCACTATCACTACGAAGAAGGAGCTCACCGGACCTAAGATCCTTTACAGAAAAACCAAAGGGGTCAAATGTGACGGAGCATGTATTATCACGAGTGAATTGCCTAACAAACACTAAATTTTTAACTAATAAAGGAGAAACAGGAACGTGATTAAGAGAAAGAGGGCGAGAAGGTGTGGAGAAATTTTTTTGACCAACACAATTAACCGGTAGGACAGCACCATTAACAACAACAATTGAATGAGAAGAACGAGAATGTACAATATTACGTAAGTTACCTTGGTGTGGAGTCATGTGATTGCTCGCTCTGGTATCCATATACCATTGTTCATCAGGTTGTTGAAGAGACATGGTCTGAAATAGGTGAGATAAGTCGGTTGAAGCATGCGTGGTGGGCTGTGTGGGCTGTTGGACTGAAGCGGGGCCCGAGAGTGATGGGTTGGACGGCGGAACGGTGCTGGTGAAGCCCAATTATGGCGAAAAATTGGGTTGGACAGGGACTGCTAGTAAGGCGGTTGGAGAGACCCAATTCGTGGGCTGAGGAGAGGCCCAGTTTGGCGGAGTGGACTGCTGGACAGGAGCCCATTGGGCGCTGTTAGCTGAACAGAATGAGAGGCCATGGTGTTGGGCCGGGCCGCGGGGATGTGGGCCTGAAGACGAATTTGGGACCAATTGATACGAGTACCCAGGCGGAGCAGAGGGTGGACGCAGGTTCGAACCTGAGTAAGAGCCACGATGTGAATTTCCACTGCCACGATTATTAAACCTGCCATTACCCCTACCTCGACCTCGATAATTGTTATAATTTATGTTTCGATACTTAGGTGGGTTGGGGGATTAAGTGAATAGAGCCGTGGTGGAGTCGGTGGGCGACATGGGTGAATGAAAACGTTTTTCTCGCGATTCATGAATAATGAGCAAATTGCGGATTTCAGAGAAGGATGGAAGGGGTTTAGTGGTGGTAATAACAGTGACGAGGGGAAGATAGGATTCCGGGAGCCCGTGTAATAATTGAAGTAAAAATGCATTATCAGAAACGGGGCTATCTAAATCTTTAAGAGTATCGGCCAAGAACTTTATCTCCTGACAATATTGAGTAATGGAAAGGGTTCCTTTTTGAAAATTACGAAAACGTTCATTGATTTCTAAGGAACAAGAGGGTTTGTTGTGTGAAAGTTTTCTTCGATAGCAAACCAAAGGTCATGAGCAGTGGCAGACTCTAAATCAAGATTTTTTTTAAAGTTTAATATCAACGGTAGAGTAAAACCAACGTTTTATGGTGGACATCATCGGATTTATGTGAGGGTGTGGATTTTCCGGAAAGATGATCAAAAACGGAATAACTACGACAGAGATCCATAAACATACCTCGTCAAAGTTTATAATTTGAGTCATTATCATTTAATTTAAAACCAAAGGAGGAATAAACACTACCGGCTGCGAGAGCAGGATGAATAGGCTGAGATTTTGAAACGGGTGGGGTTTGAGTGGTAGGGTCGGTTTCTTGAGGATTCATGGTGAGGAATAATAATCGAAACACGAATTGATAACAATTAACGAAAAAAGACGAGAAAAGAGATAAATAACAAGAATTAATACCGGGAAGAGGAAAAAAAATAAAAATTAAGCGAACCTTGAAGGCGTGCTGGTACACGAGAGGCACGAAAATCTAAGATGATAGGAAGTCCGATGCTGTTGAAGGCTGTATAATAAAAGGTAGTGCGCCGAGGGGAAAACAACGACTTATAAACAGGTAGGAAAAATATTGCTGCTGGTAGGAGGAAAATATTGCTGCTGCTGGAAGAAAAATAAGGTTGCTGCTTGGAGAAAAACAAATTTAACACCGCCTTGAACTTCGAAGAAACAGCGGCGGCTTGGAGGAAAAAGATGGCTGTTGGCCGTGTAGGTTGAGGTAGAGAGAAAGGAGCAAAAGAATTTATAAATTGGCTGATACCATGTTAGTATGTAATTCCCCGTGAATATTATTGATGATTAGCAAATATATATACAGAGTTTACAAGAAGAGACATAAAATAAGAAAAGACTTAATGTAAACCTAAACTACCATATAGAAAATAAAGACTAACATAATAATTCTATAATAAATCTAACAATATTCATTACTTTTCTACACTCTGAAATGGACCCACATTCGTGTGGGCAAAGCCAAACTGGCCAAGATTAAAAGATAAGAAAAATACAATGGCAGTCAAGTATACATATACATATCATAGTTCATAAAATGGATAAGCCCAATGCCAACTTTGCTTGTATATTTCTTTGGTGTGAGGCCAAAGCTATATTCTTATAGATCATGACAAAATAAGTCAATTACATATGGTAAAAAGCCATAACACCCCTTATATTATTAAAAACGGCTGATCAATCTTTTATGTTATTAAAAAAATGATAATCACACTCGAACTCATTTTTTCAATAAAAAAAAAACAAATTTGCACTTAATATTTTTATTTTGAGATATCTCTTCATTTATTTAATTTTTTTAATTTTTAAACTTATAAGAAAATAATCTAGCTCTATACACATAGTGGAATATTAATAATTTTGATATGTAATTTTATTTAAAAATATGTGAAATAAATTTATTTGTTAATATTTTCATAGTTTTATTCAGAATAGTGTAAAACATTGAAATAAAATAATATATCAACTTTACATTTTGTTTTAATCTTTTATGACATGCAAATACAAAAAAGTGGTAAAGAAAAATTTCAAGTATTCATTATCCTCCATACGAATATTGAACATCATAATGTGTTACATTATTATCGTATTTTATGATATAAGTTATAACATTTATAATTAAAGAATACATACATAATTCCATATTTTGTAATTTATATATGTTAGAAGTTAGAATAACCTGATATATTGGTAAATATAAACGATACATATATTTATTCAATAATTATTGATTGAAATCATTACATCGATAAAATAAAGTCGGGTAATTTTGTAAAAATAATCTAAAATTCATTGCTATATGAATAAGGGCATATTTGACATTTTAATGAGGTTGGGTATATTTTGCCTCATTTATGAAAACACAAGAGAGTAATTAGCCTATTTTTATAAAACAGAGGGTAATATACCTTTTACCCCAATCACATGTGTTAGAGAGATACACAAAATAGAAGTGTCATCTCATTAGGATATACTTCTAGTCCAGTGTTTGGTCGAACTCAAATCAATAATTCCGTATAGTCGAATTATGTTAGTTAATAGTTTATACTTTATATATACTTATGATATGAGTTGTTCGCCATTAATATTGATAATTAATGCTAATATTTATTGTGTAAAATGTTTGTATTTGGCACTATTGAAAATTAGAAATACATATGTATTTAATTAATGGTTATATTTATGTCATTATTGAATTATCACTAAACATATGTCACGGATTGCAAACAATGACAAGTGAAAAGTAATTTTTCTCAGTTTTAAGTTAATTTGTGAACATTTTTATTTTGTTGAATCAAAAAATATCTATGATAGTTTGACATTAACATTCAATATTCTGTCACTAATATATTTGCATTTCACAGTACTGATTAGTACTTAAGATTTATATATATAGGGCGTAATGTAATTTACCTCCCAATAAAATTTGAATATATATAGCTAAAAAGCCCATGAGAAAAAAATATAAGTGAGATACCTCCCCATGAAAAAAATAATGAAGCAATTAAGTTCCTTAAGTGTGCCATTCACGCATTTTGCGAGTTGTTATGCTAATTTGGACTTTTTAGGATGATTTTACCCCTAATTTATTCACCGTTGGATCAAATGAGTTAGAGATCTATGGTCAAAATAAATTCTTGCATAGTTTTTGATTGAATAATAACAATCATGAATCTCAATAGAGATCAATCGCGTATATTCAATGTTTTTATGTTTTATGTTAATTATTAAAATATAAATATTTATTGATTAAATTTATAATAAATTAATATATTTAATGATAACATAAATATATATATATATACACATTTCTACAATATATATATATATACGTGTGTATATATGTATAAACGGATCATATTCAGCCACAAACGACGTCGGCGACAGTGACTACGACGGGGACATCGAAGGCCTGGGAAGATGAAGGTCGGAGAGGCTAGAAAATGATTTAGGCGAGGGGTGACGATTTTGACGGGGATAAGGGCAGAGACAATGGCATACGACGGCGGCGGTGACCTGGAAGCGGGATCTTGACAAAGACGAACTAGTATTAGCGAGCGGTGGGTGGATCTGTGCGTGAAATGAGGGTGCGTGCGAATCTACATGGGGAGGCCAGCGGCGGCCTTGCTGGCTTGTGGAAGTTTGCGATGCAACGGAGTAAAGGTGGGCCATGGGCAGGTGGGTGAAGGTTGTGAGGCTTTGGATGGATGGTTAGGCCGTGAGGGTGGAGGCGTACAAAAAAATTGAGGAAAATATGTGATGGTGATGCCATGGATGATCAGAGGTATGAATGCGAAAAAACCAACCATTTGTCCCAGGGATTGTGAATTAAGGTGGAGGTGAATTAGGGCATCTTCAATGTGTAGCACAAAAATAGTGCAACTTTTGCACTATTTTTGTGCAGCTACAGTAACTGCACTCCAATGTACTGCAATATTTTTCACACAAAAAGTATATTCCGTTTTACACCTCATTTATACTATTTCTCATATTTTACAAATAACATCCAACTGTAAGTTTTTTGTTATGTATTCATCCAAGTAAATATATTGTGTTGTTTTATGATATTACAACTTATTATATTTTCGTAATTCAATAATAAATAACTATTTAATAATAAATTATTAAAATTAATTTACATCTATTTTGATATTTTGTAAATTAAATCAAAAATTTACACAATATATAAAGGTCAGGCTTACAATTTATATATCACATTAAACAAAATTTGATAAAAGAGACATACAAAACAAACATTACATTGATTAATTAACATTAATACAACACGATGGAAAAGGACTTGATAATATTATTCACTAATTTTGTGAATTACCAGGTTGCTCATATAAATGCGCTATTAATGCATTACGAAGTTCAATATGAGCATTTTTGTCTTTGATTTGTCTTATATCAACCAAGGAATTATTGCAATCAGTGACTTTCATCCGCCAGATCAACTCTTGAAGTTGGTGCTTCTATCGCATCTGCAATTGGTGTATTGAGATCACGTTCATCCTTAGTTATCATGTTGTGCATGATAATGCACGCAGTCATGTAGCACATTTTTTTTTCCAAAAACGTACCGGTCCTACAACAATTGCAAATTTTGATTGTAGAACTCCGAATGCAAGCTCCACGTATTTCCTACATGCTTCTTGTTTCATCGCAAAATGCTTTTTGTTTGGTCCCCACGGCTCTCGAATAGTTCGCACTAGAGTAGACCATTTTGGATATATACCATCAGCTAAATAATATCCCATATTATATTCTTTTCCTTGAATAACATAATGTGCTGGGGGAGCAATACCTTGAGCAAGATTGGAAAACAAATGCGATGATTCTAACACATTAATATCATTATTGGTACTTGGCATACTAAAATACGGATGCCATATCCAAAGATCATAATCGCCTACAACTTCAAGAATAATAGTTGGTGATCATCTACGTCCTGCATATTGTCAGATTCAGGCTGACAACTTTTCCACTTCCAATACATACAATCAAGACTACCCAACATTTCTGGAAAACCACGACTCTGGACAATATGAAGTAACCTTACTACGTCGTTAGCATTTGGTGATCTAAGATATTGCTCGGAGAAAATCTCAACAACAGCACGGCAAAATCTATTTAAGCTTTCAATTGTCCTTGACTCTTCAATTTTAACATACTCATCAGTTGCATCTGCCGCTATACCATATGCTAACATCCGGAACACGACTATTGTTTTCTGTAAACTTTATAGTTCAAGTTTACCAAAACCATCTCTTCGTTGTTCGAAGTATGGATCATGAACTTTGACTGCATCAACAATACGAACGAACAGGTCTCGAGACATTCAATATTGTCGATAGAACATTTTATCATTATATCGTGGATTAGCGCTAAAGTTATCATTAAAGAGATTACAATTTGCTGTTTCACGATCACGATTGATCACTCTATGACCTGGAACAGAGCCACGATGGGAAGACTGGCTGTCTTACATATTCTGATGATGCTGTTTATTATTGTTTTACAGCATAAGGTGTAACATTGATTCATCTGCAACAATTCTTTGCAATATTAACTCCTTTCCATTATCATCTTGAAGATGACAAAGAAGAAGAAGATGGAGATGAATTTTCATTTGGCATATTAGAAGAACCTCCAATATTGAAATTTATATTCAAAGATTATTACTCGCCTGATTTAGAGAAGAGAAAAAAAAAGTGATTTGTAAATACTGTAGAGTTTATAGTTCATTTTGAATTTAGTAAATGTTGTTATATATAGAATAAGAATAATGATATAATAGTACAATAATGGATAAAATTCAAATGATGATGAAATCCATCCAACGGTTAGGATGTTGAGGAAATCCGTCCAACGGTTGAGATTGAGTTAAAATATTGGATAAGATCTGGATGATGATAATATCCATGCAACGGTTAAGATAATGAGAAAATCTGTACAACGGTACGGATGTTGAGGAAATCCATCCGACGGTTGAGATTGAGATAAGATTTTGGATAAAATTCGAATGATGGTAATATTCAAGAAGAAGAAGAAGATGGAGATGAATTTTCATTTGGCATATTAGAAGAACCTACAATATCGAAATTCATCTTCAAAGATTATTTTTCGTTTGATTTAGAGAAGAGAAAAAAAAAGTGATTTGTAAACACTGTAGAGTTTATAGTTCATTTTGGATTTAGTAAATGTTGTTATTTATAAAAGGGATAATTACACTCACACCCCCCCCCCCCCCTTCAATGATGGGATAATTACACAAACCTCCCCTCACTAATTGATAATAACAAATACACCCCTTGTGTGTGTAACAATTCTTACAATTGCACCCTCTGTAAACCTTACAAATAGACCCCCTGAGGGGGTGTATTTGTAATTATCAATTATTGATGGGAGGTTTGTTTAATTGCCTCATCATCGAGGGGGTGTGAGTGTAATTATCCCTTTATAAAAATAAGAATAATGATATAATAGTACAATTATGGATAAAATTCAGATGATGATAAAATACGTCCAATGATTAGGATGTTAAGGAAATCCGTCCAATGATTGAGATTGAGATAAGATATTGAATAAGATCTGGATGATGATAATATCCATCCAACGGTTAAGATGATACGAAAATCTGTCCAATGGTACAGATGTTGATGAAATTCATCCGATGGTTGAGATTGAGATAAGATTTTGGATAAGATTCGAACGATGATAATATTCATTCAATGGTTAAGATGATAAGGAAATCCATCCAATGGTTTGAATGTTGAAAAAATCCATCCGAGGGTTGAGATTGAGATAAGAAAATCCATCCAACGGTCAAGAAATTGAGATAAGATTTTTGGTTGAGATTGAGATTTTCTTTTAGATGAGATTTTTGTCTATATATAGACTACCCAGACATTTTATTCCATCACATTACATTTCAATTTCTATTACTACTGTTGTTACTACTATACATTTTTCTTCATAATTTTGAAAAAATGTCTTCTTGATCAACTAATTATCTTGTTGAGGAAGAAATTCTGTTATGTCATCTTTTTTTTTTTTTGGATATTTCTCAATATTCAATTACTGGTATAAATCAGATTAAAATTAGATTATGGAATCGAGTGACTCAATTATACAATGACTCAAAAGATGTGTCTATGGAGGATCGTAGACTAAGATCTTTAGAATCTCGTTTTAAGGCGAGTGAGAAGGGTGTTCGAAGATTAATTCAATGCATCAAGAAAGTGGACCTCTTTAATCCTAGCGGGGAATCATAATAAGATATAGTGAGTAATTTTTAAATTTTTCATTCTTGTGATTTATATATGTAAATACTTAAATTTTTTTGCAGCTTCAACGAGCAAAACTAATGTTTGTTGAAGATGTCCAATTTAAGGCTGGTTTCAAATTTGATCATTTGTAGAACATGCTAAAAACTTTTGAGAAATTTTTAGATAATGACACCACGAGGAGATAAGTTTGTGAAAAACATCCTTCCGACTATTCCTCATCAAAATCAGATAATCAAACTTTTGATTATAATACACCAGAATCTCCTGGGTTTCCACCAATTTCTATGAATTTAAATGATGATATTGGTGGCTCTTCATATGAATGACCCACTCGGGTGAAAAAAGCCAAGTTGAAGAAAAAAATTGGAGAAGAATGGGAAAAAGACTCCAATATATTCAATGAAGAGATTAAGGAGATGATGAGGAAGGCAGAAGCAGAGAGACTCCAACTTATTGAGATGCAACAACAACAAATACATTTTAAAATGGTTCGTGCGCAAATGAAATAAAGAAATATAGATACTGCACCAGATGATAGAATTTTGGAGCGTTACTTGAGTTCTATCCCTGATCCAATGGTTTGTGCTCATTATCAAATTCGACAATAAGAAATTATATAAAAAAAGAACTTAATCACTGTCTACATCAAATGATTATGGTCAATATTTCTCTAATTTCGGTGGAGATGGAATCCATTTACCACCATATAAAAATGTTGTTGTCTATCTAATCTATTAGTCTTATTATCTTTAGTTACTCTTTTTTCAAATCATGTATTTTGGTATTTTGTGTGATATAATCTATGTTGAAATGAGTATTTTAATGTTTTTAACTTATATTGTATATGTATTTTGTACTAATTCTAATATATATATACATATATATATATATATATTAATATCTATATTATTCATAATTGAATTAAAATCATATATAATAAAGTAAAAAAAATTACAAACATAAGACCTAATTATAACTTTTTCAAAGTTTAGGGACCGAACTATGTAGGACTTAATTGCAACTATACAAAATTATAATACTAAACTGAAATTAAAAAAATATAATAAAAAATGTCGTCCGTTGGAGATACCCTTAGGATCTAGGTTTTGGGAAATGGTGAATTGGGGAAGATGATGAATGAAATATAAAAATATAAAATAATTAAAAAGTAAAACAAAATAAAAAATTATAGAGTGAATATCTTTCAAAAGTAAGGACACTTTGGTCTTTTAATTGTTGGATATAGTTTTTTTTTTTTTGGTGAATACAAGGAAATAAAGGAAAACTACATAGAAAGGAAACTACAAAAGTTTGTCATCATCAAGGAACGTCTGGAGGTCCGCCGGGGGAGAGTCCCAAATTAGCACCTTTGTCTGAATCTGGTGCCCTTTCTTACCTAGAAAATATGCACAACTGTTGCTCTCTCTACCCGAATGTTGGAGCTTGAAATCCCAGGGTCTACCTATCAAAATTCAGATCTCCTCAATGATGTTTCCATGTGGGTGAGTTGATGTTATTGCTTGTTGCACCAGTATAGTACAACTAAGGAGTCAATTTCCGCGACAAGTCATGGAATTCTACGGTTCCAAGACAAAATTAACCCTTGTCGAAGACCCAAGAGTTCAGCCACTGTGATGGTTGTCGATCCCAAATTCATGGAGAAGCCTGTAATCTAATTACCTTGATCATCTAGAATGAGGCCCCCTACAGCAGCGGCTGAATCCCTATTCTGGATAATGCTCCCATCCGTGTTGAGCTTAGGCTAAGAGGTCTCAGGATGAATCCACTTCCCTTGTTTACAAAACTGTCTAGAGTAAACCTTAGGCAGTTAATCGTAAGAATCATATCACTTGCTAGCACTTTAATGGAGAACGCAATTTCCCGACAAATTTTCGGTTTATTATTAAAAATAGAGTTGTTACGTGCAAGCCAAATTTTCCAGATTGAGGCTAGATAAAGAATTGGCCAAGTACAGTCCGGTAGTAGTGTGTTGTGAAAATGGGCTTTTAGGTAATGTTCAATCCATGTTTCGTGAGTCATTGAGAAAAAATGGTGAGAATCTGTGGGAGCAATGATCTCTTCCCAAACACTTTTAACTTTTGGACAAATGCGAAGTGCATGGGACACGTCTTCCCTTTCCATATTACAACGAGTACAAAGGTCCGAGTTTGTAAGAAGTTTGTCGCGTTGGCAAAGCCAAATAAAGAACTTTATTTTTTTAGGGTAATTTATCTTCCAAATCCAAGTCCATTTTTTTTTAGTGTTAGAGTTGCAAATTTGTGTCTTGCTGTCTTAAAACACGGTACGCTGACTTATAGGAGAACACCCCATTGGCAGTACCCCTTAGATTCTAGAATCGTTTGGAGAACCAAGAGAAGGAAGAGGTAAGCTGGTTATGCACTTAGAGACATCGTCTGGGATAGGAGTGCGGATGATTGACAAGTCCCAATTCCCGGACTCGGAGATAATATCTGAGACTTTGAGGGGAAGGTCCACGGGAAGGATGTTCGAGTCTAATAGATCACAAATTTTTTCCATCCCTATCCATCTATCAAACCAAATCGAGACATCGGAGCCATTACCTATTTTCCATAAGATTTTATCACCGATCACTCGAAATCCTTTGACGATCCCATTCCAGGTAGAAGACATTGAAGATTTTGGGATGTGTTCAAGAATAGTAGACCCCTAGAGGTATTTTTTGCGAAAGATTTTGCCCCAAAGATTACCCTTGTTCCAAAAGGTTTTCCAACCCACTTTTGCAAGCATGGCTAGATTAGTCTTTCGGGCTTCATGTAATCCCAAGCCACTATCTTTCTTAGGTTTGAGGACTTTCTCCCACCCAAGGTGAATTTTTCGGTGGTTACCATTGGTAGCCCAAAGAAAGGATCTATTAAGTTTATCAATATGGTCACAAACCTTCATAGAAATCCAACGTGTATGCATGGTGTACGTAGGTATGACCGAGGTGACCAATTGAATGAGGGTGGTTCCGGCTGCGAGAGTGAGGTGTTTAGCTTTCCAACTTGAATTTTTTTTTGGATTTTTTCAATAAGGCCTCGATAGTTTGAGCTAAAGTTTCTTCGGTGAGTGATATCAACACCGAGGTACTTGCCTATGGAAGTGGTCGAGTCAATGCCAAGAATTTCGACAATGTCTTTCTTAATGTTCGGAATCATTCTCGGGGCAAAGAAGACTCTAGATTTTGAGAGATTGACTGTAAGACCCAAAGAGTTACAAAACGTATTGATGATGGACTTAACCATGAGGGCACTACTAGCAGAGGCTTTGGAGAAGAGGATAATGTCATCTGCGATGAAAAGGTGAGAGATAAGGGGGCCGTCACAACAAATAGAAGGAATCTTCCACTCCTTATTTGTCACGGCTTCTTCGATGAGGTATGAGAGCCGTTCTAAGCAAAGGACGAATAGATAAGGCGAAAGTGGATCTCCTGGATGAATACCGCAATTGGGACTGATCGAGTCAAGAAAGTCCTAATTGACCTTGTCATAAGCTTTCTCGAGGTCTAATTTGAGAATGAAACTACCTCTTTTGCTATGGGAAGCACTAATGGAATGGAAAATCCTTTGAAGAACCAAAATGTTATCATAAGTGCTCCTATTTGGGATAAAGCTACTTTAGTGTGGGCTGACAATTTGATTCATAAACAGTTTAAGATGGAGGACTAAAGTTTTGGTCACAATTTTAAATAGCACGTTACAAAGCGCGATCGGGCGGAATTGAGCAATGGAGGAGGGGTTGTCGACTTTCGGGACAAGAGTGATGAAAGAGTGGCAAATGTTACTAGGGATAAAGCCTTGGGTGAAGCTGCTCGAGACAAAACTAGAAACCGAGTCCCCTATGATTTGCCAGCTCTTTTTGTAAAATAAGGTTTGGCAACCGTCAGGACCCGGTGCCTTGTAGGGGCGCATGGAATTAACAGCTCGAAGAACCTCTTCCTGTCTTACTGTGGCATTAAGAGAGTTGATCACTTGTTTGGGCAGGGAGACTTAAAAGGAACTCAACTGGATAGATTGGTCGGTCTCAATAGGGGTGGTACAAAAGAATTTATAAAAGAAGTCAACCACATGGACTTTGATTGTGTCAAGATCAAATTGCCAACTGCCCTCAATTAATAAAGTGTTAATTTTATTTTTTCAAAGACAACAAAGCATTGAGATGTGAATTTTTTTTGTATTTTTGTCACCAAACTTGAGCCAATTAACTCTAGATTTTAGGCAGCGATGGATGCCTTTAAGTCGAGCAAGAAGATTTTTTAATTTGTTTTGTAAAAACATTTTTGTTCCATTTTCACATTGTGTACGACAAAGAATTAAGAGCCTCAAAGATCCCCGCAATTTTGTTTCCACATTTTCTCAATTTCACTAAGGCAGTTTGGGTGAGTGATCCATGCTAATTCAAAATGAAAAGGTTTTTTGAGGGGGGGGGGGGGGATACCATGACAGTAAGTGATAATTGGGTGATGGTCGAGTGAGTGCGGGGGAGGTGTAAAATCGTACCTTCAGGAAATTAGGTTCTCCATTCGGCATTGGTGATTGATCGATCCAAGCATTCTTTCCCACGGGTACCCTGAAGACATTTTTGTACCCCAAGTGAACTTTGGTCCCTGAAAACTCAAATCTATAAAATCTCAATGGTTGAGAGCTTCCGAAAAGCAAACGCAGCGTCCAGACAGTGATCCTAACACCACTTTTCTCCGAAAGGCAATCAATATCATTGAAATCCCCAATTAAGAGCCACGACCGATTGATAAGCGGGGTCATCTCTTCCAACGATCTCTAAAGGTCATCTTTTCTCCGTTGGTTAGGGCTCGAGTACATCCCTGAAAAAAGCCAGTCATCCTCAAGTTTTGGGCCAATAATGGCGTGGATAACGTGGGAAAGGACACTAAGAGTCTCTATATGAATGTTATTCTGGTCCCAAAGAAGCCAAACACCACCTTCACAACCTATCGTAGGGGCTCTATAAACATTGGGGAAGCCCAAGTTGGGTGAAATTGAAGAAGAACGATCTTTAGCCACTTTGGTCTCGAGGATAAACACTACATCCGGATTGTGAACACGAACAAGCTCTCTAAAGTTACGGCGGAAACTACGACTTCCCGCTCCTTGACAATTCCATGAAAGTATCTTCATTGGACTGTTATGGAGGTTATTCAACACTAGGGTTGTAAACGAGTCGAGCTCGAGCCGAGCCTGATGAAATTTTCAGGCTCGAGCTTGTTTATACTTTTTTGAGCTACTCGACGAGCCTCATTTTCTAGGGCTCGAGTTCAAGCTCGAAGTAGATGAGCCGCTCGAGCTTGAAGTAAAAAATAATTTAATTTTTTTTGAAAATAAAATAAATTCTGCTTTTTAACTTTTAACAATACGTTAATAATGTATAGTATACATTATTCACATATACAATAAGTATTATTAATATAAATAATAATTAAATATCTTATATTCAATAAGTATTTAGAAAATAGAGGAGAGTGTCGTGAAAACATGATTTCATTAAATTATTTTATAGAAAAGTATATCATATCAACTAAAATATGTAATCTTATAATTGTTGTTGTTATTGTTTTGCACGATTTAAACAAAATAGAAAAAAAAACTTAAATATTATTAAACTATGTTGTATATAAAATTGCAAGTATTATTTTTATAATATACGAGTATTTTTAGACATATATTAAAAATTAATAATAAAAGCTCACAAGCCTGCTCATGAGCATATGAACAACTATAAGTGAGCTCGAGCTTGACTCATGAAAAAGTTCGAGCTCGAAAAGCTCGACTCGAGCTCGAGCTGAGCTCCAGTTGAGCCGGCTCACCATGCTCATTAGCCGGCTCGGCTCACCTTACACCCCTATTCAACACCAGAGGGCAATCAAGTGGCAGCCCTGCCATGTTCCAAAGGAGCTGTAGCATTAGCACTCCCATCAATTGCCATTAGCGAATTCTCTCATCCCAACTCAGATTGTTCTCCTTTCAACAGCTTAAGAATAGTAGATTCGGTTCCCTTGTGAATTTCACCATTGTTTGAAGTAGCCAAAATAGGAGGTGGACATGTAGTACATTGAGAAATCGCACTCTCATCTCAAAGTCGATTCTATTACTCGAGGAGCTCATCACCCCCTCCTGGAGAAGGTACAGGCATCTCGGGTGGTGCTAAGGGATGGTGGTAGGCATTTTCTGGTGAAGAGAGGGGTGAATGGGGGGGGGGGGTTAGGGTTTCGATGTTTGTAAGGGGAAGATTTGAGGAGAAAAAGACGTTAGGGTTTTTGGTTGAGAGAGAAGAAGGAGACTGGTTAAGCACGTGACTCGGTGAGTCATCTGATTGGGTGGGTGAGACTATTGTTTTAAGACAGACTGAATTAGTTCAGACAAAGTAGGTGAGATATTCTTGGAGTGAGAGTTTGCTTTCCTAGGAATGGCTGGCCCTAGTGGGGTGTTTGATCTAAAAGATTTGTTTGTGACTATAAATCTGGTGGGTGGGGGCCCGAGATGGGATTGTCAGTACCAAAAAAGAGGGGAGCCTTACTGTGAATTTTCTCATTGTCTGCGTCGTCTCTGTCCAATACATTAAATGCATTTGTATTTTCCTTGTTTTGCTCTTTTTGCCAAACCCTAGTTTTTGAAAAGTGACCTTTCCTATTACCTTTCTTAGCTACCATCTAATCACAATACTTATTTTCTGACACCATCTGTGTTAAGTCCCACCGGGCGACTCTGTTGACTCCATGCTAGCCGGAACTCCATTAGCAAGCTTCGGACATTCAGAGTTCCGATGGTCGACACGATCACACTTGAAGCAGATAGTCGGGATATTTTCGTACACTACCGGGAATAAGGTTCCATTGACATTCATTGCACTAATCAGGGGTTTATCAAGGTTTAGTTTGAGGTAAAAACAGGCGAATTTCCCACGTGAAGCCCAATAGGTATTTTTATCCACTTTCACCAGAGTACCTAAGTTGCTGGCTATGGAGAATATGATGTCCTCTTAGTAGTACTTAATTGATAGCTCTGGGATACACACCCAGGCTATGGCCGTGTTGATTTTGTCTTTGGTTGGTAAGAAATTTGGGTGCCATTTCCTGACGACCAAGTAATGGTTGGACACCACCCATAGTCCCTCTGTAATGATATAGTCTGCCTTCATTTCATCTTCAAGTTTTAGGATAAAACAGCTGTGCCCCAAGTCGATTAACCAAAACTCCACATGCAGCTTCCACATGAATCGAATCTTAGCCATTAAGATGTTATAGTTGATTGACTTACCCTGCATCCTTAGGAGGATGGCGCTTTTCCAGGTAATTTTGATCTCTTTTTTATAAGTGTCTTCCAGCTCAATGATGGGGAAGGGGTAATTTTCTGTTGAAGCAATGACGTTGACCCAATCTAGGTTAAACAACTCTTCTTTTTTTAACGGCATTGCTCCGCCTCTGGAGCTTGGTCCCATCAACGCTTGAGAATAGCTTGCCTTTTGGATTACCGGCGATAAGGGTGGGTTTTCTTCTTCACCACAGTCTTCCATCTGGGAGTCACCATCATCTTGTTTCGAGGTCTTAACCTTCTTTGTGCTGCGAACAACCAAGTCATTTTCCTCCAACGAGAGTGGGGGGTTGCGGTCTCTAGAGCTTTGACTTGCCATTTCAATCGGATATTCCTAGTAGATATGTGAACAACATTGTTGGATATAGGTGAAATATATTTAGAGAGGCAATGTGCTTTATTATTTTTTGCATGGGGAGGTAAATCGCTTTTAGTTTTTTCACATGTGCTTTTTTGCTATATTCAAATTTCACACGGAAGTAAATTGCATTAAACCCTATATGTGTGTCTGTGTGTGTGTGTATATATATATATAACTCTAAGTAGTACAAACAAGACCGGGTAATATAATATTCTTTATAAATATATATATATATATATATATGTATATATTACTAATTGAGCCAAGAGTAATTACGAATAGAACTCTAAGGCTTTGTTTGTTTGTGTTTTCAAAACACTTTTTCCATTTTCATTTGAGAATGAAAATACACACTTTACACTGTTTTTAACTGAAAATATTCTCATTCTCATTCTCATTCTTGTTTTTACGTTCCCGAAAAATTTCAATCATTTATTTAAAATTACATTTCACATCACCTATCTCACATTTTCTCTCTCATCCATCCATCACCATCCTTTCTCTCTCTCCTCTCTCTCTCCACTCTCACTAATATTCAACATCATATCCAATATTATTCATCTAATCATTACTTTTCAATCATTTCACACATCACACTCACAAATTTCAACCATTTTCAAAAACACAACCGAACACATCTACTTTTTTCACTTTTCTCACATGAAAATCAAAAAACACATTCTCCCATATATTTTAGAAAATGAAGGTTGAAAATGAAATGAAAACACATCCAAACAGAGTCTAAGGCTTTGTTTGTTTGTGTTTTCAAAACACTTTTTCCATTTCCATTTTTATTTTCATTTCAGAATGGAAATACACACTTTACACTGTTTTTAACTGAAAATATTCTCATTTTCATTCTTATTTTTACGTTCCTGAGAAATTTCAATCATTTATTTAAAATTACTTTTCACATCACTTATCTCACATTTACTCTCTCATCGACCCATCACCATCCTCTCTCTCTCCACTCTCACCAATATTCAACATCAAATTCAATATTATTCATCTAATCATTACTTTTCAATCATTTCACACATCACACTCACAAATTTCAACCATTTTAGAAAATACAACCAAACACACCTACTTTTTTCACTTTTCTCACACGAAAATCAAAAAATACGTTCTCTCATACATTTTAAAAAATGACTGTTAAAAAGGAAATGAAAACACATCCAAACAGAGCCTAAGTAGTCCAAAGATGACCGGGAGATATATATTATATATATATATATATATATATATATATATATATATGGGCGTGTGTAGTTTAAAAAAATCAGGAGATCACCTCACTGATAATGATGTGATGTCTGATAAAACAAACTTCTCCAAAATCGAAGTTTAAGCTCTACTCATAAAATATAAAGAGTATATTTCATATGCTGCATTATTAATACTTAGACAGCTATGCTTTAAACGTGCGAAGGTGATTTTTTAAAAAAGAAAAACTCGATCTCGAGTTGTACAGGAAAACCTGCTTCCAACCACTAGATCGATCGCGCGATAGCAGGTTGGTTTGTACTATGGTGGTCTTATTATTAAAAGAATGTAATCTTATTTAGGAAAAATTTACAATTAATAAATGTAATATTTGTTCATTTAAATTAATTAAATAAAAATATACGTTAAAGTATCAAAGAAAGATTTCTCTTCTTTTTTTAAAAAGAAAAATTGGTGTTATATTGTTTATAATAAATAATAAATAACAAGTGGGTCATTCGAAAAATATCATGAAAAAGAGACTGAATGGGGATAGGTCCAAGTAGAGAAACAAAATGATATGGGCCACTTGAACGAATATAAAGAAGCAGGAAAATGAGGCCCATTTAACGAGAAAGTTTATCCAAAAGAGAAATAGACGCGCCAAACTCTGAGATTTTGAAATAGGGAGTTGAGGACGGTTAGCTAAAATGGGGAACGTGGGGCGTCCGCAAATATAAAAGGCGAGAAGAAGAAGGAAGAAGGCAGACAACATCTCAAAGAAAAAACTTATCTTTTCAGATTTTTCATTAAAGCAGTTTACGTAGTGTAGTTCAGTATTTTCGTAGTTTCACTTTTAGGTTAGAATTTAGATTCTGTTCAAACACTTGTAATTTTTAGTATAGAGTAATCTGGTAGCATAGTAATAGACGTAGCGAGAGGCTGAATCCATAGCTTGTACTTCGAATCAAGAATCGATGGAGGTATGCTTCTTTTTCTCAATTTAATGTATTTTGGCTGTTTACGTATTACGATCATATTTGCTGCATATACCGTAGAATAAGTAAATAAAAAGGCGTAGGACCACCATTAGCCTATTTGGGCAGGGGTCGGTAGATAATCCTAAGTTAAGGTTATCACGAGGCGGGGACCGTCTACTCGAAATCCCTCCTTATTCTAGTCTGTTTTTCACGCGAAACAGATTTTTGGCGACCACAGTGGGAGGACAATCGAATTTGGATTCCGTAAACGAAATATAAAAATGTCTGACGAATCTTTTAGGGAAGAGCCTACGGACGAACTCGAAACTCAACCCGTATCCAGACATAGAATTAGAGCGGATAAAATGTATGAACTTTTTGTTAAGGTTATGAAACAAACTTTGATAGGCGCTCGAGATGATCAGAGAAGGGAGTTCAATGATCAATATCGAGCGTTGACCCAAGAATCGTCTCAAATCTTTACTGCGATAGTACAAGATATTGCAGTAAATACACAAGAGGGTCTAGCCAGAGAAGTTACTCGAGTCGTAACTGAACTGGGAGAGATAATCAACCAAACTTGTGACGTTTTCTCAAGAATGGTGAATATTCAAGTTGTTAATGGGTTAGAACCCCTTATCGAGAAACATAACATGTTAATAGAAAAGGTATCACAATTAATCTCCGTAGAACCAAGAAACCGTACTCGAAACGTAGCAATAGGAGATCCACCACACGGTTACCCTCGAGAAAATAGAAACAGGAGTAATCGCTTCGAGATAGGGCAAACTTCGAATACATTCCCTGAAAACGAGCACGGTTATGTTAATCTATCGAGACCTGGGGGGCAGACAGGTCTAGGGCCGCAAAGCTTCGGTCAAAATGTATGTGCGGCGTCGAACATCCCGTATAATAGCAACCCAAGCCAACCTCCTCCGTATAATTCGAGACCCAACTTCCCATTTCCCCCATCAAATTATGGACAGGTGCCGGTAGGTTACAAGTCGAACGTCCACGTTAACAATTTCGAAATACCTGCCGTATTTACCCAAGGACAATACCAGTGGATACCTAATCAAAACCCGATGCTTAATTCGACAAGAGTCTCTAACACTTCTTTCCCAATGGGAAACAATAACTTCCCGATCCCAAACATGGGTCCAGGGGTCCCTATGTTTCCAAATAACGTACAAGTACCATACCCAGGGGGGCAAGTTGTTCCCAAAGCCCATATCGGAGGTCTATTACCGGACCCGGTCCAATATCAAATCGAGACAATCATTGAAAGAATGTATGGACCAGGTTTTCGAAGGAACCATAGGCCAATGCCCGGGAAACCTTATGCCGATTGGGTGGATAGGAGTTACCCCTTTCCTCGAAATTACAAAATCCCCGACTTCACACTATTCTCGGGAGATGACCACATCTCTGCTCTCGAGCATTTGGCAAGGTTCACTTGCCAATGTCGAGAAGCGTCTGATCAGGAGTTTCTCAAATTGAGATGACACGCTAATACTTAACGTGCTATGATAGCAAGTGCACTAGACGTGTGTAGTAATAAGTGGACAAAAAGTCCGGGTTGTCGAACCACAAGGACTTGAATTCTAGTTCATGATTTTCGATAAAAGATAAGACAATTAAAGTAAAGTGCAAGAAAAAGATTAAGCAATTAACGAACCAAAGAGAAACGTACTATAGATTTAATCTCACGTATGATAAAATGACTAAGGCACATGCTACAACCGAATCTACTCGTCAATATATATGAGCTACTCTTCGAATTATTAGACTCCTATTGCTTTGGTGGAAACTCCTAAATTAACTATTACCCGATGTCTCGGCACATAATAATCCTATGATTAATTGACGGTTCTCTAAATATGTCTATCCGAGAATCTAATCAAAAATCACGCATTAACGTTCTAGAGCTTCCCCGAACGAATCCGGCTAACAACACCCGGGAATCTTTACCTATTTCTAGGGCAATCCCTCATTTGTTTCGGATGATGTGTTAATTCTCTTGCACCCTAATCTATTTTCTCTCGAACAACTAGATTAGGCAAGATAGCAAGCATATGGTGATCAAACACATGATTGGAATAAAAGCATAGAATTAACACACAAAGCAATAGGAGAATTAATACAAAGAGCAACTTCACATATATTGATTCATAAATTTGGCCTTCACATGGCCTTAGTTCTACAATATTAGCCTCTCATCAAAGCCTTAAGAAAATCTAATACAAACATATACATACTCATGGAAATAAACATGTAAATGCAAATAATTAAAACTCCCTCAATTGATTGATGATGGATCTTTGCTCTTGATCTTCAATCCTTAGCTCCTCTCTTTTTGTTCCCCTCCAAAAGTGATGAAGAAAATGGTGATGAATGATGATGAGTGAAAAGTGATGGATAAAATGCCTCTCTCTCCCTTCCTCCTCCAGATGTTCGGTCAATTGTGCTGAAATATCCTTAAGAAGACCACCACAAATCAGCTCCTCATGTGTATGTCCCCCCTAGTGTGTCCTCCACTACTCTTAAAGTGAGTAGTATAAAATTCCCTAAAGTAGATCTAGTAAGAAACATACTTATGACACCCCCCCCCATACATGTGATGACCTCTTGGATTTAAATGTTCCATTCCCCCATCAAATGATGATCTTTTGGCTGAAAGGAATCAAATCTCGGATGTGGCCACGCCTAGGCGCGGGAATTATGGCGCTCGGGCGCCCAAATCAGAATGTTGGGAGTATTTGCCTCTGTCTGGCGCAGTAATTGTATTTCCTTCATAACTCTCTCCACAAAACTCCGATTTGGATGATTCAAGTCCTCATTTGAAGCTAGCACATAGTTCTACAACTTTGTAGAAGGAAACTTTATCCAATTCGGTCTCTAAACATACGGAAAAAGCGCTCGAACGTGGAAAGTGGTGCTGATACGGCGCCCGGGCGTGGGCAAGATGGCGCCTAGGCGTAGGGGTGCATAGCAATTTGGCCTAAACTTGTTTTATACGTCATTTTTCATCCCGTTCTTTGATTGTATCCATTTAAGACCTGAAATCACTTAATGCACGAATTACACGCACATGTGGCAAGAATCAAGCGATAAATGAACCTAAGACATAAACGCAAAGGGGCTTAAAAACACGTAAAAATGCCTCTTATCATGAGACTTTTCCCGAGTTCGTTAACGGGATCGGTTTTTAACTGGTACATAAGCTTAGCCCCGAATTCTATCAACGGTTGGGACGAGATGCAATTTCAGTTCCAAAACCACTTCGCTCGAACAGATCTGGGTATATCGATGAGTGACCTGGCCAAAATAAGACAAAGTGTAGTAGAGTCAGTAGAAGAATTCTTAACCCGCTTCAAAAAGGCGAGAGTTAAATGCCATCTCAACTTACCCGAAACGGAGTTTGTACAACTGGCCCAACAAAATATGACCTTCGAATTTAGGGTGAAATTTGACGGTATGCCATTCGCCGATTTTAGGAGTCTGGCCGAGAGTGCCATAAGATACAAAAATATGATTAGGGAAGAGAATAATAAAAAACACAAATGACTCAACGCCTTCGAGGTAGGAATCCCTTGGGTATTTGGCGAAACCATCGAAGTAGATGTGGCGGAATTTATTAAAGGACCCCCTACCAATGCGGGCCCCTCGAAAAGAAAGATTGTAAAGCAATTGGGTCTTTACAGACGAAAAAGGAAAAGAATTATACCTTCGACATTAATAAAACAGAACAAATCTTCGATTGGCTAGTATCTAACAAAAAGATAAAATTCAAAGGAAAACATAGGGTACCCACTAAGTCAGAAATTAAAGGGAAACCTTACTGTAAGTGGCATAACGCATTTTCTCACGATACGAACGAGTGCATTTTATTTCGAAATATAATCCAATAAAAAATAAATTCGAAGGATCTCATATTCCCCGAAAATCAGAAAACTAATATTGATGAAGATCCTTTCCCAGTTTTAAATCTCGAAATTAATACTATCGAATGTACTGATATGCAGGTCACGATGGAAACCAAAGTTGCCATCAGGACGTTCAACAGGCTTATCGACGAAGGAATATTGACCTTTCCAAAGGTCAAAGACGAAGGGCTCGAAGGTATGTGCCGCTGGCATATGAACATCCTCCATACTACAGACTAGTGCCAGATCTTCAGGCGCTTTGTAGCCAAGCAACTCGAGAGGAACTTGATCATCCTGTCCTCGACTGAGAAAAGGATTCTGGGATTAACCCCAGAAGGGAAGCTAAAATACAAACAGGAGGAAATCGAACCTCTTAGAGAAAAGCCGAAAAGCGAAGAAAAAACTTATAAGCAGGTGCTCGAAACACCAGTGCCGGAAACCAAATATGAGACACCTGCTCGAGTGGTGAATAACTTGACCAAATTGCAGAAAGCTTTATGCCATCACTGTGCTGATACCCTTCACTACGAATTAGTGAGGCTCCAAGTAATCGAAAATGACCCGAACTGGATCCTTGCCTACTAGAGGGCAGAAAACTGGAACAAAAGGCCTCGGCAAGACATAAGCAGCAGATATCCGACCCCATTGCCTCCACAAAGACACTTTCGAGGACGAGGAGGGCGAGGATTACCATACAATTACCCTCGAGGGAACGATTATAGGAGAAATGTCGAACTCCACAGACACAATAAGGCAAAAGCCATGGCCCAACAAGTTGCGTACTCGAGAGCAGGCATAGCCATGGAGATGCAGCAAGAAGCTGTCATCGCCAACTTAAGGATCGAAGAAGAGTCCTTAGCAACAGGAATATTAAAGTCCAAGGTAGTCAAGGGATCAAGCCAGGAAGATCTCGAGAAAGAGATGGATAGTCTGAGCGATCAGATGATGGAGGCGAACCTTCAAGGAAAAAAGGCGGAAGGCGAAGATGAGGATTTAGATTGTTTCGATTCTGGAGACGATCTGGATATTCTGTTAGACGAAATACCGGAAGAAAAGATGACGGATGATTTTGGTAAGGACAAGAAGAGGGCCGCAGTGCAAAGGGCTTTGGACATGGAGGAAGCAAGGGATTGCAATATGGTGACAGTATTGCTGGCAGAATTCGCTGCCAAAGAAAGGGCATATGACGAAGAAGAAACAGCGTTGGAAGCATTAACCACCCCGGAAAAAGGTAACTCCACTTGTTTCGAATTCATTAATGATGTTGCCAGTAAAAGAAAGAAAGAAAATGAACACTTCCTAGAACTATTATTTTTGAAAGAAACAATAAATAACAACCATATGAAACCATTGTACGTTCAGGTTGAGATCGAAAATGTTAAAGTCAGACGAATCCTAGTGGATAACGGGGCGATCGTTAATGTGTTACCAGAAAACACCTTAATTACATTAGGAAAATCCTTAAAAGATTTGGTAGCAGCCGATGTGGCTGTATATGGATTCTCAGGACAAGCCACGAAAGTCCTAGGGGTGTTACCATGCCAAGTTAAAGTAGGATCGAGAAGTTCTTAATCGGCATTTTTCGTGGCGAAAACTAACTCTTCCTTTAACGCATTATTGGGAAGAGATTGGATTCACCAGAATTACTGCTTACCTTCAACTTTACACCAATTCCTTATATGTTGGAATGGTGATAAATTTGTGGTAGTGAAAGCCGAATCTAACTCTTACTTTGTTGATGCTCAAATTGTGAATGGTAGGCACTGCATCGAGGAGCTCAAGTTAGTCGGGGAAGCGGAAGCGCCCATTCCAGGAGTCGAACTGGAAGGAGAAGATGAAACATCGAAGGACAAGATCGAAGTCCAAGAAGAGAAAGGTCGAAGCTGTCAAGATTAGCGAATGTTTATTATTATTATTATTATTATTCGAAAACAATGTCTTTTGAATTTATGGATTTATCAATGATTGAAAGTAGGGAAGATGTAATCGAAGATGCATGCAAACGCTTGGTTTTAGAAAGAATCAGTTCGAAATTGTTTCCTTATTCATGTTGTTTATTCGATAAAAGCAATACAGAACCCGAAGAGTTTGAGGACCCTAATCAAAATAGGGTGATAGGAGAAGGAATTATAGAACCCGATGAAGATATTAGACAAGAAGTACAAGATCATTTGTTAGAAATAAATCCTGGGACAAAAGAGAGACCACTAATAACTTACATTAGCTCGAAATTAGAAAACGAGGAAAGAAACGAGTTAGTTCAAATACTGCAAGAATACAGAGATTGCTTCGCTTGGGCCCATCATGATATGCCTGTGATAGACATGACAGTAGCTAGGCATGAACTACCCATTAAACCTGGTTTCATTCCAGTAATACAAGCCCCAAGGAGACTGTCACCCGACCTCATGGGGGCAATCAAAGAGGAAATCAAAAAATTAGTTGAGGCTAAATTTATCAGACCGACGAGATATGTCGAATGGCTAGCCAACATCGTGCCCGTAATAAAAAAAGAACGGCAAGGTCAGAGTGTGCATCGACTTTAGAGATTTAAACCGAGCTACTCCCAAAGACGAATATCCAATGCGAATGGCCGACGTCCTCATAGATGCAGCGGCCCGGCATCAATATATGTCATTTATGGACGGATATTCGGCTTATTATCAGTTAAAAATAGCCGAAGAGGATAGGAGTAAAACAACATTTCGATGCCCAGGAGCTATAGGCACATTTGAATGGAATGCGATGCCCTTCGGATTAAAGAATGTCGGGGCTACTTATCAGAGAACTATGAATTACATGTTCCATGATTTAATTGACAAATCAATGGAAGTGTACATTGACGATATCATAGTTAAGGCCCAAACACATCGCGACCATATCGAATCATTGGCCAAGAGTTTCCAACGAATGAGACGCTTTAATTTAAAAATGAACCCCTTAAAGTGTGCATTTGGGGTAAGAGCGGGCAATTTTTTAGGATTTTTAATCCATAACCGCAGTATCGAGGTAGATCGAAATAAAGCTAGGGCAATCATGGATGCTGAGCCCCCAAGAAATAAAAAGGAATTGCAAAGATTCCTTGGGCAGGTTAATTTCCTGAGAAGATTCATAGCGAATCTGGCAGGAAAAATTGAAATATTTTCTCCTTTGTTAAAACTAAGGAACGAAGAAGGATTTATCTGGGAAAGAGAACAGCAAGAAGCTTTTGAAACATTAAAACGATATTTAGTAAAACCTCTAGTTTTGATACCTCCTCGAAAAGGAAAACAATTGAGGTTATACATATCGGCTGCAGATCATTCGATAGGGTGTCTACTAGTACAAGAGAATGATAGGGGATTCGAACAATCAGTCTTTTATCTGAGTAGATTACTGAATGATACCGAAAAGAGATACACTTCTATCGAAAAATGGTGTCTCAGTCTATATTTTGCTTCAGTAAAACTAAGACATTATTTTGCCGCCTATACCATAGAGATAGTGTCACCCACCGATGTAATCAAATTCATGATGAACCAGCCATTAGTGAGAGGCCGGTTGAGCAAATGGAGTCTCAGCTTGCTCCAATTCGATTTAATATACATACCACAGAAAGCGGTAAAAGGTCAAGCACTGGCTGATTTTCTGGCTGACCATCCTACGAAAAACTTGAATATGCTCGAAAGATTCGAATTCAATTACATAGAGCTGGTGCCATGGATCTTATATTTCGACGGGTCCAATGCTCGAAGTGGTGCGGGTATCGGGGTCTACATCATTTCACCTAATAAAGTGATCACCAAAGTATATGCTAAACTTGAAGGAGAATGCACCAACAATAGGGCAGAGTACGAAGCCCTCATTTTGGGTTTGGAAATCATGATAGAAATGAAAGCTAAGAAAATCGAGGTGAGGGGAGATTCTCAGTTAATTGTGAATCAACTAAAAGGAATATTCAAGTGTGTGAGTCCAGTGGAAATTGCCTCATTCGCTCGAATTCACGAATTAGCTAAGAATTTCGAAGCAATTAAAATCATTCACGTGCCCAGAGAAACTAACGAGATCTCTAACGATTTAGCTCAAATGGCGTCGGGGTATAAGATTAATAAGGATCTACTCGAGACCTCCATTCAGGTCAAACCCAGAATCCTTGTACCTTTCGAGCAAAGGCAGGCATATGTTAATAAAATAGATATTATGAAAGAAAAAGAGGATTGGTGACTCGAAATTATAGATTATCTTGCAAATCCATCAAAAGGAGGATTTTCGAATAGAATCAAACTAACAGCTCACCAATATTTTTATGATGGAAAAGAATTATATAGAAAACATTTACAGGGGATATTGCTAAGATGTCTGGACCTGGAAGAAGCCATGATCACAATGGCCAAAGCACATGAGGGTATATGTGGAGCCCACCAGGCAGGCCAAAAGATGCGATGGCAGATACATCGGTATGGGTTCTATTGGCCCACTATCCTCCGTGATTGTTTGAATTACGCCCAAGGATGTAGACAATGCCAAAGATTCGGCAAGATATTAAGACAACTAACGACAGAATTGAAATCGATAATCAAGCCATGGCCATTTAGAGGATGGGCAATGGACATCATTGGAGAAATTAGACCAGCTTCCTCGAAGAGACATAGTTACATTTTGGTGGCAACTGATTATTTCACTAAGTGGGTGGAAGCTAAGGCATTCAAAAACATCAACTCGAAGCAGATAACAGAATTTATAAAAGAAAATATTATATCAATGGTCGGTATCCCAGAAACAATAACGGTGGATCAAGCAAAGGTTTTCAATAGTACAGAAGTACTTGGATTTCTAAACCAATTCAATATAAAGCTACTGAATTCTACACCTTACTATGCCCAAGCGAACGGACAAGCTGAATCTTCGAATAAACTTATTAAATCATGTATCGCTAAGATGATAGAGAATAATCCAAAGAATTGGCATGAATTACTGATAGACATGTTATGGACCTTCAGGGTGACCAAAAAAGATAGCCTAGGAACATCATCTTTCCAATTGGTTTATGGCCACGAAGCAGTTATCCCAATGGAGATTAATATAAAATTGAGAAGAATACTTGAGCAAACCGAGCTCACCTCTGAAGAATATGCCAATAATATGAACATAGAAAATTTGGATCACGAAATGGTACAAATCATGGCATTACAGCAAATCGAAATACAAAAACGAAAGATTGAGAAAAGTTATAACAAAAAGGTAAAGGCAAGATCCTTCAAAAAAGGGGAATTGGTTTGGAAAACGATATTACCAGAGGGCTCAAAGGATCACTTTTATGGAAAATGGTCCCCTAAGTGGGAAGGACCGTTCTTGATCGCCAACAGATGATCGAGAAACTCTTATAAATTACAACACTTAGATGGAATCGAATATGGTAAAGCATTAAATGCCAAACACTTAAAAATGTACACACCAAACATATGGAAAACAAATGAAGCAGTAATATTAGAAAGATTGCCCAAAACAGGCCAGAATTTCTTACACAAAACTTAGAAAGCAAAAAATCAAAATAAGTACAAGCCTTAGAACCGAATGAAAGGGAGAGAACTAGCTAGAACTTCCAAAGATGTCTCGAACTATGTTCTTGAACTCGTTCTCCAATCGGGCGACTTGATCATCAAGGGATACCATATCCGATTCTACTTGGTCGGCCAAGGAGACAAGGCGATCCCTCTCTGCCTGCAGATCAGCAATTCGAACGTCCAAATCAGCTATTTGGGCTAAGTAATTAGCCCGGGTGTTAGCTAAAACAGGGGCTCGATCCTGTAGCTGATTGATGCGCCTATTGTGCTCGATAGATGCCTCTTCATCCAAAGGGTTGATCCCTTGGTCCATATAATCTTTAAGATTATTCAGGCAGCTCTCGAGCACTTTGCGGGCCCCTTCAAATATGGGAAGCCACGTGCCTGATACTCTCGACTAGGCTTCATCAACAAGAAAACAGAGTCTCTGAATTAATGCCGGATCATTAGGGCGGCGCCGAATGTCGTAAAGCGCCGTAGTCAACTCCATCCTCGAAAAGGCAGGGGCGATGACTTCATCTGAAAAGTTCGAAAGGAAAGTTATGAAAAAGAAGCAAATACGAAGATAAAAAGGGCCAAAGACAAACTCAAAAAATACCTTCGTGAGGAGCCACCGTTGTTGGAGCGGTCGAGCTCGAAGGCGGCGGATCCGACGTAACTATTGGTGAAGAAATAGGGGGCTGATTGGGGTCGAAGGTCACGGCCGGCGAAGATTCATCTAAAGGAGGTGAAGGACTAGGGGTGAATGGGATCCCCATATCAGTCCTGGGTATCGGTTCATGACTGCTCGAGGCAACAGCAGTCGGAAGCTCTGAAAGAAATTACGGGTAGTTAAGCAGATAGCACGTAAGAAACGCTCGAAGAAATATGCAAGAAATATGCTATATTAATTACCTGGAGTAGAAACATTTTCGGCTAAGGCTGGTTGTCCTGGATCTGATGTGAGTAGAGCCACCGCAAGGGCATGATCCTCTCGAGAGGCAGTCTCCGTTGCGGGTGGAAGAGTTGCAGATGCAGAGGTAACTACAATTTGATAAAAAAATATAAGGCAAGGACTTTAACATAATAAAAATCTAAAAAGGAGTGAGAGAAGCACCTTCCAAACGAGGGAGTTTGCTATTTTTTCGGAGAAGAGATGGCTCCTCATCCTCTTCTTCACCTAATCCTACTTCTTCGATCGAAGTCAAGGTGCTAGAAATTGGTTGTTCTCGAATAACCATGGCCGAGCGCTTTCGAGTGACCGGCGCCGATGTAGGATTGGCTTTCAATTTCTTAGAGCCAGAAGAACCAGCCGCGGAGGTTTGTCAACTGACCGAAGAAGCTCGAGCAGTAATTTCCGATTCTCGAAGAGCTCGATAGAGGCTATCACCAGCTCGAACGGAGTAGTCATCTCTTTCAAACTGCCACCCCAAGGTAAGAGAGTGAGGAATCACGTAAGCATCTTCCTGACAAGACAAATGGCCAGGTAACAAATGAGAATCAAAAGTCAATAAAGAAAACAAAACCGGAGAATCGAAGATACCTCTATAGGTAATAACTTGGAGAAGTCGGCAACGTTTCCAGAACCCCCAAAGCTTTTGGTGGCCTCGGTGACCAGTCGCCATATGATACGCCTGTAGAAGTCTCGTTGCAAAGCTCTATTCCAAAAATTAGTGAAACAGGGTTCCACTCGAATAACCCTGCAAAAAGTGGGTACCGGCAACGGTAAAACCTGGCACGGTGACATCCCTCGAATTATGGTTTATACCCGGTCTCTTTTCAATTTAGGGATCATGTATTGCCTTTGGAACTAGGGACGGTTCATTGTGCAGAGAAATGGTAGAGCGAAGCTCTGGTTGATACCAAACTGCCTCGAGCATAACTAGGAGTAGATAGAAAATATGAGTAACACAAAGAATGAAAATCCCATGAAATGGCAGTACTATCTAATACCAAAATAACGATGCGAAACAACAAATAACAAGTACCTGGGGAATATAAACCTCAACACCGGGAGTGTTATCGGCATACTGAAGGTCTCGAGAAAATAAAATGGCACGCCAATACGGTTGATCATCATCTTGTTCTTCGAGGGAGTCAATGTCAGCCATCCAATCTGAAAGGGCGGTGTGAGACCAATGGGTGCCGACTTGATCATGTCTGGTTTCGAAAAACGGGCACCAAGTTGACACGTACAAAGGGTTGTACAGAGTGCACAAAGTCGGAAGATAAGACCCCTTTTCGAGAGGGATCAGAAGGTTCATAGTGGCTTCACCATAACAAGCCCAACTCGAGAGAGGCTTGAGGTTGCTCGAGGAACTTAAGGCGGTCTCGAAAGAGGGAAGGCTTCTAACATTGAGCAATTCGGGGTAGTAAAGGAAGACCCAACAAGTTAATAACCATAGGGGGCCAGATACCCTTTTCACGCTCGAAGGACTTTGGAAAATATGAAACATCATTCGATAAAAATGGGATAAAACTAGGGGAGCTAACTCGATCGGCCCCATGGTTTCGGCGATATTAGCAGCCAGTGGAAGGAAAGTCTTGTTCAAGACACATCCCGAGTTCATGAATAATCGACAAAGAACAAAATTTAGAAAGAGTACCTCTTCGAAGTCAGGTACCGGATCCTCGTTCTCGACGAAATATTTGACCAAAACCGAGTAGGCTATGTTGGAGCCACTACTCTTGCCATGATGTTGTAGCCACTGGGAGGCGGCCACCAAGATTGATTTGGCTGTAGAAATAGGTTCACTCGAGGGGAGAACCGTGCCAAGTGGAGACAGCCTAGTGATCAACGCCACGTCCTCGAGTGTGACTGTTTGAATCCCTCGTGGTAAAACAAAGCCATTATAGGAGAGATGCCAAGATAGGGCTAAAGAATCAGTCATCACCTGCTCAAAAGGTAACACCTGATAGCAGGCCAATCGAATCAGGCCTAGAATGCGATTTTCCCTCCATTTGGGATGAAATTGGAGGAGACGCTCGAACCAGGGAAAGGCGTCGATACTCCCAATCCACCCATTTATGGGTTTCCTTATGTTAGTCCAGGCAAATTTTCGCACCTCTCGATTCATACAAAGGGGAGTAAGAGCACCCTCCAAAGTGGGCCAAACCCCTAACAACTCGGGGGCTTGTGGAGCCGCTCCATCAAAGACGGTCGAATCGAATCGGGGACCAAGGGATAAATGAGGAATTGACTCTCCTCTGCGAATAGAAGTTCCTCGAGGAACTATATGGGACGTCTCGATTGACGCCACTTTGGTATCGAGATAATATTGTCAAAAATTTCTCGAAATTTGGTGGATCTCCTGAGCATCCTCACAACCCAAAATCGATGCTTGGGGAACTAGGAAAGTAAGATCATGAACGGCTAGATGGGGAGGCACGGCCATAATGTGACTCAGGCCAAGAAAATAAGGGCACCAGAAGGGCGGCAAGCGATGATGATGCTCGAAGAAGACGAGGAGTAAGAATGATAGTAGAGGAGGAAAAGTAAAGAGGAAATTAGGCAACCAACCTATTTATAAGGGTTGAGATGATCGGACAAGAAAAGCCACGACAATTGATGGGTAGGATATCGAAAAGCCGGCGATTTGAAGGAGTTATGATGATTCGCGCGAATCGATACACGTAACACCGGGAACGTAAATTCATAATGATTGAAATTGAAAACCCCGAGAAAAACCTTGAAGGATGTATTTTTCAATAACCGTCAGGAAAGTGAAAAGTCTCAACATTTAGGGATGAGACGGGTTATTTGAAAGAAGAAAAGACCCGCGAAACTGAAGCGTTCCCAGAGAGAGATGTATCTATTTGATATACATGAAATCGAAATATTCATATATATCAGGGGGCATTTGTTTATAATAAATGATAAATGACAAGTGGGTCATTCGAAAAATACCATGAAAAAGAGACTGAATGGGGATGGGCCCAAGTAGGGAAACAAAATGATATGGGCCACTTGAACGAATATAAAGAAGCAGGAAAATGAGGCCCATTTAACGAGGAAGTTTATCCAAAAGAAAAATGGACGCGCCAAACTCTGAGATTTTGAAACAAGGAGTTGAGGACGGTTAGCTAAAATGGGGAACGTGGGGCGTCCGCAAATATAAAAGGCGAGAAGAAGAAGGAAGAAAGCAGACAACATCTCAGAGAAAAAACTTATCTTTTCAGATTTTTCATTAAAGCAGTTTACGTAGTGTAGTTCAGTATTTTCGTTGTTTTCCTTTTAGATTAGAATTTAGATTCTGTTCAAACACTTGTAATTTTTAGTATAGAGTAATCTGGTAGCATAGTAATAGACGTAGCGAGAGGCTGAATCCATAGCTTGTACTTCGAATCAAGAATCGATGGAGGTATGCTCCTTTTTCTCAATTTAATGTATTTTGGCTGTTTACGTATTACGATCATATTTGCTGCATATACCGTAGAATAAGTAAATAAAAAGGCGTAGGACCACCATTAGCCTATTTGGGCAGGGGTCGGTAGATAATCCTAAGTTAAGGTTATCACGAGGCGGAGACCGTCTACTCAAAATCTCTCCTTATTCTAGTCTGTTTTTCACGCGAAACATATATATCATTCAATCGAAAGTTTATAACGTCTGGAACAATACAATTCATATTGACTCAAACGTGTAGAAAGAACATCTAAAACACTAGCTATCAAGTTCTTGAAGATAACAAATCTTAAAAACTCACAATTGAACACAAGAAAATTCTTGTGCAATTCTTATTCAAGAAGAGATGAAAGTCTCATTCGAGAGAGAAAGCAAACTCTCATATGAGAGAGAAAATAAAATATTAAACAAAATATCTTAAATGCTACATAATAACTTATGTATCACCCGTCTTCATCTCGTCAGATCTGTCTTTGTCTCGATAGATCCATAGCCGTCTCGTCAGATTTGAAGATGTGATGTACAAGTTGAAGAAGGGTGCTCCAACCCAACCTGCCGACGATGGTGGTAACAGTGGTGAAAAAGATGACTGTTTTACCAAGCCATCACCGGTGGAGGAAAATAGAAGAAAAAAGAAAGTTAGGGTTTAGAGAGAGATGTGGAGAGAGATGAGTGTTTTCAAATGTTATGAAAGATTTCTCTTCTAAATATCATATTTATGGGCTTAAATATATAACAGTTTGCAATTGATGAGTGTGACATTTGCTTCACAAATTAATTAAGGCAAAGATGCGAAAGTGTTCCATGTATGTCGTCTAGTCCCATTTTGGTACCATGCATATTAAATTGATAAATTTTGTCTTATATCTCTTAAAGTTTTAATTGATTCTAATTTAGCCCCACGTCAATTTTCTACGAGAATTTCTGCACATACTCTCACCAAATTAAAACTCTAATAGAATCTAAATATTAAAAAGGAAACAAAAAACAAAAACTATTTATCAGAATAACTTAATTAAAATCGTCTAATGAGAATATGAGCCCATTTTTTTTTATTTTTTTTAAAGGGAATCCCAAGGTAAATCTCCGCCAGTCACCCAAAAGAGCAAACCTGCCCATACGTAATAGCCCGCAAATCACGTACGGGGGTAATCCGTCTTAGGTTTCTCATAAGCGATGGGCTCGCTAAGCCCAGGGGCCCCCAGAGCAGGACGAAGGAATAAACTCCCCAGACCAAGCATCACTTGGGTTTCGAACCCGGATAGGTTCTCACGACAAAAGCCTTATGAACCACTGAACCACACCCCTTTGCTTAGAATATGAGCCCATTATTGATGATAAAAGAACATAATCTGTCAATCACAAATCATCCCAACTCAACCCTCAATCATCTAAGGGGAAAATTTTATTTATGGTCCCATTAGCTCATTTTAGATTTAGTTTAATTGGAATTTCACTTATGCTTTTGGTCTCATAGGATTGAAAAAGCTGCACTTTTGGTCTCATTTGTCAAAAAGAGGATGAAATGAGGCTAGCGTCATACATGCACCTTTATCTCAGATAGTACAAAAAAACAGTGCGTGTATACACTCGCCCTTTTCCATCCATTTTTTGTTGGTTAGGACTAAAAGTGCAACTAAAATTCCAATGAGACTAATTTTAAAATGAGTGAAACCTTATAAAACTAGACATTTTCCCTATCATCTATGGCACAACCGTGACAACAATATTAAAGATTTCTTGCGATCAGCTATTGTCATTCAGTGTTAGTCTTGAACAAGCATGCAGACATAGTTTGCATTGGAACATAATTCTAGGATAATATAAGAATCCAAAATAAAGCATAACAATAAGGAATATTTACACCCACACCTCTTATTTATTGTGTAATTACCAAAAGCCTTATGAAGTTTTGAAAATTACCAACAACATAACACTCCCTATCGGGGGTAAATTGGAATATATTTATACTAACAGGGGTTGAAATTGTAGTCTGATAGGGGCTGGCATGAATTATACCTTTTTTTCACCCACAAGGAAAGTTATGATAATTTACTAAGTAGGGAGATTTTGGTAATTAGACTTAAAATGAGGGAGTGTGGGTGTAATTATTGCTAACAATAAAGAAGAAAAGGAAAATTGTAATTTTGGTCTTGTATATTAGGGGGGTGCCAATTTTGGGACAGTTTCTTTTTCAACTTGCAATTAAGTCTAGTATCTTTTAATTTTGTGGCAATTTTGGTTCTGGAGCTAGCAATTTTGCTCCTCCAACGTAGAAAATTGAAAAAAATTGGGATTTTACATCTGATTTTGGGGTTTTCGAATTTTTGGAGGGAAATTGGGTTTTTGCTGATTTTGGAGGGAAAAACTTAGGGCTTTTGGTAATATTATATTTATATATGCTTTTGCTTATTTTATATTTATAAAATCTCTTTTAACTTATGTTGCATCTTTTATACATATTTTATTATGAAAATGATAAAGTATTAGATAAAAAGTACTCTCTCATTCCTCTCATATTTGAAAAATAACTTTCCATTAACTGTAAAATTTTATTTCTCTCATATTTTAATTTAGTATTTTAAATTTGTCCGGAAGCTTATATTACATAATATAAAGTATTAGCCGTGTCCATAGCATGTTGGTTACTCCTCCAGTCGCATATAATGTTGTATCTATTTTTTTTTCCTTTAAATTTTGAGATACACAGTCCATGATATATTAAATACATGTCTTTCCTCTTATTCATCTCCAATGAGTATATGAGAACAATAGGAAGTTATTTTTAGAAAATTTTGTCTGAATCTCTTAGAAAAAAATATCTCGATTCTCATTCTTTTGAATAATTTCATTATTTAAAATTCAATTAAAGTATGAGAAATCCATAAAAAAATAAAATAAAAAGAACATGTGATTATGAAGAAAAAACCTAATTAAATATATTCTTACTATGATATTCAAATGTGTGGATTTTATTTTTAATATGTATATTTTTTGTATGAAAAAAATTGCAATTTTGGTCCTATATATTAGGGGGTGACAACTTTGGAAAAGTAACTTTTTCAATTTGCAATTAAGTTCTTTATTTTTCAATTTTGTGGCAATTTCAATCCTTGGAGTGGCAATTTTGGTCCTCCGGGCCGGAAATTATAAAAATTGAGGATTTTGCATCCAATTCTTGAAATTTTTTAGATTTTGGAGGGAAAATTGGAACTTTTGCTGACTTTGGAGGGAAAAATAATTACTGTGCATCCATTTGAGATGCACAATATTAAAATAATCTTGCTAAAATACAAGTATGACAAAATATATTTACATATATACATACATAGAAAATAAAAATATAATAATAAAGAATCACTAAATAATGTCTAAGACTACTTTATTTTTATTTTTCATACTTTAACTTGTTGTATTTAATACTCACATTTTTAAAGTATCATGAACTATATAAATGTACATTATTAAATACTGTATATATACATACATATATATATACACATAATAAAAATAAAAATTCACACATCTGAATGTCAAAGTAGGAATATATTTAATTAATTTGTAGCTTCATAATCACATGTTCTTATTGTTGGGAAACTCAAATAATACACAGCGAAAAATAAAATCTGTTAGGAATTTCATGTTAGATGTTTTGATGATGACAATTAGGAATCTTGTTAGACCCCAAAGTTATGTATGCTTAAATTTCATAGATACTTCTATAAGCATTTGAACATTAGAAATGTATAGGCTTTCTTTTATCTTTTACTTTTGACATTCTTAGATCAAGAAGTCTATTAGATTATGTGTTTGATACTTTCTGAGTGAGCTTATCAAGACTGCGAAATCTGAAGATACTTTCTGAGTGAGCTTATCAAGACTGCGAAATCTGAAGACTCCAAGCGTCCAAGAAATCAATAGTGAATGAAGTTTGAAGAAGTTCACTCTAAGCGCCTGACATGTTCTGAGTGAGGTGTCAAGTAACGAAGACTGAAGTTTCAAGCGTCTACACTTCTAAATAAAGTCTGAAGACTTTTCCAAGCGTCTAAACATTAAATAGTCCTCCGGATTAAATGGAACTTTCAGTTCATGAATGAAGCGTCTATCAAATGACAAACATTCTCCTGAAGCGTCAGATTGAAAGGAGTTTAATGCAAATATTCTTAGTGCATTAAATGCCAACGGGCATTTAATTCAAATGCATTAAATGCTGATAAGAGCATTAAATGTGATAAGCACTTTCAGACGTACGGAGAAGCCATCCTATTGGACTGTCAACAATTCAAAGACTGCAGCACCAACTTTTGTGCAGCAGATTTTCAGGAAAAAGGACAAAAGTTGTTCACTCGCGAAAGTGAGAGACACGCGCCCTTGCATCTGTCAAACGAACACTTTCTCCAAGAATGCCTATAAATAGAACTTCAACAACAAACCAAACATAGAACAATTATCAAGCAAAATTGTTGTTGCATTGAAGTCTCATTCCTTAAACTCTCAGAAAAGCCAGAATAATCAAGAAAATATTCTCTTTGCTTTTCATCAAATCCTGAGACAGTCAACCCAATATCTCAAACATTCTTTTTGAAGAAACTACACTACTAATGAGATATTCCAGTTGTTTGAACTTCATCAAAATCAAACAAACCTTTTAGAAAAACCCTATCCAAGCCTCGCGATCTGTGTGAAGTCGAAGTTGGATACTTGTATTATTTCTGGGTGAAAGAAGCAAGGGGATTGAAGTGATTTGGAGCAGAAATCTGTGTGATCAAGGAGCTCAAGTCATCGACATCCATCTCTCCCTAATTTGTAGAAGATTCTGTGTGATTCTTTGAGAATCATTTTAGTGGATTGCCTCCAAGTGTTCGAGGAGAAGAAGGACGTAGTTGGGATTACACCACCCAACGAACCTTACAAATATTGTGTCATTTACTTTTCAGTCAATTCTTTCATCTATCATATCATTGCATGAATTGATTAAGTAAAACACAATCAAAAGTTAAGCAACTAAGAAACCTCTTGTGACGCTAAAGCTTTCAAAGAGAAAACTCCAAAAATCATTCCGCTGTGCTAACAATGATTAAAGAACTGAACGCTTAACCTACTTGGTCAAAGTATTCAGATCTTGAAGTCTGAGTTAACTTCCTAAAATCAGTCTTCATCAGACGCTTCGCCAAAGCGCCAATATTTTTAAGTGAACGCTTAAGTCAAGCGTTAGACACTTCAAGCGTCTATCTTTTCAAGCGTCCAAAAATCTTTTAGTACGAAACTTTTTGAAGTCGAAAAAGACTTCAGGATCTATTCAACCCCCCCCCTTCTAGACCCTTTCGTATGCCTCTTGGGACCAACAAGTGGTATCAGAGCGGTTAAAATTGAAATTTTAAAATTTTCAAGCATAACTGCTTGTTTAAATCCTTTTCGTTCAAAATCTAGTTGCGTTTAAAATTTTCAATATGGCATTTGCTAAAGTTCCCAAACTGACTGAATCAAATTTTGACACATGGAAAGTCAAAGCATTTACATATCTCTGTTCATGTGATGATGACATGTGTGATATTATTTCAGATGGGCCAATTAAAATATACAAAGTTATCACAAGAGCGCCTGGAGCCACGGAAGAAACTCCGATGGTTACGTTGAGAAACCAAAACAAGAATGGACTCCAGATGAGCGTCGAAGAGCTAATTTGGACAATGTTGGTCGTAACGCTCTATATACGGCTATTGGAGACAATGACAACTTATTTAACAAGATCAAGTCTTGCAAAACTACTAAAGAAATATGGGATAAGTTGGCAACGATTTGTCGTGGTTCAGCTCAAATCAAAGAAAACAAACTTTCCATTGCCAAGGAAAAGTTTAACGGATTTAAGATGCTACCCAATGAAACTTTAGAGCAATTGGATATAAGATTTACAGCTCTAGTTACAGAACTTACATCGTTGGGAATGGATTTACAGAACCGAGAAATGGTGGTTAAAATCTTTAGAAGCTTACCAAGTAAATTCTTGATGAAGACAACCGCTATGAGAGAATCAAATATACTGGATCTCCTAACTCCAGAAGATGCCTTTTCAGAGCTAAAAGCATTTGAGTTCGAGTTGAATTCTGCTAGTGATATTGTGAGTAGTCCAGTGATTGAATCTGGAGCGCTTATTGCATCAATCAAAGGTAAATCGGGTAATAAAGGAAATAATTCAGATATCAATGAGGAAGAAGAGTTGGCTTTGCTGAATAGATTCAGGAAGTTCTTGAGATATGAAAAGAAAGGAAAAGGTGTTAATAATCAAGGACAAAGTTCATATCAAGCGCCTTCTCCTGTGCAACAACAGTTTCAAGCGCCTCAATATTCTGTTCCTTCACCCCAAGCGTCTGTTCAATACCAAGCGTCTACTCAAAGTCTCCCAGCTCTAGTGGTCTCAAAACCACACATTGCAAGGTTAACAAATGAACAAAAGATGAAAACTAATCTGTGTTATAATTGCAGGAAACCAGGGCTCTACCAGGTAAATTGCCCTTATCCAAACGTATCCAAAACCTCAAGGCAGGATTACTTGGATAGAAACCAATTCAGGAGCAACCTTCATCAACAAGGTTTGCTAGCGGAATCAGAACCAGCATCCGCACCTAAAGATTTAGAATCATCAGAAGAAAGCAGTGATGATGATGAGCCATTAGATGACTCAACGCTCATATGTCTCATAGCCAGAGATGATGAAGCGTCGCCTGAGGTAATCAATGAATTATCAATTCCTCTTTCTTATGATGAATTACTTGACAAAGTCAAAGAATACTACAATGATTGTCAAGAAGCTGCCAAAATATATCAAAATGACCTCGCTATTATCTCATTACTCACAAGAGATAAAGTGACGCTCAGAGTAGAGTTGCGAGTTCAGCAACAGTGCATTGAGAAGAACCAATCGCTTGAGAGTGAAATTATTCAATTAAAAGGTGATCTTGATATAATAGTCAAGAGAGAAGCTGAGTTGATCGCTAGACTTGCTAAATCAGAGCAGCTCATCTCATCATTATCAAAAGTTTCTAGACAGTTGGATAATGTGACTGAAGTAACCAGATTATTTGGCGAGAAGACCGGTTTAGGATGCGATAAACTCGGTAAACAGTCCAATCAATCTAATGTTATGGCAAACAACAAAGGAAAGGGTGTTATCTTTGTTGAAAAAGGTTCACAAGGTCAAACACAAAATGAACCAAGTGACAATGGTAAGAGGCCAAATGAAAAAGTCAAAGCTAACTCAGGCAAATGATTCACAAAGACGGGTCTATCCAAACTCTCAAAAGGCTAAAGATAAGACTGATCACTGTGAATCAAGCGCTAAACGTCCAGCACCAAAAGTGCAACCCAAGCCAGCGCCAAGGAAATACCAGCGTCAATATCCAAGACAGTCAAGATCATATTATCGATACTATGATGATTATGATTATGACTATGATTATGACTATTATTATAATCGAGGATATTATTATACACCCAAAAAGCACACACAACACGTTGTGAAACCCAAAAAGGCCAATATTCCTACAATGAGGACAAGGCAAATATGGGTTCCTAAAGTTCTAATTCAAACTAACTATGTTACTAATGTTGAAGGACCCAAGCAACAATGGGCACTAAACAGAAATAGAACTTCCCTTTTTGATTGCAGGTACCTAGAGCTACAGCCGATACATCTATATGGTACTTTAATAGTGGATCGTCAAGGCACATGGCTGGTTCCAAAGATCTTCTTATCAACTATCAAGCTGCCAATGGTCCTCAGGTTGTATTTGGTGACAACTCCAAAGGTAAAACCAAAGGTATAGGTACTGTACATAGGGGGAACATCATGATAAGTGATGTTTATTCTTTTGAGGGTCTGAAGCACAATTTATTAAGCATAAGTCAATTTTGTGATAAAGGCTTTGAAGTCATATTCTCAAGTGACTATTGCTATATAAACGACGCTAAGACTAAGTCTACTAAATTGAAAGGAAAAAGAACTAACAACGTATATTTGGTAGATTGGGGTTCAACACTTGATAACAACCCAACATGTTTTGTTGCTAAAAGTGAATCTAAAATGGGTTGGTTATGGCATAGAAAAATGAATCACCTCAACTTTAAGACAATCTCTCAGCTAATAAGTCAAAATCTTGTAGAGGGATTACCAAATGGACCATTTCATAAAGATCGTCTTTGTGACGCTTGTCAAATGGGTAAACAAGTTAAATCATCGTTCAAGAGAAAACCTCATCTATCTACCTCTAGAATACTTGAACTACTTCACATGGATTTGTTTGGACCCGTTCAAACGATCAGTGTAAGCGGTAAAAAGTATACTTTGGTGATAGTAGATGATTTCTCTCAATTTACTTGGGTGGAATTTCTTTCATCCAAAGATGAAACAAGTTAACAACGCTTATTCGGAAACTTCAAACATTGAAAAACCTTAAGGTTGCAAGAATAAGAAGCGATCATGGTACTGAGTTTACTAACAAGATTGTTAAGAAGTTTTGTGCAGAAAATGGAATACATCATGAGTATTCAGCTTCCAGAACTCCCCAACAAAATGGTGTTGCTGAGCGCCGGAACCGAATGCTTAAGGAAGCCGCTAGGACTATGTTAGAAGAATCCAAGTTTGCTCCTAGATTTTGGGCCGAAGCGATCAACACTGCCTGTTACACTCAAAACCGCTGCGTGATCAACAAACAGCATGGGAAAACTCCATATGAATTGTGGAAGGGACGTAAGCCAAATGTTTCATATTTTCACGTCTTTGGTTCTAAATGTTTTATCTATAATAATGGATCCCAAAGCCTAAAGACTTTTGATCCTAAAGCGGATGAAGGAATCTTTCTAGGCTACGCCAAAAATGGAAAGAATTTTCGCATTCTCAATAAGATCAAATCGAAGGTCGAGGAATCTATTCTTGTTATTTTTGATGATGCTAACCAAGAACCGAGTAAGGTTAATTTAAATGATGTAGGAGTTGAAGATCTATGTCATCAAGCGTCTAAGATTACTACTGATGAAGATACTGACGACGATGATGAGATCTCAGTGCCACCTCCTAAGAATACTCGTGAGATTACTCTAAATCATCATGTAAGAAATGCTGATGATCATCAAGAGCACACAAGAAATTGTGAACTTGAAGCGCCTACGCAAGAAGGTAGTCAAGCGTCTGTTCCTCAAGCGCCTGTTCAACCTCTTAACCCCTTCCAACCAGACAGATTATGACAGCGTGATCATCCACCTGAGCAGATTATTGGAGATATTGAAGCACCTGTTAGGACTAGAGCCGCTACGTTCAATGAGGCTATGTTCGCAAGCTTTCTATCTCAAATGGAACCTAAGAAAGTGGATGAAGCGCTAAGCGACCCAAGTTGGATTGAAGCTATGGAAGAAGAGCTTAATCAGTTCGAATGAAATAAGGTTTGGGTGTTAGTACCAAGACCAACTCACCAAGGAGTTATTGGAACTAGATGGGTATATAGAAACAAGATGGATGAGAACGGCATTGTTATAAGGAACAGGCCAGACTCGTAGCTCAATGATATTGCCAAGAGGAGGGTATTGACTTTGATCAGACATACGCTCCTGTCGCTCGCCTTGAAGCAATCCGCATGTTTCTAGCGTATGTAGCGTTCAACAAGTTCATGGTGTATCAAATGGACGTGAAGAGTGTTTCCTGAATGGTAAGCTCCAAGAAAAAGTGTATGTGGAGAAACCACCAGGATTCATCAACAATCATGGTAAGGGTATGGTTTACAAGCTAGAAAAAGCATTTTACGGGCTTAAGCAAGCACCCCGAGCATGGTATGACACTCTCTCTATCTTTCTTATTGGTAAAGGCTTTTCAAAATGCAGCGTTGACACAACGTTATTTAAAATTACCAATAACGAAGATATTCTCTTAGTTCAAATTTATGTTGATGATATTATATTTGGTTCTACTAACAAGCGCCTGTGTGAGAAATTTTCGAAAATGATGCAAGAACAATTTGAAATGAGCATGATGGGTGAATTAACTTTCTTCTTAGGACTACAAGTTAAACAACTCCCTAATGGCATATTTATTAACCAAGCTAAATATACACGAGATATGATTAAGAAATTTGGTATGGAAAATGCATCATATTCAAAAATTCCAATGAGCCAAACGCTTAAGTTAGATAAAGATGAAAGTGGAAAGAAAGTTGATATCACTAATTATAGAGGTATCATTGGATCACTCCTTTATCTTACTGCCAGTAGACCTGATATTATGTTTTCGGTATGCATGTGTGCACGTTTTTAAGCTGATCCTAAAAAGTCACACTTAATTGCTGCCAAGAAAATCTTTAAATACCTAAAAGGCACACAGAATGTGGGCTTATGGTATCCTAGGGATTCTCCTTTTGAACTAATTGGTTACTCAGATGCAGATTTTGCAGGTTGCAAAATAGATTGTAAAAGCACTAGTGGTACTTGTCAATTTCTAGGTGATAGGTTAGTTTCATGGCATAGCAAGAAACAACAATCCATAGCTACCTCCACAGCTGAAGCTGAGTATGTAGCTGCAAGAAGTTGTTGTGCACAAGTATTATGGATGAGGCAACAACTTAGAGACTATGGAATAATCCTAGGTCCAACCCCCATTCATTGTGATAATCAAAACGCTCTAGCCATGACTCAAAACCCTGTTCGTCATTCCAGAACCAAACACATTGACATTAGATACCATTTCCTTCGTGACCACGTTCAAAAGAAAGACATCTCCATGCACTTCATTGGAACTGACAAACAATTGGCAGATATCTTCACCAAAGCACTCAACGAACAACGTTTTCTCACTTTGAGAAGTGAACTAGGTATGATTGATTTAAACGCTTAATCATCAAGCATCATACTTTATTAGACATATAATTTAGGGGGAATCCACTTGATTTATGTCTAAAAGCCTTCTTTGAAAAACAAAATAAATGGTACAAGTTATCAACTTTAGGGGGAACCTTAAAATTGTACTTGAACATAACTGTAAGCGTCAATGATCAAAATTTTTAGATGCATGATCATCAACGCTCAGTATTATTTTTGCATAAAATATTGGACGCTCAAACATAAAAAGGACTTTGACTTTAAGCGTCTATATTACAACCGTTAAAATGAATACCAACCAATGGTATCAGTTAAGCGTTGAATCAAGTCCAATCAACTCTTAATATAAAATATTTTCTTTACAAGCCATGCATAAAGTTTCCAAACTTCTTTCGAAGTAGTGGGTAGACTCAAAAGTCTATTTTGTACTATACTCGCACGCTTCTATCACATCAAACTGGCGGGTAATCAGAAGTTTCTTTTCAAAATGACGGTTCAGAGATAGCACGTGTTTGTGTACGTGTCAATGTACAAAAGGGCGCGCGCGTTACACTCAGAAAATGCTAAACGTTTTTAAAATTTTAATTCGGATGTCAAATCTTTATATATGAGAATTACCAAATGTAACTTCTCTCTATTACACAAAACTCGCGTCCGCAGTTAATGAATTTATGGCTGAGATTCAACAATCGTTACATGTGTCTAAATCTTACAGAGACTAGAGAACACAAGTTTCAAAAATTCTTTACTGTGTCATTTAAAACACAAATTCTTCAGAAAGACAATTCACTTTTACTCAAACATATCTGCAAAACTTATTCTCTCTCTCTCAAAGCAAAAGAAAATCTCAGTTCATCTCTTTCACTAAAAATGGCACCAAAGAAATCTTCGTCTACTTCTGCTGAACTTACCATCAAGGTGACTGAAAGCCTTGTTGTCGACTGTAAATTTCTCTATGAACAACCTCAGATCAACCTAACAGACATGATGGACATGGTCGTCAAAGCTGGGCTCAAATCGTTCTTGACCCAATACTCATAAATGTTTCCTACTGAAGTCGATACCTTTTGGAAGACTGCTAAACTTTCAGAGGACAAGAAGTCTATCTCCTGTCTAATTTCTTTATCCAAGAAGGAGTCTCCAAAGGAATTTCTCTTATCTGCTTCCACCATTGCCAAGAACTTCAATCTTCCAAATGAGGGTGAGGCATTGGATTGTGTTAATCTAAAACAAATCAAGGAAGCCTGGACAACCATGAGTGCGTACGACGATGTACCCTACACTCAGTATTTCGAAAAGAAAGACCTGGTGTCCAAATAACGGCTGTTGGCTGATTTCTGCAGCAAGATCATAGAATGCCGAGTGGGAACCTTTGATAAGGTGAACCCCATACAATTTCAGATGATGACTGCTATACTCCTCAACATCAAAATCAACTGGAGTGAGTACATCTTTGGAAGGTTTCGGGACACTCTAAGCGCCTCGAATAAACCTTATGGACTCGTTCTAAGTGACCTGTTGTACAAATCAAAGTGTGTATACTCATCTAGACTTCCGTTGAATAAGTCCAAGTTGTTGGGAAAAAGGATTCTGAATAACCTGTTCAATCCTCCAAAAATTGGTGGTGCTGCTAAACAACTGTCTGAGTGTCTGGAAGTACGTCAAGCATCCGATAAAGAAGCGGAGCGTCCAGTGCCAGAAGAAGTTGTGAAGCGTCCGGCTGCAACGAAGAAGAGGGCTCCCAGAAAGCCCAAGGTTCAATTTGTCGCCTCCTCTCAAAAGGACGATGAGGAAACCGATAAGGATGCAGAGGACAAGTTACCTCTCAAAAGAAGGAAGCTGGAAAGGATCATCAAACAAATAGACTTTGAAGAACCAGCTGCTGATCCTCCCGCTCCACCGTCTAAGCTCGTTGAGGGAGTCAACGTAAAGAAAATCTTCAAGCATTCCAGGACTAGCAAGTGTCGAGTTGCTCCTGTTCCTGAAGAGCCTGAGACTGATGAGCCAAGCGCTCAAGTTGCTGATGAGCCAAGCGCTCAAAGAATTGCTGTTGAGACTAGTTCTGAGGGTAAGTTTATTTCTTCCCACAGCATTTCTATTCCTACATCTGTAGAAGATCCTGCTCTTATAGAGGATAGTTCTCGTATTACAGCTATAGTTCCAGCCGCTGCTGAAGCGTCAACAGCTGTCCTACTGGATGTTGATATGACAGAAGTTGTCACTATTGCTAAAGATGTTGCCGCAGAAGTTGCCGCAATTAAAGCTGAGGAACCTGCTACTACAGAGGTTCAGATTCCTATCCCTGGTCAGGCTATAACAGAGGCACGCTCAGAAGGTCAGAGTGTTTCTAAAGACGTTCCAATGCCTAGCCACTTCTTCAAACTCGACCCACTGAAGACGATTGATCATTCAATCAACTATATGCCTCCAGTTCCTGAAGAAGAATTCATTCCAGCTGGCTATAATGAAGAATGTTACATCGTCGCTGAAAATGATTTAGCCACGATAATTGATAGAGATCGGGCTCTTGTGGAAATGCTGTTTAGTAACGAAGTCACAAGTGTCGAATTTGCATACTACTTGGCACTAGGCAATGGAGATCCTCTACATCCTACCCCAATGTCTATACAGATATTTGAAAAATAGGGTACTGATAGAATTCCACAAGGGGATGTGGACTTAGCTTACTTTCTGGATATGGGACGCAACAAGCCTTCAGGTTTTGCTCCAAGAAACTACAAGATTAGAGCCTAAGAGCGTCTACCTGTGGAGCTTTTAAATCCTGGAGAGGAAATCTTAAACAAAGAGGGTTATTCCCACTTTCGTTCAGTTGTGCACAATGCTGCTAATCATAGTCTTCCCAACCCATTAAGATTGTGGACAAATAAAAGTCCCTATATAGGTGAGCGTCCTGCCTCTCTAAACGCTCTCATTCAAGAAGAGGCTGATTACTTCTTACAAAGCGTCCTGAATGCAAACTATCAGCCTGATAAGCATCGCTTTGAAGCCATCCGAGATATTCATCATGAAGGCCTTTGTGCCATTCTGAATGCAGGCACAACCTTCTGTATGAATGAGGTTACCTTATGTACAAACCTACGTTGGCCAGCGTTACAAGTTTGAAGACCTGGTCAAGGAACGTCACCTGTTCACAATCGGCATGCTAGAAAAAAGAAGACAGTTTGCTCGATATTGCTTACAGCGCCGAGAAGCAAGAGTTGGGCCACTTGCTCTCTTACCATCTTTTCGTCAACCAATTGAACGCTTTCTGCGTGAAGCATTGGCTAGGATTGCAGATTTGCCAATCAATTACTGTGGCCAAGCGTCAACAAGCGGAACAAAGCCTACTTCAAATTTAACGCTTACACCTGGCCAGCAGGAAGACAACATCAGACATATGTTGAAGATGCTCCCTCCGTTACGGGATTTCGACAACGTCTTCACTGCAAACCTGAGAAATCCAAATGGATCCATTATAAGACCTCTTTTTGGGTATCCATTGCTCTTCTCTTTTCGACAGGAACTGATAGAACACTATGCCTATGTTCTCTCTTTACTCGGAAGAAATCCGGGCATCTCGCGTGCAGCCTTGTCTTACGTTGAAGAATGCATGGCAATGTATGTATCCGAGTCTGAGCGTCCATTGGAGTTTCCAAAAGATAGAGTGCTATGCTTCTCATTCACTCCACGTGACGATGCTCTATTCTTTATTAAGGCTCCTCGTTGCAAGATCTTTGTTAACCACATGCTCCAGATCTTAGGACCAGGATGGGTCATAGCAATGGACACTCCATTCCGCACTCTAAGTGATTTCTCGACCATTCCTATTTCTCGAGTAAATGAGTTAATCAACAATTCATCAAGGAGTTTGCTGATTCAGATTTTGGAAGGCTCAACTTCAGATTCTGTGACTTTAGTCATCTAACTACTGTCTCTTCCTTACCTTCCACATCTGATACAGAAGTTGCCTTAGCGCCCATAGTGGAACCAGTTCAAGCGTCTCAACCAGAGGCTGTGCCTGACGCTTCAACTTCACCTATGCCAACGGTTGCTGAGATAGCAATCCATTCGTCTGTCTTTAATCCAGATTTTCAACAACCATCTATCGAGTCACTAAAGCACACCTCAAAATTTAAACAACCAGCTACCCCCGAATGTGCCTCAAACATTTGTGCCTCTCCTCACTGAAGGGTTGGAAGAGATGAACGCTCAAGCGTCCAATCATGCAGAATCTCTCCACTGGATCAAGGAAGACTTAGCTAAGATCGAGAAGGAGAATATGAGCGCTCAAGTTGCTCATATGCGCGGAGCTGCTGATGCTGCCGTAGACACTGCTCTCTCTTGTATGCAGACGATGATCGATGGACTTGCAGCTAATCAAATTGCTATGAAAGAATCTCTTGAAGCAACATTTGATGCGTTGGCTGCATCCATGGTCCAAATGGCTGCTCAAATTGCCATTCTTACTGAAACTACAGTAAAGGCTGATGATGGCAAAAAGGGAAAAAAGAGGGAAGCTCATGCAAGTTCAAGAGCTCAATCAAGTTCTAAGCGTCAAGAAGTGAAGCGTCCAGAGCCAAAAAATCCACAAGATTTTGTCTTCTTGCCACCTCCTCCTCCTTTTCCCGAATCCAATTACCCTTCATGGGTTGCCGCCACAGGAATTCCTAGTAGAAGAACTGGTTTTCCTCCCATCGCTTTCAGAGCAGATATACCTGTTCCATCTCAAGCGCTACTTGAACAATTCAATATACCGATGGAGCGAGTGCCACTTCCAGAGCCTACTACTCCTCAAGACTTGGCTGTGGAAATGGAGTTCTCAGACTTATCTCAAGCGTTCAGAGCAGTTCTTAGGCATATGGGTATTGATACATCCGAATGGGATCGACGGCATACAGTGTACGAAACAAGGAGAAAAAGGGAAAACCGTTTCGTAATTGACAGAGATCATCATATAATGATCACCCTTCAAGATCTCATCGAAGAAGCCATCAGAACAGAAATGATCAGACGAAGAAATCTTACCAGAAGAATGTAGATCATGATAGCTCTTTGTAATTTAACCTTCTCTTCTGTTTCTACACAGTTTGTAAAATGTATGAATTCTCCAAATATATATAAAGTACATTTTTCAGTTGAAACATCTCGTTGAAGCTTAACTAACTCTTACTTACTAACATAACGCTTATTAACTTTGGCTGTCGTAACTCTTGAACTATAAAAAAGTAAGTATTGACATCATCAAAAAGGGGGAAATTGTTAGGAATTTCATGTTAGATGTTTTGATGATGACAATTAGGAATCTTGTTAGACCCCAAAGTTATGTATGCTTAAATTTCATAGATACTTGTATAAGCATTTGAACATTAGAAATGTATAGGCTTTCTTTTATCTTTTACTTTTGACATTCTTAGATCAAGAAGTCTATTAGATTAAGTGTTTGATACTTTCTGAGTGAGCTTATCAAGACTGCAAAATCTGAAGACTCCAAGCGTCTAAAAAATCAATAGTGAATGAAGTTTGAAGAAGTTCACTCTAAGCGCCTGACATGTTCTGAGTGAGGTGTCAAGTAACGAAGACTGAAGTTTCAAGCATCTACACTTCTAAATAAAGTCTGAAGACTTTTCCAAGCGTCTAAACATTAAATAGTCCTCCAGATTAAATGGAACTTTCAGTTCATGAATGAAGCGTCTATCAAATGACAAACATTCTCCTGAAGCGTCAGATTGAAAAGAGTTTAATGCAAATATTCTCAGTGCATTAAATGTCAACCGGGCATTTAATTCAAATACATTAAATGCTGATAAGAGCATTAAATGTGATAAGCACTTTCAGACGTACGGAGAAGCCATCCTATTGGACTATCAACAATTCAAAGACTGCAGCACCAACTTTTGTGCAGCAGATTTTCAGAAAAAAGGACAAAAGTTGTTCACTCGTGAAAGTGAGAGACACGCACCCTTGCATGTGTCAAACGGACACTTTCTCCAAGAATGCCTATAAATGGAACTTCAACAACAAACCAAACATAGAACAATTATCAAGCAAAATTGCTATTGCATTGAAGTCTCATTCCTTAAACTCTCAGAAAAGCCAGAATACTCAAGAAAATATTCTCTTTGCTTTTCATCAAATCCTGAGACAGTCAACCCAATATCTCAAACATTCTTTTTGAAGAAACTACACTACTACTGAGATATTCCAGTTGTTTGAACTTCATCAAAATCAAACAAACCTTTTAGAAAAACCTTATCCAAGCCTCGCGATCTGTGTGAAGTCGAAGTTGTATACTTGCATTATTTCTGGGTGAAAGAAGCAAGGGGATTGAAGTGATTTGGAGCAGAAATCTGTGTGATCAAGGAGCTCAAGTCATCGACATCCATCTCTCCCTAATTTGTAGAAGATTCTGTGTGATTCTTTGAGAATCATTTTAGTGGATTGCCTCCAAGTGTTCGAGGAGAAGAAGGACGTAGTTGGGATTACACCACCCAACGAACCTTACAAATATTGTGTCATTTACTTTTCAGTCAATTCTTTCATCTATCATATCATTGCATAAATTGATTAAGTAAAACACAATCAAAAGGTAAGCAACTAAGAAACCTCTTGTGACGCTAAAGCTTTCAAAGAAAAGACTCCAAAAATCATTCCGCTGTGCTAACACTGATTAAAGAACTGAACGCTTAACCTACTTGGTCAAAGTATTCAGATCTTGAAGTCTGAGTTAACTTCCTAAAATCAGTCTTCATCAGACGCTTCGCCAAAGCGCCAATATTTTTAAGTGAACGCTTAAGTCAAGCGTTAGACACTTCAAGCGTCTATCTTTTCAAGTATCCAAAAATCTTGAGGGTCCTCAAAATCAAACAAACCTTTTGTGCTCATTTCTTTACTATCTTCCTCACTTTGAGGACACATAGATTTTGAGAGATGTATCCCATGTCTCATAGATAGAAACCGTTTCTTAGAGTCTTCCATTCTAAATCTCTTCAGGACCTTCTCTAAGTAAATGGTTTGGGAAAGAACAATCATTCTATTGGTTCTATCTCTATAGATACGAATTCCTAGAATGTAGGTAGTTTCTCCCAAGTCTTTCATGGAAAATGTACTCGAAAGCCACTTCTTAACAGTGGTTAGCATTCCCACATCATTTTCTATAAGTAGTATGTCATCTACATATAGTACTAAGAACGAGATCTTGCTCCCACGAGTCTTTTTGTAGACACAAGGTTCATCTCCGTTCTTGATGAAGCCATATTCCTTGACTACTTCATCAAAACATAGATTCCAGCTTCGAGATGCTTGCTTGAGTCCATAAAAGGATCTCTCAAGATATCACACTTTATGGATATCAGTCTCGGGCACAAAACCTTTCGGCTGTTCCATATAGATGTCCTCCTCGAGAAATCTATTAAAGAAAGCAGTTTTGATATCCATCTGTCATATTTCATAGTCTAAGTGTGCCGCAATGACTAACATTATTCTGATGGATTTAATCATGGCTACAGGCGAAAAAGTCTCTTGATAGTCAATTCCTTCTCTTTGACTTAACCTTTTACCACAAGCCTGGCCTTATAGGTGTCAACTGGGCCATCGACACCAATCTTTCTTTTGAATATCCATTTGCATCCTATAAGTTTATACCTTTAAGACGATCTGCCAAAGTCCAGACTTGGTTCAATAGCATAGAATCCATTTTTATTTCCATTGTTTCTATCCATCTTGAAGCATCGACTAGGAGTGGGTATCGGGTCCCGTATCAGGTATTGGGGCTATCCGATTCGGGTTATCGGGTTTCGATAGTGATTTTCACTACCCCAATAGCTATCTAAAAAATTTGGGCAACTGATAGTCAGGTACCCAATAGTTCGAGTATCGGGTACCCGGTCCCTTTGCAAATTTTGAATGAGTAAATTTTATAATAAAACTAGAAATGTTCATTATATTTAACAACTAATTCAAATAAAATTAAAACTCAACTTAAAATTTTGAAATCAACTAAATGACTTTAGTTCACCGGCTAGATAGAATCGAAACTTCAACGAGGATGCATCATCAAATATCAATAATGGTAGCTTCAACCCCAACTTGATTAGTTCTACAAAAATATAAAAACTCATAAGATAAATCATAAATCAACATATACAATAATACATATAAGAAAAAAATGAAAGAAAAACTAATAAGTACCTTGCTCAATCATTTCTATTTCATGTAAGTCCTCCTCAACGGTTATTGGTTCACGATCTTCTCGGAGCCAATCTTGTCCACAAAGTAGAGCTTGGACTATTCTAGATAAAGAACTTCTAAATGGATCTAGAACACGACCACTTTTACTAAATATGGACTCCGAAGCAACAGTTGAAATTGGAGATGCCAAGATGTCGCGAGCTACCTTGGAGAGGATGGGAAATCAGGGAGAATTCACCTTCCACCAATTTAGTATGTCAAACGTCAACACTTCATCCTCGTCCTTGGGATCCTCAATCAAATATCTCTCCAATTCGGATTTTACATGTTCACTTCTTCCTCCCCTTTTAAATTTTCGATATTGAGATTTTAAATCAAGAATCTCAACACCCGATTGAGATGCACCCGCCACACATTTAGAAGAAGCACACGATGACGACGACGAGGAAACTTCACTTCTAGGAGTTTTTTCATACATCAATTTGTACTCATTGAATAATTCAAACATTCCTTGTGTTTCTTAATCTTTCATCAACGCGCTCTTTGAAACATCACTATATAACTCATTAAATGAAAACTCAATAACATCCAACTTATGACGTGGATCAAGTATCACTGCATAGTACAAAATCATGTTCCTTTTTTCAATCGACCCCCAATATTTATCAGATTTTTCTTTCATTCTTCTTGACATCTCACTCAACTCATAGTCATCGCTTTCTATCCATTCTCTTAAGAGAACGTCAACTTCAATAATTTCGTGAAGCACAGTACCCAATGTAACATACAAGGAGCCGGAAATAGCCAAAGTAAGGTTGTAGAAATGACTCAAAATTTTTATCAATATGCTAGCCCTCTCCCAATCATCTACCGTCTAGAGCCCGTCAAATGGTCTTTTTCGAATGATCATTTCTATAGCCAATATCGTTATCTCCATAAGCATCAAATGCTCTCTTAAGCCGAGTAGCGGAGTCCAACATGAAGTTGGTGGAATTCCACCTAGTACATACGTCAAGAGTCAACAATTTACCCGTTTCCAACTTTTCAAGTTCTACACAAACTAAAAAAAATTTATACCTAGCCGGAGAGTTCCTAATATACCTTACCACACCTCTAATACGAGCAATAGTCATATGTTCATCCTTTCCCTTCAAACTATCTTGCACAATAAGATTAACAATATGGGCAACACAACTCATGTGAACATATTTTCCACCTAAAATATTCGTAGCCCAATTATCAAACTTTATTTGCAAATATCCAATTGCACCGTCATTTGAGAAAACATTATCAACCGTAATCGTGAAAATTTTGTCAAATGCCCCAATCAAGCAAATATTTTTCCACGGCTTTACCTACTTATTCACTCTTATGTCCCAAAATTGGACAAAAGTTTCAAATTCTCTTATGTAAATTCCATTTTTCATCGATAAAATGGGCCGCGAGATACATATATTTTACTCTTTGAATAGATGTCCATGTATCGGTGGTGATGCAAGTCCTTTGAGATTTCTCTATTAAGGACTTCAACCTTACCCTCTCACGCACATACACATTGTAAAAAGTTTTAGTTACGGTTCTACGTGATGAAATTTTAAAATTAGGACATGTTACAGACAAAAAATGTCTAAACCCATGATTTTCAACTGCTCTAAAAACAAGTTCACCAACAATCAACATATAAAGAAAAGCTTCACTTACTTTATCTTGATTAAATACCCAAGGACCAAGAATTGGTGTGCCCTCATCACCCGAACGTGATGGTTGAAATGCAAGTCGAGATTGACTTTGAGTTTGTTTTTTGTTATTTTAACCTCATCGGGTGCTTTTTTACAACACATAATATGTTTTTTAAGAGATGAACACCTGTGTTGTTTTGAGTCGGCTATAAGACAAGTACCACAAAAGATGCATTTAGCCCTCAAAACATCATCAACATCCTTATTCTTCTCAAAGTAAGGCCATCATACTAATCGAGGTGCTCTTTTCTTAGATTCGGATTCCAATTTAATATGTTTTTTACCCATCCTAATAATCTCATCCTCCACATCACACTCAATATCAAATTCAACACCATCATCATCAAAATCAATAGGATTATCATTATATTTGTCTTTACTAACCTCTTCTCTCATTATTTCTTTACGCTTCAAAGTTTCATTTGGAGCTCCTTGTGAAGTTGACATCTACAAAAAGTATCACTAAATACTATTTGATAAATTTCCAAAATAACTTTCTTTCACTTCAAATTAAATTAAATATAGAAGGATGAAATGTTAACAACTATATATAAGAGTGTAAGTGTTTAATAATAAATTCACTATTTTATCACACTTTGTGGGCAATGAAGAAAAGAGATAATTACTCAAAATTTTGTGGTAAAAAACAAACCTTTACCTTCAATAAGCTCCAATGATAGGTAGGAGAACAACTTTTGTGATGATTTGAAGTGGGCAAGAGTAATTTGAAGTTTGATACTTTAGGAGAAAAAAAATCTATCTTCTTTTTTTTTAATACAAAGAGAAGGGGGAAACCCTGCGTTTCTATCTTCTGCATGTGTTTTTTGTGTATTTGAATTTTTTTTTTTTTAGGGTTAATCTCGTGTACCCAATGGGTATATAAAGTAGGAAATTCCTACCCAAGACAGCCTCGATTGAGAATTTTGGGTATCGGGTATTACCCAATACCCCAAATTATGCAAAAATCTTGACCCGATATACCCCAACCCGATCAGGTCGGGTGGGCATCCGAAAACCCGACCCAAATGCCCACCTTTAGCATCGACGTCCACCATCGCTTGATCATAGGTGGAAGGATCATCTTCATGACCTTCTTCCATTACAGTGTGGAGTCCCAGCTTCCTCTGAAGTAGATATCCATACCTCTCAGGTTGATGAGGTATTCTACCAAATCTACGCGATTGTGGTTGTGCTACTTTGGGTCAGCTCTTGGTTCTTGTACAGATGTCTTTGTGGGAGTTTCAGTTTGTTCTTTAAGAACAATCTTTCTACCTATTCCACCTTTTCAAATGAATTCATCTTCCAGGAAGTGAGCCTAGAGGGCCATAATGATCCTCTAACCATCATGTAGGTAAAAGAAGAATCCCATAGAATCTTCGGGATATCCAATGAAACTTCCCTTTAGGAATCTAACCTCCAACTTTTCTACTTTTGTCTTCTTGACATAAGCAGGGCATCCCCAAATTCTAATATGATTAAGACTTGAATTTCTATTATTCCACATCTCATGTGGAATTTTAGGAACGAACTTAGATGGGACATCTGTTCAAGATGTAAGCAGCAGTAAGAAGCACATGACCCCACAATGAAATTGGTAAATCAATGAAGCTAAGGATGGAACGAACCATGTCTAACAGTGTTCGGTTTCTACACTCAGCTACTCCATTTAATTAAAGGAGTCGCTGGTGATGTGAGTTGTAACATTATTTATGCCTTGTTATTCCTTTGGAACTCATCAAACTCAGCACTCATATATTCTCCTCCACGATCTGATCGTAGAGCTTTCATGTGTTGCCACTTTGATTTTCTACTAAGGCCTTGTATTCTTTGAACCTTTTAAAGGATTCAGACTTGTGTTTCATCAGTTATACTAGACCATACCTAAAATGGTCATCCCATAGAATTCAAAAACTTGCACTTTTGGTCTCAGCCGTCTATTTTTCGACATAGAAAAAGAGTGGATTGCACACTCCATTAGTCCAAAAAATGCAAACTAATGGAGAATGGAGTGCACGCCATTGCAAGAAAATTAAGTATTAGTAATAAAAATATATGTCATGGATTGAACCCATGGTCCATAGCAATCTAAACCCACGAATAATTTGGCCATGGTTGATGTTTCATATTGTCGCACTAACATCATCTATGGTAGAAAAAGAATGATAACTATTATAATTTCAAACAAGTCGTGGTTGAAGAAATGCTGATCTAACACCTTTTTACAATGGCTGAAAAACCATGATCTTTGTAATGAACTAAACATTGACAATGGATATAAGCAATGGGCAATGTTTTGACCATGTTTGTAGATATCACAGCTAAAGCCAAGGCGCCGTGTTCAATCAATTTTGACCATGACAAAGGTGATTTTCATCATGACTAAGTGACATTGGTAAAAATAATTTCTTTTGTAAGTACACACTTTTTTCTGTAAAAAAAAAGACGGTTGGGATAACAAATGTAACTTTTTGATTTATATGGGACTAAAGTTGCAACTTGAAATTTATTTAAATTAAAAATTGCAAAATGCACCGTCATAGGACAAGTGTAATTTTCCCTAAATAGGGTGTAATAAACAGAAGTTTCATTTATATTTCTGTATCATGTAGCAGTAGTGTACCTAAAACACAATTTTTAAATAAATAAAATATCATTACTAATGGAAACAGAAATTATTGTCACATAATTCTATATTTGAACTACAAGTTTATCGTCATGTTTTAGGATTACGTCACAGGAATTGTAAAAGGTGTTGATTTTAGGAGTTAGAAATGCAAGATTATACCCATCCTATGTGAACCCTAAATAATTAATATGGTCATGACTAATTCTAATAATCCTAACAAATAAAGATCTGTTTTTTTACCATCTATTTGAATTTGGTGTTAATTTTATTTTTCATTTCAAAAACGAATTGTTAAGTGCTTGGAATATTGTCATAAACATACATCTGATGTGAATTGTGAACTTTTGGTAATTTGCACCTTTAAATTTGATTTTTGGCACTTTACACCATCGAATTGCACATAATTTGACTCACCAAAAAGACAAGTTTACTCGGCTCAGAAGAGTAAAGTTAAGAAGGAGGAGTTGTACTAAGAAAAACACGTGAAAATCAATAAATTTTGAAGGCAAAATTGTACCATAAAAACGTAAAAATATAAAGAAATTCTCCCAATTTCGTAGTTAGCCAATAAACTAGAATCTCTAAAACTTCCTCTTAATCAACACTTGGAGAACCCCTTATATGCATAGGCAACATTTGTGGGATATTGACGCCTTGAGGTCGACGAAGGAGATTCTTTGATGTTTTCTCCACGAGTTGAAGAGAGGATTTTAGGGATTTTAGTTTATTGGGTAGCCCAAAAATTAAGAGGACTTCTACAGACTTTTTACTTTTTGGGTATAACTTTGTCTTTGGACTTTTACAAATCTTCACGGCTATTGATACAATTTTACCTTTTTTTGTATTTGCAATTTTCCTCCAAAAAATTGAGTAATTTTTTTTTAAGTTAGATGGTGTAAATTCAGTTTAGGGTGATTTTGTGGTTTCTTACTTGAAATTTCAAACACCCGTATTTCTGTATTTATCTTTTACTACTTCGAAGAAACATACCAAGGTATGAACAAAATCACTATTTAATTAGAAAGAAAAAAAAAATCGAAGATGAGATTGGCATGCGAATCAAATTCGAATTTGCAGCCTCTTATTTAAAAAGCGAAAATGGTGTCATTCTTACCGATTGATTTGTGACAGGCAAAATCACTATTTTGACTCCCACAATGACAAAAAAATGTCCGTTAATTTTGTTAAAAGACAAATAATACTCCACAACCAGGACATTTTATCTAATATTGTGTATAACGCTTCTAATATTTTTTTTTATGGATATCTCTTTTACATACATTTTATTGTGTCCGAAAAATAAACACTGGTAATATTGCATTTAGTTTTTAGATAGAATTTTCCAGCATAAACCTTGTTAAATCACCTAATGTTGTCCACCAATTCACAAATACAATATCTAATAGAATACTGAACGAGAGTATAGAAAATGAAGTAACAAAGTTGACAAGTTAAAGTTCAATTACTAATGAGTAATCAATTTTTTTTTTCTGCAAGAGCTAGTAATTAAGTAGTAATTATCAATATCTATTTAGTCTATTTAACTAAACCCTTTGAATATTAAGAAATTGAACAAATATTTATTATTCACATGAATATGGTGAGACAAATACAAATCAAATTACTATTAATTAATGAAAAAAAATTCAACGATACGTTCCAATAGTCCAAAACTAACAAGGGTGCATGGTGAGACGATGTCAAGGGTATGATCGGGGTAGTTGATCTTCTTAAATGCCCATAATTTTACTTTTCTATATGCATAATACAATATTTTCAAAAATACTTCTACTTTCTAATTAAGTTCTACCAAGTAAGAAAGTATCTTTTACTCATTCAATTGTTGTACACTCTTTAACACATTTTCACTCAATTTAAAAGCTTAGACATGGAAATCATTTTCACATGAGTTGAATATGTCCCGCTGTTTCTATTCAATCTCTAAAACAAGAAGTTTCCAATTATTAGGCGCTATTATGGATATCAAGCACTTATTCTTTGTTTGGTTCAAGAAAATTGCCTAGGAAAAAAAAAAGACAAGGAAAATCATTTTACCGTGTTTGGTTATTACAAAAAATGAAAAAGAAAAAAAGAAAATATGAGAGAAAATCTAATATTAATTTGAGAAACTTTTTTTTCTCACCAGGTTATGAGAAAAATGGTAGAAAATAACGAACTTTTCTCACTCCATACATCCAACTTCCATCGGTTGTTAGAGTGTATTCATTGTTAGGCCCAATCGTGTATAACTAGGACTCTCATTACTGTCTATATATATTCTTGTACTGTATTATATTCATCATTCACTGAAATACAAATTATCTCTCCACAAACACAAGATTTTTCTAAATTAGGTGCCTAACAACTCTAATCATTTCTCAATATATATGATTGATTACTTCTTGGGTAATAGCGTAGACGGAGATTTATGCCATCTTTCTCAATGCATGTATTGCATTTTATGAGTAGGGAGGCGAAAGAATACTAAATCCCAAAAAAGCAAGATAAATATTTAAATCCATGCCGTAGAGCAATTAAGGAATCATAAAGTGATAAAATTGTGAGCTTAATTTAATTGAAATTAAACCGACTTAAAAAAGGCGGTTGTCGAGCCTGGCCTTCCTTTATTTTGGAAGTTTTTGTAGCTTTTAACACTAAAAATGACAAAATAAAAATTGTTGTCACTAGTTATGTATACTTAATCACATCTTATACATTCTCACTTAAATTTTTATTGCTAATATTATTTTTGTTGCGGAGCTTTTACATGCATTTATTATGATTTATATATTTGATCACCTACGTATTTAAAGTAGATTGACTACGTGGTAAAACACAGGGACGGAGGGAGGGGGGAGGGGGCCTGGTGGGTGCCACCGCCCTCCCTCAATTTTTATTTTATCCAATTTGGACATGTAAAAAATTTGATTTCGCTCCCCTCAAAAATTGCAAACTTAATTTACATCCCTAATAAACTAAAGAATAACCTATATATATATATATGGTAATTTGTAAAATAGCTAGCCCACTTTTACAATTTAAACTCAACACCATTTGCAATAGAGGATCCGAATTGCTTTTAAACTCAAATGGACTACAACTACATATTTCAGCGCATATATCCAAATATCAAGCTAAATTGTAGTTCCACTTTTGTATATATCCATCATTCACAACAGTTCAATAAATTTGAGTTAGGAGTTATGACTTTAAATTTTTTCCTGTAGCTTTCCCCTCCAAACATACTTCTTAGGCTTTTTATATTTTGTTTTATTTAATATTAGGACCATTTTCTATTTTAGTTTTAAAACTATATTTTATTTAATTAGTTACGAAAAATGTATCAATTATTTCTACGTGGTTCGGTAATTGCCTACGTCCATGGGAGAGGATAAGAGAATTTTACTATTAACAAAAGAAGTATAGAGTACAAAGTATATCAAAAGTGTTCTTACTAAACCTAATCCTCAATTTTTTCGCATACATATAGTGTACTGTACCGCGGTTGGGGGGGTGGACATACAATCCTTCGCTACCGGGTAAATAAAACTCACAAAAGGTAAAACATAAATTAAAATAAATGATTTTACTAATCAAAGTTGCGGAATCTGATGTAAGAATTATTCCTTGACATCCAAACAAGTTGTTTCACCAAACGAATGTTGTCTCTTCTACCTTTGCCGCTTTTCAGGGACTATCATTTATTTGTATGCGAGTCTCTCAATTACTAAGCATGATTCCATGCACACTCTTCTTTCTGAATTGGGTTGTTTTTCTTTCTTAGGAAAACAGCCGAAAATATTTTATTTTGGGGTATCTTTGTTCCGTGGGTGTCATGATTCTTGATAATTTTCCGATTTGTATTAATTATTAGTTCTACAAAACCAAAAACATTTTTCCGTACCCCAATGTTAAATTTAGCTTTGATAGGGTTTGTGCCAGATTAGATGTCTTTTTAATTTCCATTTTATTGTACTTTCGACTTTGTTCTTTTTTAATATTTAGTGAAATAAATTATAAAAAAAGGATTTTTCGTATTAAGAAACACACAACATAACACATGACAACATCACTTCTTATTATTTATAAAATAAAATAATAATAATGATACCCTCGTACATCTATATTTTGTCATTTTTTAATTTAATAATTGAAAGAAATGAAGCTGAGTATTATTTGTTCCATTTCTGATATTGCGTTGGGGTAATCAGTTTATTTGATAATGCATAATTAGTAATATGTCCTTTTTCAAGAACGTAATGGAATAAAATGACTTTTACCTCAAAAAATCGCGTTATACCAATTATTGCGATTTTAAGAAGTTTGAAATGAAGATCGAACTAAAATATTGCAAATTTTTCAGAAATTACTTCCATCTATATTATTATTCATTATTCATTAATTGAACGGATAACAAATTTAAGAACAAAATCTAGTAAAAATTTAAGTATATTCTGACTAATTAAAACTAAGCAAAAACTAACTCCGATCTCATAGATTGATATATATAATCAATAAAAAAAAATTGTATGATAATAGGTTGGGTTAGAAAGCAGCAGAATATTTAAATCAAACAACTGTTTGATCATTTGTTTTAAGTTTGACTTCTACTCCCTTTCATCATACTAGGATTTTCCAAAGTTACAACAACTGGGGAATTTTTCTTATAATTTGTAAATCAATACATTTCCCAATGAGTGCGAAAATGACCAAATAACTTTGTTATAAAGATACATTTATAATGAACTTAGATCTAGAAATGATTAGTCTTACAAATACTGAAAATATTATCGATTAAGTGATTGAAATATTAAGAAATTAAATGAATAACAAATTGTGTTGCATGGATATTATTATAGAACTTCTAATAAACTAAATCTGGATAAAGAGAGATTATAAAGATATGATAAATTATAATCTTAAAGGCAATAATGAGTCTTATCCTATAGTAATTTTCTTGGAAATAATAAGAGAGAGAATGTAAATTTTTGACTTAAAAGTTTACGAGTCGGACTATTTTGGGATAAATATTGTAAAGACTAAGATATCATAAATGAACAAGTGGTACAATAACATACAAATGATTGTATGATAAACAGAGTGTAGACGAAATAACGTAAAAAAAAAAATCCTATATTATTAAATAAATGACTAATTAATTCGATACTAAGGGATTGTGTAGCACTCGGAACCCTTTCTTAAAATAACCTCATTTATATAAAGCATACATGAATAACATCATGATTATATAGAGAATAAAGTAAGAGTTGATATATTTCACCAATAACTTCCATAAAAAATGATAGAGCTATAACTTGAGCTTGAAAATTTACGTAGAATTTCACTTGACCTAAAAGTTTAATTTGTTAATTCTAAACTTACACAAATGCATAGTCTTATCAATTTACTTACGCAAATATCATGTCACTTAAACTCAACATGACCTTGTCACTAACATTGTTCAAAGTTTATAGGAACTCGATTCATTCCATAATCATAACACGTGAAATACAATCTCACATGTCCTCCCAATACCCTAGCTCCCTTACCCCCCACAAAACCCCTCCTGTTTCTATAAAATGATACCTTGATAGGGATAGGCGAGTACCATTGGGCCTATTTATAGAAGTTCATAACTGTTATGGAATATACTCAAATTAACTATAACTATAATCAAAAAGTGAGTTTATCACCATACTTGCATCAAAATGTCAATCAGACTATCATCTTATCTTCCCCTTCCGTTCTCACTACTCTCCAATTGGGGCCGCTGAACTTATACCAATGATTTAAACATAAGAGAAATCCATAATCGCCATTAAATCAGATGAAATATTGCTTTTGTAAGCATGTTGTAAGCATATATATCATCCCAAAACTCAAAAAGAATTTGATCAGCCAACGCCACGAAAAAGTATTTCCTTTAACTTTCTCATAGTTCATAGTATGATCATATCAACATCACATGTGTCAACAATGCATGGATTTGGTACATATTATTAGTTACCATGCTTTTCTTTTAGCTAAAGTCAAAAGAGGAGTTGGGGACCAATCATTTTTCAGAATTTCATACTTCTTGTCTGAACCCGTGTGAAATCCCACTCCATTTATGTAGACTAAAAAGATTCTCTTACTCAGAAGTGACAAGAGAATGATGTGATTATCAGTGTATTTTGTTAGAATCCAAAAATAAAATAAAATTCACAAGTTCACAAAACCATTTAGGGATAAGATGTTAAAATGGTAATTTTTCTAACAATGATAATAATTTACACAAATTCAGTAGTATTAAAAATTGTATATACGATATTAATATTACTGGCACAAAAAATATGTATCAATATTTTTTTATAGTTTAAAAAAATGTATATAAATAATAATAATAAAATATTAAAGTAATCACTAAATTTATGTATACGTCGACAGGACAATGATTTCACTTCACCATCCTAATTATTTTTTATCACAAGAAATGTTTCTATGTTGTCATTGCTGACAAATATGATCATGATACGTTTATAGTGACTAATGAAATATAATGACAATTAATTTGTTCTCACTGAATTTTTAATATATACCTGTCGCTGATTGTCATTATAATGACAACTCTATACAAAATACATATATCACACTATAACAAAGAGTAATACTAGTAACAAAATTTAAAGTGACAATATTAAAATTGTCACTAGATACATATAATGAGTGACAATGATTTTTGTTTTTTTAAAATAAATTTTTTTAGTGACAATAGTTTCTTTTAAGTTGTTATTATTGATAATTAGTGACACATGTATAATGATAACTTAGTGACAACACGAGTGATAACTATATTTGTTGTCACTATAAGTGTGTCACTAAATGTCAATAATGACAACAATATCCTTGTCACCAACTATAAAAGTGACAACTTCTACATAAATTTTGTCTTTATTAAACATATAAAACCTATTATTCTGAAATTCTTTGTCACTAAAAGTTTACATTTAGCGGCAATTTTGACATTGTCACTTGACATTTTATCATTAATATCTTTTTTTCTTTTGTAGTGTCATGTATATATTGCTAATAATGACAATTGATATAATTTTTTGTCATAATTGAACTTATTAATTATTACTATCCATTTTCTATCACTCAATACATATAATTAGTTATCATTTAATTTTTAAATTACCACTTCGTATCCTGTCACTTTTTTGGCAATGACTTAAATATAATGACCTATATTGTAATATTTGAATATGTTTTTTTATATATATATTTGTGTTACTATTTATAACAATTTACACCATAAACATATTTTTTTTCAGACTATTGAGTTTGTAAAATGTCATTAATGTGACGAAATAAAAACTATTGTCACTTAATACATCATATAGTGACGATTATGACAATATCTTCATAGTGTGCCTATAGTGGCTTACACACGGCTTTGTTATATATTTGATTTTATTTACATGTTTGTTTTATCTATATAAACAGTAGTGTAATGTGAACTTGAAAGGGAGGATAATACGGATTTTTAAGGCATTTTTTATTTGTTGTGGATGTAGGACAAATGATTGAACCGCGTTGTATCTTTTTTAATAATTTCATTTGGTCAATATTTATTATTAGAATCATCCTCAAAAGCAATGTTTTAAAAATTGGACCGGCTATCGAACTGGAAAATCTACCAGTTCAAGGTTCGCTGGTCGGAGCGTGGTTCAATGGTGGTCGGACTGGTGATCTCATAAATATGATATAAATAATAATTAATATACTAAAATTAGATAAAATAATGATAAAATACATAAATATAATCCTTAAAAACTAAGCATCCACAAATAATTAAATGCATAAATATTTACAATGCATGTTTAAAAATTTGCTAATTTAAGATCTCTGAATCGCTTGTCAATCCTTATAGGCATTTAATCCTCATACGTATTCAACAAACAAAGATGCAAAATTTGATAAAAGATTTACTACAAGAATTGCAGAAATTGCAACAGCACCACACTTACAAAGTTGTAATTCTCATTTTGATTGTTACCTATAATTGTAGAAATGGAGATATTCCCTGTTTGCTTTGTAGTTATAACTTTTGAATTTCTTTTAACAAATAATCATAATATCAAATATAACTAATCAATTTGTGAGAGAGTAAAAGTTAGAGATAGAGATAGAGAGAAAGAAAGAGGACGAAGGAACTCAAGTAAACAAGGGGAAAAAATGCTTATTTCTGCTCGTTTGCTCGCATAGAAGGAAAAAAGAAGGAACTCACACAAAGGCCAAAGCCCACAACAGACGTGTTTGGTAGAAAATAGGAATTTTGACCAACTAATTGAATATATGAAAAATCGTCAGGTTTTTGTGAACCAAATGCGGTTCGACCGGTTCAGCGGTCCAACCGCGAGTCGAACGGCTTTGGCTAGTTTTTAGGCTACACCGGTTCTAAGGTTCGAATAGGACAGTTATATGTTCCAGTTGGCGGTCTGAAACTCCAATCCGATTTTTAAAACACTGCTCAAAAGAGTTGCAGATCTGCTAACAATTATAGTTTTTGTCCTAACTGATAAGAGCTTCTTCTTAACAATTGGCATCAATGTGAGGGTGTAATTGTTGGCATCTATTGTCAATGCTATTTTTGGACTTGAGAAAATATGATTGGCCTATGATTAACTGTCCACCATTGCGCTTACGAGGGCGCAATTACCTCAGGCCGACCATCGCCTAAGGCGATATTTTGTGCTGTCAGATGTATAGTTGAATGAAGTTGCATTCTCTACACTACAAAGAAACAAGATATTAGGGACAAAATGCCAAGTAGCATGTCAAAGTTGTTTCTAATTGTAAATTTTTAGTGGCAAGAATTTTTATTTTATCACAAAAGGATTTTATATGTTTAATAGTGACAAAATTTGTATAGAAGTTATCATTCTTAATAATTATTGACAAGAAAATTGTTGTCACTATTAACAATTAGTGACAACTTAGTGACATCAAATATAGTTGTCACTTTATTTGTGTTATCACTAAATTGTCACTATACATATGTCACCAATTATCAATAGTGACAACTTTAAAAAAAAACTTGTCACTAAAATTACTTAGTGTGACAAAGCAAAAATTATTGTCACTCATTATATGTATCTAGTGACAATTTTTATATTGTCACTAATGTTACTTTTTTTATTGTAGTGCTAACCGTTATAATTTTTGACCTGGAAAGATCCAAAAATCATTAGATACTAATTTTTTTTCTTTCTTCACTCCTGTTTAAATAATTTAAGAGGATAAAATAATATAAATAAAATAATTAGTTTTAAAAATGCATCAATATATAGATTTTATAAAAAATGTCTTCCAAATTACAAAGTCATCCTCCCTATAAATGAAATACCCGTTTACCTCATTCAATTATTCTATTCTACTTGCATCTTAATTTATTCTAAATTTAAGAGAGTTGTACTAATGTATTTTTACCGACGTACGTAATTAACCACGTCAACTATTTCAAAATCAGGAGTTCGAACCCGATACTCATGAACTATAAATTTTCAGGATCGTTCTTGAGAGGTGAGATCTCAAGTCCCGAGTGATCTCCATCATTTTCCATGTTTATATTTACATGAGATCATATATATGTATTTACATGTGTGGTAAAGATCAACTTAAACTTGAGTTCCCAACATCTCGTAAGTATGACCCAAATTTTCAGGTGTTCAAATAAATACTCTCATGAGAAAAAGGAGAATATCCCATAACAATGATGGTCCTGAAAAAAAATTAGTAGTATACAAATATAGACAACTCGGAAAAGCAAAAATCTAGTGGAATAGTGAGATGGATATACAAAATAAATCCATTTGATAATGATGATGATTTCTGAAAAGAGTGGGGGTTGGCAAATATACTATTGTCCATATACCAAAAAGTAATAAATAAATAAAAATAAAGTAAAGGTTGGCAGATTTTGTGTTATAATTATGGAAAAAAAGATTATATAATATCGGCCAAAAATTTTGTTTTTAAGCTTTCTTCCCCTTTTGTAGGGGTTTAAAATGAGAAATGGAGCACGCTTGGAGTTGGGATTGGGGCGGTTACTGAATCATAGGGCTGGTCGGCAGAATTTCTATTGGTTTTTTGAAGTGGATCAGGGGACCCTCCTACTTCCACTCCCTCAAACATTATGACATAATTTATCACAATTCTTTTCATCATAATCATCATTAATCAAATGAATCAATTGTTTTTCTATTGAAAAAATAAAACAAATGTAATTTGTATCATAGTATGTGCGGATTATTGAGAGAGAGAGGGCAGCCGGGGGGGGGGGGGGGGGGGTGCATATGAGTTTCTAATTTCTTCATTCTAATCCGGGCAACATTTGGTCGGAGCGGTTGTCCCTTGCTAAGAGCCCATTTGACCCTACTATTAAGGAATTAAAATGATTGGATTGCAAAGACACTTCAGATGATTGTTTGACCCTTTTCAGCATAATCTCAATTTAACTTTTTTACGTAGCAAAATCAATGTTTTAATAAAACCGAAAGTTTCATATTTTATGCAACAGATAGACGAAATTCACTCTAACTCTGTTAAAGCTTACAAACAATTGTAGTTTGTAGTCAATATGCATTAAATCAATTTATCTATCGATGAAGACGTGTCTCACTAGTCAATATATGTGATTTTGCTATATTTTACTGAGCGTGATTGTCAGACAACATAAATTTTTAGTAGGAATAGTTAAAACGATGAGTTCCATGCCATATGGCGCCCCTGTTTTTAAATACTTTGAGAAGGTTCACCATTACATGTGATATTGGTGATCAATTACTAGTACAATTACAATTGTTATGTGATTAATTGGTTGTAAAGTATCTTGGACCTCTCATCCATGATATCAAAATTCTTTTGCTTTCTTACAGTTTTTCGTCAAAATTTTAAGCAAGTATTTTGCACATTTTATTACTAAGGCTGCATTAACCTGTCAGGAGCATCGTTGGCTAATCAGGAACATGTTCTTGAATGGGAGAATTTCAATTTTGGTTCTCCATTATATGTCGAATTGGATTTTAGTCCCTCGACTATACTACTCATTAAATATAGTCCCTAAACTACCAAATTTTCATCAAATGTACTCTCTCCATCTAATTTTTCATCAAATTAATAACTATTGGGGTCAACTGAAATATCATAAATTGTATTTTGCACCCCCAAAACACAAATTTTGATAATTTTCACCGAAGAAAAGATTAGCTAACAAATTTCATCCTTTTATCATAATTTTGTTGACATATAAATAAAAAAAAATTATTAGCAAATACAAAATAATTTAACATTTAAATTATTTACAAGAAGTTTGGCAGTAAATTTTTCAAAATTAAATCATAAAATATATTTAGAATCAATTAAAATTATTTAGCAAAATATTACGTAATTATATTAAATTCAAAAAATTAGAAAAAAAAAAGAAATAAGAAACAGTCTTCTTCCACAGCCCTCCACCGTCCTGTCCCCCACTCCATTGGCCAACCTCGCTCATGTCCACCAAATTCCTCCCTCCAGTCCAGCCCAAAGTATTAAATTTTGGTATTGGCGTAGATATCGGGATAGTAAATTTAAAGAAATTTCGATGAAAATTTTCAGGATATCCAAAAATTCGATTTTAGAGAAATTATATAAATACTTAAAAAATTTCAATAAAATTTTGGTTAACTTTAATTACCATAATTATGGATCTTTTACAATAATAATATTTTATATATAATATATATTTAGTGAGTTTTGTTAAGTGGTATGATTAAAATCTGTTGTGAATAATATAACATAAATATGATTTGAGAGTAAAATAATAACTAAATCTCATACTAACTTCATTAAAACAAAGTGCCACAATTTTAATGTAATTCATAATCGAAAACTACATGGATTTTTTTGGGTTGAAATCGAGATGCTATGGTTGAAACTTAAAAAAGACTGCAATTCAAGCTCATAAACATTATCTAAATGTTATTATCATCAAGTAATTTTTTTTCAAAAATTCAAACTAAAAAGGTCCTATGCTTTGAGAAAGTGTCATTGGCCAAATTATTAAAGATAAGATTGATGAAATAATATTTCATTGAATTGCATTTTTTTCAACTTTGTTATAAGCAAGTCTAATTGTAACATTGAATTGTAGACTAAACTCTGCAAGTGGACCCATTTTGAAACTTAATTTTAAATATAAAACTTTTAAAAATAAAATAAATAAATATTATTCTAAATTTCGGGTTTCTAGAAACATTTCAAAAATTTTGGGTTTCAACAAAAGTATCGAAAAATTTCGGGAGATATTCTGCAAAATTAGATTGAAAGTGAAACATCGTTTCGAGACCACTGAAAATCCGACATTTTGGAGGAAATTTAAAACCATGGTCCCGCCCTTCCTCCATCGGCACTCTGAACTCTAGAGATACAAGGCGAGAGTGTCTCCCCAAAGTCACACACAATAACACACACATATTAATACGCAGTGAAAACTCGCACACAACACAGTGAAAAGCACACACATGTACATGGTTCAAAACAGGATTGGGGTGGGTCGCGGTCGGTTGTGTGAGGGCAAGTCGGGGTGGTGAGATGGGTTTGTGTTGAAAACGATGGGTTTGTTATTTTGGTTTTTTTAGTTATTAAAATTATTTAAAATATTAATTTACAAAATTAATTGAGTTATTTATGATTATTTTTAATTAATTTTTCCACTTGTCAGCTTCTTCCGCTTGTTAGTAGGGCAAACAAGTTGGCAAAATTGCCAAGTTGAACATCCACATAAGCCAATTGACCAGAAAATCAAAAAACGCCTGAATTGGGAGGGTCACATGCGTGGCAATTAAAATCTTCCGGTTAAATATGGACTAAATTCACGAGTTTTTAAAAGATACCATCCCTAAATTGTTAGTGGCACAAAGTATAGGCACTAAAATTATGATAAAAAGATGACATTTGTTAGTTATTCTTTTTTACAGTGGAAATTATCAAAATTTATGTTTTTCGGAGTGCAAATGCAATTTTTGATATTTCAATCGACCCCAGCAGTTATCAATTTGATGGAAAATTAGATGGAGAGACCACATTTGATAAAAATGTGGTAGTTTAGGGGTTAATTTTGATGAGTGGTATAATTAGGGGGGACCAAAATCGAATTTATCGTATAAGTGGGGGACCAAAATGAAATTTTCCCTTCTTGAACCCTTTATAGCCAAACATTTTTGTCTTAAATTTTAATTTTGAGTTAATATGTATATACATATATATATATATATTCCCATTTTTTTCCCTAAAAAGCAAGAGTTGATTGGGAACTAGAATTTTATTACACTGTGTTAAAATAATGGAATATTATGTATCTTAATTTATCTTTACGTGTAATTGAATCGAAACCCTCTTTGTTTTTTTTTGTTTTTTAATTTTTTGCATTGAAACTCTCTTAATTTATCTTTACCGGTAATTAACCCCACCCCACCCCACCCCAAGTTTTCTTTTTTATATGACTTCAGCAAACAAGTACGTGATGTAATGCTGATGTACACATTGTATGTCCGAATAAGTCAATATATATTCTCTTGTCTAGTACAGTCTTAATTAATATTGAGATTCATTATTTATGCTTGCATTGGACATTGTAGACATTTTTAACAATAAAATGTTTATTTTTTTTCTCATCTTTTACTGTCAATCTCACTATTTCCCTAAGGACTTATTTCACTATTTCCCTAAGGACTTATTTCGTTCAAAGTATGAGATTGAAATGATTAAAATGATGATGATAGATTACACTATTTACTATTAAGGAAACATGATCAATAAAGCGTTTGTGATGCAGGATTGAAAGTTGGATTAAAATCAACAACTTATCGAATTTATCTTTATCAAATGTTTGGTTCATGTGACCTAGAGATTGATAAGTAAAATTACACAAATACTCTTGTTTGTTAAAAGTATAGATGAAAAGGTATTTTTTTCTCCCAAAAAATAAATGAAAAGGTATTTTTTTCTTCCAAAGGATAAATAGAAAAGTATTTTTCTCCCAAAACATCAAATCATCTCATTAGGAAACCTTTTGATTATTTGTATGAAACATTTTTCTTAACCTTCTGGTTATCAATGTGACCAACATGACAATAATTTTTTATTATGCATGCTTGAGTCGAGCTTGGTTTGATTGTTAATCGAGCTGAGCTCAAAGGATATTTAATCGAGTCGAACACGAGTCGAGCTCGAGTAAAATATTTTATGTATCTATGTATTAAATTTTTCTACTAATTGAGCCAAGTTTCAAAACTTATTTGCGATGATTTTTAGTCCATTTGGAGAAAAACGACACAATAACAAAATTAATATAAAGTTATACAAAACATCAAAACCAAATAATTCGTCTAGAAAATGATATGCTACATAAGCTAATAAGTATTGCGGATAATGTAAAGTAAATAGAGAAAAATATGGTTAAGGAAGTAGGAAGTTTTCAAATTTATAAAGACACAATAATTTTTAATTAATTAGTGAAAAGAGATTGCTAAACGATATAAAATATTAGAAGGCCAATTGTAATACAAAATCAATATATGTTACTCCTTCTATTCTTTTCTTTTCTAACAAATGATGACAAATTCTCCATTTAATAATTTATTTTATCACTAATTTCTTAGCAAATTGGCCCATCACATTGAATAAAAATTCAATATTAGTTGGAAAAAATTGTGTGACACCTCTAAAGTTTTTTAAAATAATTGAAAACGATCACAATTTAAGGTCTTTAATGAGATATTTTAGTCATTTGAAAAGTTTAGAAATCCATTCTCACTAATTAATTACAAATTATTGTCTTTATTAATTTGAAAACTTTCTATTCCCTTAACAATAATTTTCCTAAGTAAATAATATAACATTAATCTTTTCGGAAAATAATATAAAGTAAATATAATTTTGCGAATATAATATCAAGTCAATGAATGGCTAAATATATGAGAATTTTATTAGTTGAAAGGATAATATTGTCTTTGCCAACATATTTTAAGGGGTACAAAAGTCAATCAAGTTTTTTGGTTTACCACCATGAAGGTGGGATTATTTAATCTTACCCTTTTGGTCATGATAAGTTATCCAAAGAATGTAGAATATATTCTCGGGTCATTAATCAATACAGAGCTTCTGACACTGAAACCAATCATTTGATAAATCTGGACTATTTAGTCTATACAGGTTAATCAAGTAAACCATACAAGTCTTAAGGGTTTATGTAATGCTCCGTCGTGTAGACAATAAAAGTGGTTTGACAAATGTCTAATTATTTGAATTTTACATTCTAACCATATTCACCCGCTCTTTGAAAATATATGCAAATAAATAATAACAAACGCATTAAACATTGAGTCACTCAGTATTGTCTTTCGATTGGAATATGGATTTGTCTTGTAAAACTTTTGGTAAAGAAAACTACAACTCAATTTTACTACTATTATTTTTTCTTTAACCAAAGAGTTACCTGAAAAGATTTTCTGATCGCCTAAACAAGAGGTTTCGGGTTTCAATTTTTAATTATACAGAAGTTTCAATGAGAGTGATTCCCACATTTGTGCTTCACAAAATCTGGAGGAACTAGTCTCGGGGTTGATGATACTTGAGAAAACATAAAAAGAAAGTTCTTTTTGCTACGTGTTGGGTGAGCATCTTTGGTACAACATGAAGGTCCATTTTTTTATCACTTCATTTTGTTTTCTTAGTCACCAATGTCCATATATGAAATATTTTATCACTTCCTTTTGTTTTCTTGGTCACCAATGTCCATATATGAAATACATGGTCCATACCTCAATTGACTTTAATATAGGACCAAAACTGAGAAATAACTTAGCCTAGATTCAAAGTTGAGCACATATGTAAGTCTATTGCCTTTGCCACCACACCAACGAATTAGCATCTTCACGATTTCTTACATATGTGTCATCACATGAATTAATCATTATAATTACAATGATTATGGGCTCAAAACTTTATGTACAATTATTAACCTTTTCCAATGTGCCCCCAAATTTATATATTTAAACCTTATCCTTTGCTACCACAATGTAAGTTTCTACAATGTTCCTGATTCTTGCAAAGGTGTACTAATTTATGGGTGGGTTGGGGATTGGGGCCTTCAGAAAATGGTGTGTGGGAGTGGGTGAGGGGGGTGGGGTGGAATGGTGGTGGACATTTTTGTTTTGGGGGGCACTCTGCACTCATGAAACTCCTTCGTTCAACCATTTTCTAACACATCTTACTCATAACCCTTCTTTGGTATTTGTACTTTTTTGCAATCTGGCTCTTTGGATTTGTTGGAAAGAAATGGTTTGGTGGATAAATTTGGCTTTACTACTTTAAGTTACAAAAGAGAAAAGGTGCTTTATGAATTGGCTTGAATCCACAATTTCTATTGGTTGAAAGTTGGGAATAAACCATGATTTAGTCAAACACACTATTATGCTATTGCTAGGAAAATGATGAATGCCAAGTTTAATAACGACTCGACACGCAATACTCGAATGTTAAAATCTGGCATAATCACAATCATTCTTGTTAAATATATTTTGCATTAATCCCATTACATTTCTAATTTAATTGAGTTGGAAAAAGGATGGAAACGACATCTATAGGAACATGGAATCATATATATCATCATTTTTAGAAACTCTACATCATCTATAATAATTAATAAAACGAGGGGAACTATTTTTAAATAATTAGGTGTTTTATCAATGAAAATCATTTGAGAGAGTTCAATACATCAAAATGTAAGTCACACGCTGAACTGTCAATGAGCCGAATGCAACTTAAAGCTAGTAAGCCCGATGATGTGGGTGGAAAATAGATATTGGGCCAAACTAGGGAGCCCAAGGCTTAAGGGGCCGAAATGCATTACAAATATGGACTTGGATTCTTCTAGAAGGAAGTAAGCCCAACTCGGCGTATCTGGACGATCCGCCAACCTGGACCTGCAAAGGAGGATATTTCTATATAAAGCAATGCTGGGGACAAGAATCAATTAAGGTAAAGACTTTCCTAAACAAAGAAAGGAGGTGATCAAGCTCAAGATATTGGAATAAATTAACATTTATACCACCAAGTTTAGAAGATTATTTCTTCTATTTATTATTATATGTATTTTAGGCTTAGTTGACTTACCATATCTTGTTATACCCATCAAAAACTTGTATATAAGTACACGGTGGAAGCATAATAAAAGGATACGCTCATTTCTCCCGTGGACGTAGGTCTAATTTTTGGACCGAATCACGTTAAATATCTTGTTATTTACATTATTGCTCTCATATTATATATTACATCTCACAATTATACTCATATTATCCCAAATATTAGTATAAATATTATTGATGTAAAATCCACACACATCAATTGGCGCTGTCTGTGGAAAATTTCAGTCAAAGACGTGACGTAATTTTAATCTTTTTCATATATTTTTTTTGTGTAATAAGTTTTGATGGCAGATCAGGAAATAGTGAAAAATCCGAATAGGGAAGAAAATGCTGGTGTCACTAGAAAATGCCGATCGGAATGCTCCAGAGACGGCGGCTATTCTGGCTAGGCATTTGGTGGATGAAATGCAGGAGCCCGTGGGGGGAATATCCCTAGTAATGCAGAGTGGAGAGAAAGACATTTCTCTCCCACCGCAACGCTGGATCTGATCTTGGGTAAGATACAAGGGATTATAGACAAAGCTGTTACAACTGCGTTTCAATCCAAAAGTGCAGGTTTGCAGGATTTCCAGATAAACCAGGTAGTAGTGTCCCCACCTTTGCAGGGGACACCAAACGCTGGAAATAAGGAGATTGGGGGTAATTACGATATTTCCCTCGATGGAGATTACGGAATAAGGCCAGAAAGACCGGATCTGCAGAAAGGTCAGGATGGAATGTCCCCACCTCTGCAGGGAACTCCAAACGCTAGAAATAGGGAGATCAGGGGTAATTACGATATTTTCCCTGATGGAAACTCTAGAAAAAGGTCAGGAGGGCTAGGATTCTTGGAACTTTGAGAGGCCAAGGATGAAAATGAACCACGAAAGAAATACCTAGCTCTAGAAGGATGCCAAATACGCCGGATGGATCTAGGGGAGGAAAAAGAACAGGAAGGTTGGATAGCTCAACCTAGAGGTCAGAAGGAACATGTGTGTGAAAACAAACCTTAGTTCCAGATACACCAGGAGCGTAATGGAATACCTGGAAAAGAAAGGCCCCTGATGCGTCAGCCGCAAGGCTGGATAGGGAAAGAAAAGGATCTGGAGGATAAAGCCAGTCACAACGAATCTGTCTAATCTCTTTGGGGAGATCATGATATGAAGCAAAAGGCGAAGGAAAAACTGAACCAATTGGAGCTTATGGCTAAAAGAGCGGAGGGAATGGAGAAAAGAATGGTAGGAGGGAAGATCCAATTGGATCGAGGAATTCCATTCTTAAACTCTATCAGGAGAGAAGAATTGCCGCGGGATTTTAAGGTCTACTCTATCGCATTATGTGATGGTACCACGGATTCTGAGGAGCATCTCTACACGTTTCGGAATTATGCCTTGCTGCATAGGTATTCGGATGTAAACAAGTGCAGGGTGTTTCTGACCACGTTGGCCAGATCAGCCCAGCAATGGTTTAATCAATTACTGGAAGGAGTCATTGGATCTTTCGCAGACTTTAGCTTGATATTCCTTCATCAATTTGTTGGGAATCGATGCTCGAAAACGCAGCGGAATAAAATTTCGTTTCGATTCTTGAACTATGGATCAATTTAGTCTTTTCCTAGAGTTTTACTCGAAGAACGAGATAGAACAATTTACCTCTTTGTACTTCTTTTCGTTTCTTGATCCACCGTCTATAGCAGCAATCCCCAGGACTCCTGCCTCTAGATAATCATGCACGGAATTCGCTAGAAATCTTCCTCTTCCATCTCCAAATGGCGGCTAGAAGAGAAGAAGAGGGAGAAAATATTTTCTCTCTACTTTACTGTGTAATTTTGGTGGCAACTGATCAATTCTTAACCTAAGTCTAAGTGTTGAAGGATTTAAATAGAATCTCCTACTTGGACCTAGGTTAAATGCTCAATTGCCCATGTGGATTCCCAAGTGGGCTAAGTTGGCCCAGTCAACTTAGTCCACTTTAATTTAATTACATTTCATATTTAATCTAATTGAATGTGTGTGATTAAATGAAAATTTAATCTAACCAAATTCATTTAACCTAGTTAAGTAAATATTTAAATTAAATATTCAAATTAATTTAATGTTCCATTGTTTAATCTAATTAAACAACTAATTAAATTAATCCGTCCACTCAATTAATTTGTCCATCTAATGAAAAATTACCAAAATGCCCCTGCAAGTACATAAAGTGATTTCCCGCTCATTCCTGATAGTGCGACTCTCTAAGTTCGTCTTGATTGACAATGAGAGGATACCAAAGGATGTAGGTGACACCTAGCCAGACCCGTGGCCCCACATTGTAGCCCAACTAAGTACCAATGACTATGTCATTACAAACCTCTTGACTATGAAGTTCATATGAGTATAAGCACTTCACTGATGCACCCCAATTGAGTGAGAGTCATGGAATATGTCAAACTCATATAACTCGATGCTATGCTATGAACCATAGTAACATAAAATGACTGAATTATGCTCCGTATCCCATACAATTCAATTCTTCTTCCTTGGCCAAAAACTTTTCATTTCAGTTACCTATGATCGCATAGGGTATTTGCTCGTTTACTTTCGAGACAGTGAATCCGTTCTTGGCAATCACTTCACAATTGTTACTTGCCCATTGGGATCGCACTTCGAGGTCGGACGCACCAATGGGTAAAGTAGGCCTAACTACTCTAGTAACAGATCCAACGTCACAGCACGTCGTGATAGTGAATCCTCAGATCAAAGGTTCACGCATACTATCATAGTCAGTAATCCAATCATTTACAGTCACTGAGTAAAATCCCATGTGATCGGATTACTACGAGTCGGGTTCGAATATGTTAAGTCCATTAACCATATCCATGACACCATCTCCCACTATCCAATCAGTGAAAGACTAGCACTCCTTGTCAAAGCAAGTGTCATACGAGTTGAATCTTAATGCCGAATTAAGATTCCTTAACTCGCGAACCATATTATAAGATCGAGTTGTTAACTCCACCAGTGCCTCCACACTATTAAATAGGTGGTGGTGAGCACACCTCAATCTTAGGAACTTGTTTGTTCAATCCAATTAATGTCATATAGCTTTACATGAACAAAAACTCATTGCCTTTATATGTACGTACAATATAAATAAGTGCCCTATTTAAATCTAATTCCTCATTGACATTGAGGGCACACACCTAACAATCTCCCACTTGCACTAAAAGCCAATTGCTATGCTATATCATACTTATCTTCTAAAGATGTTGCTTTAGCACCGCCTTTGATAATGGCATAGTGAGTGGGTCAGCCATGTCGGGAGCTGAGGCTACTTTCTGCATGGCAATATTGCCTCAATCCAACGATTTCTCGAATAACTTCTCTCCTTGTGTTTAGATTTGTTGTGAGACCTCGGTTCCTTAGTCTGCACGATAGCTCCATCGTTATCACACTTTAGTGACAACGAAATTTCCACTCTAAGAACCTCTTGAAGTTCATCTATGAACTTTTCAATCCAAACAACTTGTTTGGCAGCCTCGAAGGTTGCCATACACTTAACCTTAGATGTGGAATCGGCAGTTGTGCTTTGTTTGGAATCTGTGCCAGGACATTGCTGCATCATTCAGAGGGAATACAGACCCATAAGTTGAAATTTTTGATCATCATGATCAGATTCAAAAATGGAAATTATGTAATCGCTTCCATATTCTTACATTCTTGGTTCCTCTTAAGTACCATAGAAAACTTTACATCGCATTCCCATGCTTCTCTCCTAGGTTAAATTCAAACCCACTTACTTCACTAAATGCGCAAGCAAGATCCTGTCTCATGCATAACATTGCCAATATGAGACATTCTACTTCCAAGGCATAGGCCGTGCCACACATCTCTCTTTGATCTTCTCATAGATTTAGAGAGATGAGGTTTATGTCTCATAGGCAAGAGACCTCTCCTAGAGTTACCCATCAACCATTGAATTGGGAAAATCTTTAGGTGGAGAGCTTGAGAGAGTCCTATTGCCCTATTTGCTCTATCTCTATAGGTGCAAATCCAAAGGACACAAGTATCTTCTCACAAGTCTTTGATAGAAAGAGTGCTTGAGAGCCTCGTCTTAAACCAGTTAACGAGTTGATACAATATCAAGAATATTAGCTTGCTCCCACTGACCTTCTTGTAGACACAGGGTTTATTTTCATTCCTGATGACATTGTATCAATAGAGCAAAAATTACACCTACAAGGCATCCATTTTATTCTATAAATGGACCTATGCAGTTACCACATGTTATGAGAATCAGACTTTGATATGAAGCTTTGGGCAGTTATTTTTGGACATCCTTCTAAAGGAATCCATGATGAACAAGTCTTCATGTCAGTGTCTCAGATTCCATAATTCAAGTGCTACTATCGAAAGCCTAGTTCTAACGGATTTGATTATGACGGGGAGAAAAATGGTTTCCTCATAGCCAATGCCCTTATATTTACTTTTCCATTTTCCGCCATCAACTTGGCCAAGCTAATCTAACTAATCAATCTATTCCCACTTTCATAGTATTACATTATCTCGCATTGTCCATGCCCACCATCGCTTGGTCAGGAGTAGAGAAATCATATTCATGGCATCCTTCTGCTACTACAGTAGATTACCATACCTTTCAGGCGGCTGAGTTACTCTACTAGACCATCGCATTGGCGGTTGTGTCTTATTAGGCTTGGTTTGAATAAAGTTTATTTTGTTTTCCATAATCATCTTTCTCCTACTCTTAGTTTTCTCGAACGATTTAATCTTTGAGAAATCGGTCCTCTGTAGCCACAACGATCCTTCAATCATTGCGAAGGTGAAAGAGATCTCCTAGAGATTCCTAGGATTAACAAAAAAATTGTTTCTCAATGAAACACCCCAAAATCTTTACTTCTTCAACTTACGTCAGGTATTTTCATACCCTCGTTTATTGAAGGACAACACGTTCCCTACATCACATCTGATGTGGAATGTTTGGGAATTAATTTGGAGGGACATATATTCAAGATATAAATGAGTTACGCTTCATCCACATTGAACCTTGCAATTTTTAGCATAGAACCAACATTGTCCAACATAGTCTTGTTCTCGCATAAAACTGTCCTATTCATCTCGCAGAGTTGATGGAAGTGTCAATTGTGAATCCAGACGATGTTCTTTCTAAAAAACAGGTCAAACTAGGTGATCACACACGTCAGCATGCAAAACTATAAAACTTGAGTGGTCCTTTTAATATCTTCTCGGTAAAGGGGTACCAAACATTTTTACTAGTTTGTTCCAAGCATAGTACGCACAGTACACTTATTCCAGATGCACAGATTTGCTTAAACAATTTCGCAAGGACGTTGTTGCCTGATTTAGTTGAAAAGTAAATGCTAGTTCTAATGTTACCAAACTAAAAGAAGTATTATTTAATGACCAAGTCAGAAAAATAACTAGCTTATTTCCATTTGGTAAAACAAACCAATCATCCATCATGTGTCCAGAATTATCTAAAGGAATTGAGGTTAATCATAAATGACTAGTATCATTTCCGACTATCTCTCGTCCTACTAGCTTTGCACTTCTTTCTAGCACTAGCTTTAAGAAGTCTGATATAGAACATTAGCTCTCCATGAACCAAGTTCTATTTCTCAGCGTGTCTCATACCGTAGCCCTACTCACTAACCCCTCTATTGGGACATGAGTAATGCTTGCAATAAGCATACCATTGAATGATTCGTCAAATTAGGTCAGTTGGAACATTCTCAAGCAAAAGAACTAAGGGTCCTTTTAGATAGAGTTATATAATGCAGAAAATAAGCCAAGACTTATGATTAGATGATTATATTGTACCCAAGTAAAATTAGGACTTTAATTTTACTTGGCTCGCACTATATTTTTCGAACCAGTGCACTCCCATTGCAATGAACGGAAATCTCGTTGGACAGATTTCGTAGTGAGTGATTGAGTTCTTCAAAATTTTCAATGAGTTACAATCTGTAACGATATATGGCTCATTGGAATCTTTGAAGTGGTGTGCCACGCCAATCAGTCCAACTGATGGTTCAATCTTACTTTTGGTTCATGGATCACTTAACCTCAGCCTGTAACGAAATATTGTTGGTGATCCCTCTAAGTACTTTCACATCAACTCTTATAGATCTAACAGTTGAATTTCATCTTGCAAGTTGTAACGGTGTATGGAATGAGATTTGCTTCGACCGATGGCGTCGAATGCACTTAGAAAGATTTGAATTATGAATTAATATAACCCCCATTAGTCGGGACGATGCCATACATAACCTATAATTCTATCTCTCAAAGTTTGATGGACAGGCAAGATATCCAATATCCCTTTCTTACTTTGTGTCTTTTTTCCTGGACAATTTGTTAATTTTGTAAGGTCTCACTTTGTACATTAATTTCTTTCAGCGCAGTTAAGGAAATATAATAATTATAAAACGGCGGGCAATTCTAATAACACACTCACATGGACTTTATCTAGATCAGTTCAAGCCAACGAGTCAATCGGAGAGGGATTTTATCTATTACAAGAGCTTCCACTCTATGGGTGAACAAATCTAAAAACATAAGAAATTAAGTTTAATCCAATTCCAAGAACCATTATATCTGATTTAATTATAAATCCAATTTACAAAACCCAAATCGAATCCAATTATTCAAGTGTAAATCCAATTTATACAATCAAAATCAAATCCGATTTGTTTTTGATAGGATAGTGAAATTCAATTCGATCAAGAATCAAGTCCAACTTAATTTATTATGACTAAATATAATTCAATCAAAGTATAACTAAATCAAATTTAATTACTAGAAAAGATCAAATTTTTTATTTAGCCAAAGGGTATTTAAATCTAATTTAATTTTAAAACAAATCTAATTTGTATACCCTTTAATTTGGAGTTTAAATGTTAATTTATTTAACTAAATTTAATCTATTTTGATAGGCTAGTTAAAAATTAATTTGATATAGAATAGAATCAAGTCTAACTTATTTTATTCATATGACTAAATATAATTTAATCAATGTGAAATCAAATCAAATTTAATTACTAGAGAAGATCAAATTTCTAAACTAACTAAGGGCTCATTAAATTTAATTTAACCTTTTTAAAATAAATCTAATTTATATGCCCTTTAACCTAAGAAAATAAATTTAATTTAAATAAACTAAATCCAATTTAATTTGAAATTCGAAATTTAAAGGGCCATTAATTAATTCAAATGGGGCAATCACATGTATTGGGTCAAACCCAATACATTTATTCATTAATCAATATGCTGGCTCAAGCCCAGCAATCCTCTAATAAATGCACTGGGCTCGAGCCCAGCATATTCATTGATTAACATGCTGGGCTCAAGCCTAGCGCTCTTCAAATCAATGCGTTGGACTCAAGGCCAACGTATTTGGTTTACCTCAGCGTTGGGCCATTTTTAAATGTGCTGCGCCTGAATTAATCTTGTGTTGGGCCGAGCCCAACACACTGATCGTGTTCCCTATGGGCAATACCTATCAGCGCGTCGTCGTCGCGGCGCTGGGGCGCGGAGACGACGGTGACTCTTTCCCTCGTTTGAAAGATGCACGATGGCGTATCTAGCGCCGCCTTGCGTAGTTCTATGGGCGCGGCTTGTGCAAATCTAATTTGCACAGCCACGCCTCCGACGATGGCTTGGGACGGAGTTCAATCGATGCCCCTACAATGGCGAACGGCGATGCACGTTGCGTCGCCGCCGAGGTGCCCTGGCGGAGCTTCCGGCGTCGCTGGAAGTGACAGTAGAATAGCATTGTGTTGCTGTCAACTGTGGTAGTAGAGCTTGTTCTGTTGTGTTGCCGGCGGCGCCGCCACCCCTTCCAATTCATCTTCGTTTTTCCAAATTTTGATCCGATCGTAACAAATTTCAGATTTAGATTTCAGATTCAATTAGAAACAAAAAATTCCAAATCAAATTTTTAGATTCAATAAATTCACCCATTGCAATTTAGATTTTTTGATCCATATTATACATTTCCGAATCATACGATTGCGTATCAAACATGAATATCAAATAAACATATGAATTCGCAAAGAAAAATCAACGAAGTCATAAATTTGGCTCTGATACCACTGTTGAGAATCGATGCACGAAAATGCAGCGGAATAAAATTTCATTTCGATTACCAAGCCATGGATCAATTTAGGCTTTTCGTAGATTTTTACTCGAAGAATGAGATAGAACAATTTACCTCTTTGTCCATCGTTTACAGCAGCAATTCCCAAGACTCTTGCCTCTAGATAATCACGCGCAAAATTCGCCGAAAATCTTCCTCCTCAATCTCCAAATGGCGGCTAGAAAAGAGAATATTTTCTCTCTACTTTACCGTGTAATTTTGGTGGCAACCGATCAATTCTTAACCTAAGTCTATGTGTTGGAAGATTAAAATAGAATTCTCCTACTTGGACCTAGGTTAAATGCCTCATAGGCCCATGTGGATTCTCAAGTGGGCTAAGTTGGCCCAGTCAACTTAGTCCACTTTAATTTAAATACATTTCATATTTAATCTCATTGAATATGTGTGTGATTAAATTAATATTTAATTTAACCAAATTCATTTAACCTATTTAAATAAATATTGAAATTGAATACTTAAATTAATTTAATGTTCCATTGTATAACCTAATTAAATAACTAATTAAATTAATCCGTCCACTCAATTAATTTTCCATCTAATGACAAATTAACAAAATGCCCCTCTAAGTACACAAAGTGATTTCCCGCCCATTCCTGATAGCGCGACTCTCTAGGTTCGTCTTGATTGGCAATGGGAGGATACCAAAGGATGTGGGTGACACCTTGCTAGCCCAGTGGCCCCACATCGTAGCCCAACCAATTACGAATGACTATGTCATTATGAACCTCTTGATTATGAGTTCCATACGAGTCTAAGCCCTTCACTGATGTACCCCGATCAAGTGAGAGTCATGGAATATGTCAAACTCATATAACTCGATACTATGCTATGAACCATAGTAACATGAAATGACTGAACTGCCCTCCGTATCCCATACGAGTCAATTCTTCTGCTTTGGCCACAAACTTTTCATTTCAGTTATCTATGATCACATAAGTTATTTGCTAGTTTACTTTCGAGACAATGAATCCGTTCTCGGCAATCACTTCACAACTGCCACTTGCCCATTGGGATCACACTTTGAGGTTGGCCATGCCAACCGGTGAATTCGGCCTAACTACTTTAGTAAATCCAACATCATAAGAACATCGTGATAGTGAATCCTCAGGTCAAAGGCTCATGCATACTATCATAGTCAGTAATCCAATCATTGACATTCACTGAGTAAAAATGCACGTGGTCGGATTACTGCAAGTCATGTTCAAATATGTTAACTCCGTTAACCATATCCATGACACCAGCTCCCACTATCCAATCAGTGTAAGACTAGCACTCCTTGTCAAAGCAAGTTTCATATGAGTTGAATCTTAATGCCGAATTAAGATTCCTTAACTCGCGAACCATATTATAAGATCGAGCACTTAACTCCACCAGTGCCTCCACACTATCAAATAGTTGGTGGTGAGGACACCTCAATCTTAGGGACTTGTTTGGTCAATACAATTACTGCCATATAGATTTACATGATCAATAACTCATTCCCTTTATACGTTCGTGCAATATAAATAAGTGCCCTATTTAAATCTACTTTCTCTTTGTCATTGAGGGCACACACCTAACACTCTACACATTTTGGAATTATGCCTTGCTGCATTGGTATTCGAATGCAATCAAGTGCAGGGTGTTTCTGACCACGTTGGCCAGATCAGGTCAACAATGGTTCAATCAATTACCGGAAGGAGTCATTGGAGCTTTCGCGGACTTTAGCTTGAAATTCCTTCATCAATTTGCTAGTAGAAAAAATCTTGAAAAGACCCTGTTGAGTTTATTTAACATAAAGTAAAGGGAAGATGAAACTTTGCGGATGTATGTTAGGCGCTTTAACGCTGCCACCCTGGGGGTACCTTCGGCCATGGTGGACTTAAAGTCTAGAGCTTTTACGTAAGGATTAAGGGATAGCGATTTGTTCACATCCTTGACTAAAATACTAACCTTAAACTTTCATGAATTACTTAGCCGAGCTGAAAAGTATGTTAATATGGAGGACGCTCAGCTGATGAGGAAGGCGGAGCAGAACCAGCAAAGGAAGGACAAGCTCGAGGAGGATAATTCCAATAAGGGCAATAAGGACGAAGGAGCTAGATGGGCCTCAGGGCACTTCCTAGGCCAACCATACATGCCAGACCTGAATTTGTACCTTTAAGAGGTACAAAAAATGAGCAATTAATGGTTGTGGAAGAGAAGAACATAGTAGAATGGCCTGAAATCCAGCTTGTCATATTTAATGTAGTTATCATAGAGAATATGGGCATGATACGGACGCTTGTCCAGCCCTAGAGGAGGAGATTCAACACCTGGCCAAGTTGGGATATATGAAGGAGTTTGTTATACAAAATAACAATCAGTTCGGTAGGGGTAACTCAACCCCATTTAGAAGAGGAGGAACCCGAGGAAGAGGTAGAGGTGCGCCCGAAAGTTGGCTAGGAAGAAGAGCTGGTCCCATTGGAAGAGGAAATTTTCCTCAGCAAATTAACAAGCAACCAGCGGTGTGGGGAAAATCAAGGACAACTTTCTGGACAGGTGAACAACGTGGATCTAGCCACCATACATATGATCTCGGGAGGGATGGCAAAGGACGATTCCAAAAAATGTCTGCTGAAACAGGTAAGGATGGTGGAAATGGCACCTGCCTTTTTCATGAATGTTAGCCAAACTTGGCTAGGAAAGGAGATTAAATTCGGACCGGAGGATGCTAAAATAGTTCACACACCACATAATGATACTTCGTTTATTAGAACTATGATAGCCAATTATGATGTTCAACGAATATTCATTGATAGTGGGAGCTCGGTGGATATCCTGTTCTATTAGGCATATCAGCAAATGAACTTGGGAAATACCAAGCTGGAAGCAGCAAGGACATCATTGTTTGGCTTTGCAGGCGAGGTGGTCCGACCAACAAACAAACAAAGCTAACTAAATTCTTAGTCGTGGATACACCATCAGCGTATAACGTGATACTTGGATGACCCACATTTGTTTTATGCGAGGCCATAATCTCAATCCCTCACATGAAGATAAAATTCCCAAAGGCCAATGGAGTAGGAGAAATATCTGGTGATCAATGTCAATCCAAGAAATACTATGTGGCCTCCTTAAAACACGAAGATAAGCTAATGGAGGATAAAAAATGCAAACCTGATAAAGCTGGACTCAAGGGTGGCGAAATTGAAAAGAGAACGGTTTCAGCTCATGTTGAACCTGTGGAGACCTTATGAGTATAGAACTTATACCTGGAGATGCGGCGAAAATAATTCGGATAAGCTCACATTTGAGTCCCGAGCTGCAGGAAGAGCTAGTTGCTATGCTAAGGAATCACGTGGATATATTTTCTTGGTCAGCAAATGACTTAGTAGGGGTTGATCCAACAATTATACAACATCATCTCAATGTGTACTCGGATGTGAAGCCAGTTATTCAAAAGAAGAGGTATTTCAAACCTTAAAAGGATCTATCGTCAAGGCTGAACTTAACAAGTTGCTTAAAGCCAAGCGTATAGCGAAAATCCAATTTCCTGAATGGGTGTCTAATGTGGTTCCAGTACCTAAAGGAGGATCTAAGTGGAGAATGTGCATTGACCTTCGTGATTTAAACAACGCCTGTCCTAAGGATCACTATCCATTACCTCGGATATACCAGCTAGTGGACTCCACAGCTGGGTTTGAGCTACTCCGCACCTTGGATGCATAGAGTGGGTATCATCAGATACCCCTGGATGAGGAGGATCAGAGGAAGGTTAGCTTTATAACCTCCTTTGGCACATATTGCTATGTGGTCATGCCTTTTGGCCTAAAAAATGCCAGAGCTACTTATCAAAGGCTAGTAGGTATGATGTTCCGAGATCAAATTGGAAAAAATTTCAAGGTATACATGGGTGACATGGTGGTAAAAAGTTGCACTACCAATATCATGTGCAGGACCTGCACCAAACCTTTGACACAGTAAGGAAATATAGGATGAAGCTGAATCCAGCTAATTCCACGTTTGGAATCAAGGGAGGTCAATTCTTAGGTTACATGGTCACCGAAAGGGGTATTGAAGTTAATCCCAAAAAAATCAAGGGTATTCAAAATATGGCGGAGCCTCGAAATGTCGATGAGGTGCCGCAACCGATGGGACAAATTACGGTTGTAAGTCACATCATTTCTAGGTTTGCGGAAAGGAGCCTCCCATTTTTTAAAATTTTGCGTAAGGCAGAAAGTTTTAATTAGACACAGGAGTGTCAGCAAGCTTTTGCGGAGCTAAATGAGGATTTGGATCAAATTCTTCTACTCACTAAACCCGTACTAGGAGAACCCTTGATACATATCTGTGGATGATCGAGCTGTCAGCACTGTGCTGGTACACGAGGAAGGAAAAGCTAAAAAACCTGTGTATTAAATTAGCAAAGTACCAAGCGACACGGAATCCAGGTATCTAGAGATTGAGGAAATGGCATTTCCGCTGGTTATCATGTCTAGGAGGATCAAACCATACTTTTTGACATACAAGATCATTGTTAAGCCTAATCAATCACTCAACACTGTCTTGGGAAAATCTGGAACATCTGGAAGGTTGGTCAAATGGGGGGTGGAGCTGGGAGAATTCGAGATAGAATATGCAGCCAGAACGGCTATTAAAGCACAGGTCTTAGCAGACTTCGTCATAGAAATGACAAAGCCTGAGCATATGGAGGAAGAAAAAGAAAGAGTATGGCTACTACATGTAGATAGATCAGCTACAATGAATGGAAGTGGAGAAGGGATAGTACTAACAACACTTGAAGGTGATCAATTGGAGTACGCTATCAAATTTGAATTTAATTCGAGTAATAATGAAGCATAATACGAGGCATTCATCATAGGACTTAAAATGGCACTTAAAGGAGAAACTACAAATCTAATTGTATATTCAGATTCGTAGCTCATCATAAAGCAAGTGGAAGGTACTTACGAGGCTAAGGAGGAAAGAATGGCGAAGTATTTAAAAACTATTGAAATGCTACGCAAAAATATCAACAAACTGGAGGTGAATCAGATACCTCGGACTGAATATGCTAAGGCGGATTACCTATCAAAGTTGGGTTGCTCAGTCACTGACTGTAAAACCTGACAAATCACCATTCAATCTACAGCTGGATCAAGCAATAATAAGGAAATCATGAACGTTGAGGGAGGGGAAGATTGGAGGACCAAAATAATCCAATACCTCACTAAGGGAATACTTCATGAGGATCGGAATGCTAAGCAAAGTCTACTGACCAAGGCCACTAGGTGTAAAATGATTGATGATGTCTTGTACAAAAAGGCATTTGTGCAACCACACTTAAGCTGCATATCTGCAGAAGAAGGCAATTATGTACTTAGAGAAATACATGAAGGATGTTGTGGCAGCCATATAGGAGGAGCTGCTCTCGCCGGAAACACGCTTAGGGGTGGATACTTCTAGCCATCCTTAAAAGAAGACTCAAAGGAGCTAGTGAAGCGGAGCGAGGAATAACCAGGTGCATGCCATTCACATACACCAACCTGCAGAAGCAATGTGATCCAAGAGTGTTCCATATTGTTTTGCTAGGTGGGGTATGGATATAGTGGGACCTTTCCCCATAGTGAAAGCCCAAAAGAAGTTCCTATTAGTATTGGTAGATTATTTCAACAAATGGGTAGAGGCGGAAACCTTAGCCCGAATCACGGTGTCTGAAGTCATTCTATTTTTATGGAAGAACATAGTTTGCCGATTCGGCATACCTAGGGAGATTGTAGCTGACAATCGAAGATAATTTAGTGTATCTAAGCTAATAAATTGGTGCGAGGAGATGGGGATTCAACAACGCTTTAGCTCGGTAGCGCATCCCCAAACAAACGGACAAATGGAGATTACTAATGGAATTATAGTGCAAGGTTTAAAGATCAGGCTAGATGGAGCAGGTGGACATTGGGTGGAGGAGCTGCAATCAGTTTTATGGTCATACTGGACTACTCCTTAGTCTACTACGGGTGAAAGTCCTTTCAGCTTGGTACATGGAGCTGAAGCTGTCATTCCTGCAGAGATAATAGTGCAGACCCACCGGGTCAGGTATTTTAATCCAGAACAACATGAGGAACTAGACCTAATTGAGGAGAATAGGGAAAAGGTATACATGAGGATTGAGAAATATAAGCAAAGGATACAAAAGGCACAAGGAGCAAAAGCGAAAGGTTAGAACTGTGCAGGTGGGCGACCTAGTGCTAAAAAGGGTGGATGCAATACGTATTGTGAAGATGCTGGATCCCAACTGGGAAAGACCATACAAAGTGGTCAAAGTATTAGTAGGAGGAGCTTATGAGCTGAAGGATAGCAAGGGAAAACAACTCCCTCGCTCGTGGAACATCCAAAATCTAAAAAAAAAATATGTTTAATCTTTTTTATTTGTTATTTGTAGGGACTCATAAAATTGTGCTAATGTTTTCTTGGCGATTTTAGTTTCTTTGTCCTTTCCAGAATAAGTCAAGAATTGTAATACCTCCTTTGCAAGATCAGATGTAAAGCCCCGAAATTCTAGTAAGGATGTGTTTCCTTATTTTGAGATTGGTTCTTTTAAATAATGTATATATGTATATTTGCTTGTTTGAAATTGAGGAGAAAGGGGGAGTTGGTGGAACGGGAGGTAGTCAGAGTTAGGATGCACCACCTGGGTGGGTAACCGGGATTTGTCAAGTTAGGTGGCTTGCGGCTTCGAATACGATGGCCCCCCTACCAAGAGAATATAAGGGTCGTTTGGTGCGGAATAATTCTCGGACCAACTCACATTGGAAGACCAGGTTTAAGAGAGATACAAGGCTGTTTGAAGCAAAAAAGTTGGAGAAGGGGACTAATTCTCCCACTCCTGGCTGAAATAAAGAGGGAAAATCGGGAAAAGAGGGAATAAGAAAGGATGCCGACGGTAGTAGGCTGACCAGTTGTAAGCCCGTCTAAGAAAATATGTGGGAACGGAATGGGGAATAAGGGGAAAAAGAAAGGTGAAATATTATGAAAGGCAAGTCTCCACGATTGCTAGAATGAATGACAAGTCTCGACGATTGCTAGAAAGTGAAAGACAAGTCCCCATGATTGCTAGAGAATGAAAGGCAAGTCTCCACGATTGCTAGAAAGTGAAAGGCAAGTCTCCATGATTGCTATAAAGTGAAGTGCAACTCCCCATGATTGCATGCATGGATCATCCGGTAGAGCTGTAGGCTGCGGCTCAGCTCAAGCTGGATGATGTTCTTTGATAACTAACGATTTTGTGTATTTTTGAAAAGAACATTTGTAATTTTATTCACAGTGAAAACCTTAAATCATATGTATGGATTAAGACTCATAGGTATGACTATTAGTTTCATCAATTTTGGTACCATTTTTTATCGACTATCGAGTATTCACCGGTGAATTATTATCAAAAGGTTAACCTGAGAGGAGTTATTATAATTTGTTTTTAGTTTGTAACGATTCAGGAATGATATAAAGACTAATCTCAGTATGAACAAGTATGTATTCATGTTATAGCCTACAAACGTTATGACAAGCTTATGTAAAGATACAGGAAAAAAGAGAGATAAAATACTTAAAAACATTTCATAAAAGCTCCAAAATTCCAGGCATACATCTGCCCTAACTTGGGCAGATGGTGGAAAGGAAACTACGAGTGTTCTTGACCTAACCTGGGCAGGACAAGAAAAGCAAGCTAAGTTGTTCAAAAGGGGGCTGCATATGCCCAGTCAAAAAGGAAAGTAGGAATATGAAATTGTCAAAAGGGGCTATATATGCCCTGTCTAAAAGGAAAGTAGGAATATGAAATTGTCAAAAGAGGATACATATGCCCAGCCAAACATCGAAATTCTTAGAAACTTATAGACTAAGCTAAGGGGTCTAGCCCAACAGTAGGGGGAGGAACAACAATAGCTTGAGCACCATCAACATTTTCATGTTGATCAGTTGTGGCAATGGAAGGGTGATCAACCACTGGAGGGACGACTAGGTCATTCACTGGAGAAACCACTGGATCTGCTGGAGGAGCATTCTTTGGTAGACCTGAGCAGGCTATATCTGCAACCGCAGTTACAAATGGTGCTTCTGGATTTAGAAATGAAGTTGTACTACCAACGGGAGGATAGTTCTGAGCCTTGAACTGGGAGGTGCAAGCATCAAATCCTTTATAGAAGTGGTTCAGTGCCTTGTCATCTACCGTATCTGCAAATTCAGTGGAGGCCAGGAACATGGCTCTGACCTGCTTAGCAAAAGCTTTTCATTTAGCAGAAGTATGGAGGGAAGCTGCCTAGTCTTGCTATGCTTTGTCCAAAGCCTCCTGTATCTGCCGCTTGGCAAGCAAGGAAATCTTGCATATCTGCCTCTACCAACTTCTTCTCAGCATCTAGCTTCTGATAGCTGGATTTCCAGGATCGGGCCTCTTGCAACAGTTTCTTGTCTTTGGCTTCCCATGAGTCTTGAGCCGTTTTTAGCTGCTCCTGGACTTTGTTGAGCTTCCTTTACAGCTCTCTCACCTCATTAGACCTACTTAGGTCTACTAGGGCTCAGGAAAAACTACTGGCATACAAGACAAATAAGAATGTCATAAATATCAGGATAGAATTGCACATTATAATAACATTATGACAAATTTACCTTGGGCGCTAAGGCCACAACAACATCAATGATCTTGGATGGATGAAAGTGATCCAGGTGGTGGCGGTCTACAGAATTGTCCATGTTCCTTAGAAAATCCAACATCACAAATTGTTCCTTACTTTTTAAGGCTGAATGAGGAGGAACATCGTGGGCCCGAGAACGGCTACGCAAGGTAGGAGGGTTAGGAGTGGAGAATTGGAGCTGGGAGAGGACATCTCCCAGGTGAGCACCTCTGTTGATCTGCTTGGTAGAAGGCATATCTGGCAGAGTATCATGACTAGCCACTCTCTTGCCAGAAGCTATCTTTCTGGCCAACGCTGGATCGTAGTAAGAGCAAGCCGGTTTAGCTTGGTCAGAGGAAGGAGAGCATTTGGCTACAGGACCAGCCACGGAGATAAGTACTGCTGCTAAAGCTCCACCAGGAGGAGGAGGAGGCAGAGCCTGCTGTTCAGTAGGAGCAGGTTTCTACCTGCGGCGGATGGCCTCCTCAGCTCGCGAAGCTTCCAATAAACTTTCTGTAAAAAGAAAAACTTTCCCTATATATCATACTATGGAAATGCAAAAACAACAGGCAAACTAAGGAATGCTCTACCTATAGTTTTACCAAGCAAATCTGACCCAATAGGACTCAAACCAAAATGGTGTAAAAGACGAGTATCAGTCAACTTGCCCACATCACGATTTTGCCAATTTAAATACGCAAGGACTTTTTTATACATATCAGGCATATTTTTTGGAGGATAGGAATTGGTTCCCTCAACCTTTTCCAGGAATTAACGACGAAAATTCCATTCTACATCTAAGGGAGAAGCAATGAAAAAGTAATCCCATTTCCATTGTTTCTCCGCAGTTGGATAAACGGAGAAAAAAGTGGCTTTACCCTAGGAAGTTAAATAAAATACACCCCCATCCCCAGAAGAGGACCGAGGAACGAATAGGGAATAAAAGAAATCGGAATAAAGTGAGTGGCCACAACGGCTAAGAAAATACGAATGACTATGTCATTACGAACCTCTTGACTATGAATTCTATATGAGTATAAGCCCTTCACTAATGCACCCAAATCGAGTAAAAGTCATGGAATATGTCAAACTAACATAACTCGATGCTGTGCTATGAACCATAGTAACATGAAATGACTGAACTGCCCTTCGTATCCCATACGAGTCAATTCTTCTACTTTGGCCAAAACTTTTCATTTCAGTCACCTATGATCGCATAGGGTATTTGCCCGTTTACTTCGAGACAGTGAATCCCATCTTGGCAATCACTTCACAACTGCTACTTGCCCATTTGGATCGCACTTCGAGGTCGGCCCCACCAACGGGTGAATTAGGCCTAACTACTCTAGTAACAGATCCAACATCACAAGCACATCGTGATAGTGAATCCTCAGGTCAAAGGCTCACGCATACTATCATAGTCAGTAATCCAATCATTTACAGTCACTGAGTAAAAATCCATGTGATCGGATTACTGTGAGTCGTGTTCGAATATGTTAAGTCCGTTAACCATATCCATGGCACCATCTCCCACTATCCAATCAGTGTAAGATTAGCACTCCTTGTCAAAACAAGTGTTATGCGAGTTGAATCTTAATGCCGAATTAAGATTCCTTAACTCCCGAACCATATTATAAGATCGAGCAGTTAACTCCACCAGTGCCTCCACACTATCAAATAGGTGGTGGTGAGCATACCTCAATCTTAGGGACTTGTTTGTTCAATCCAATTAATGCCATATAGCTGTACATGAATAAAAACTCATTCCCTTTATATGTACGTACAATATAAATAAGTGCCCTATTTAAATCTAATTCCTCATTGGCATTGAGGGCACACACCTAACAATCTCCCACTTTCACTCAAAACCAATTGCTATGGTATATCATAGCTATCTTCTAAAGATGTTGCTTTAGCACTACCTTTTATAATGGCTTAGTGAGTGGGCCAGCCATGTCAGGAGCTGAGGCTACTTTCTGCACGACAATATTGCTTCAACAAAACAATTTCTAGATTAACTTTTCTCCTTGTGTTTAGATTTGTTGTGAGACCTTGGTTCCTTAGTCTGCGTGATAGCTCCATCGTTATCACACTTTAAAGACAATAAAATTACCACTCTAAGAATCTCTTGAAGTTCATCTATGAACTTCTCAATCCAAACAACTTGTTTGGCAACCTCGAAGGTTTCCATACACTTACCTTAGATGTGGAATCGGCAATTCTGGAATCTATTCCAGGACACTGCTGCATCATTCAGAGGGAATACAGACGCATAAGTGGATTTTTTCGATCATCATGATTATATTCAAAATCCAAAATTATGTAATCGCTTCAATATTCTTACATTCTTGGTTCTTCTTAAGTACCATAGAAAACTTTACATCCCATTCCAATGCTTCTCTCCTAGGTTAGCTTCAAACCCACTTACTTCGCTAAATGCGCAAGAAAGATCCTATCTCTTGCATAACATTGCTAGTATGAGACATTCTACTTCCAAGGCATAGGCCGTGCCACACATCTCTCTTTGATCTTCTCATAGATTTAGAGAGATGAGGTCTATGTCTCATAGGCAAGAGACCTCTCCTAGAGTTTACCCATCAACCATTGAGACAGAGTCGTATTGCCCTATTTGCTCTATCTCTATAGGTGCAAATCCAAAGGACACAAGTATCTTCTCACAAGTCTTTGATGGAAAGAGTGCTTGAGAGCCTCGTCTTGACCCAGTCAACGAGCTGATACAATATAAAGAATATTAGCTTGCTCCCACTGATCTTCTTGTAGACACAAGGTTCATTTTCATTCTTAATGACACTGTATCATTAGACCAAAAATTACAACTACGAGGCGTTCATTTTATTCTATAAATGGACCTATGCAGTTACCACACGTTATGAGAATCAGACCTAGATATGAAGCATTGGGCAGTTCTTTTGGACATCCTTCTAAAGGAATCCATGATGAACGAGTCTTCATATCAGTGTCTTAGATTCCATAATTCAAGTGTGCTACTATCGAAAGCCTTGTTCTAATGGATTTGATTATTACTGGGAGAAAAACAGTTTCCTTATAGCCATTGCCCTTATAATGACTATGTCATTTTCCGCCATCAACTTGGCCAAGCCAATCCAACTAATCAATCCATTCCCACTTTCATAGTATTACATTATCTCGCATTGTCCATGCTTACTCGCTTGGTCATGAGTAGAGGAATCATATTCATGGCATCCTTCTGCTACTACATCAGATTACCATATCTTTCAAGCGGCTGAGTTACTCTACTACACCATTGCATTGGCAGTTGTGTCATATTGGGCTTAGTTTGAATAAAGTTTATTTTGTTTTCCATAGTCATCTTTCTCCTACTCTTAGTTTTCTCGAACGATCTAATCTTTGAGAAATCGGGCCTCTAAAGCCACAACGATCCTTCAATCATTGCGTAGGTGAAAGAGATCTCCTAGAGATTCATAGGATTAATAAAAAAATTGTTTCGCAATGAAACACCCCAAAATATTTACTTCTTCAACTTATGTCAGGTATTTTCATACCCTCGTTTATTGAAGGACAACACGTTCGCTACACCACATCTGATGTGGAATGTTTGGGAATTAATTTGGAGGGACATATATTTCAGATATAAATGAGTTACGCTTCATCCACATTGAACCTTGCAATTTCTAGCATAGAACCAACATTGTCCAACATAGTCTTGTTCACGCGTGAAACTATCCTATTCATCTTGCAGAGTTGATGGAAGTGTCAATTGTGAATCCACAAGATGTTCTTTCTAAAGAACAGGTCAAACCAGGTGAGCACACATGTCAGCATGCAAAAATATAAAACTTGAGTGGTCCTTTTATCTTCTTCCCGGTAAAGGGGTAGCAAATAATTTTACTAGTTTGTTCCAAGCAGAGTACGCACAGTACACTTATTCCGGATGCAAGGATTTGATTAAACAATTTCGCAAGGACGTATGGTTGCCTGATTTATTTGAAAATAAATGCTAGCTCTAATGTTACCAAACTTAAAGAAGTATTATTCAATGACCAAGTCAGAAAAATAACTATCTTATTTCCATTTGGTAAAACAAACCAATCATCCATCACGTGCCCAGAATTATCAAAAGGAACCGAGGTTAATCTTAAATGACTAGTATCATTTTCGACTATCTCTCGTCCTACTAGCTCTGCACTTCTTTCTAGCACTAGCTCTAAGAAGTCTGATATAGAACATTAGCTCTCCAAGAACGAAGTTCTATTTGTCAGCGTGTCTCATACCATAGCCCTACTCACTGACCCCTCTATTGGGACATGAGTAATGCTTGCAATAAGCATACCATCTAATGATTCGTCAAATTAGGTCAGTTGGAACATTCTCAAGCAAAAGAAGTAAAGATCCTTTCAGAGAGAGTTATATAATGCAGAAAATAAGCCATGATTTACGATTAGATGATTATATTGTACCCAAGTAAAATTAGGACTTTAATTTTACTTGGCTCCCACTTCATATTTTGAACCATTGCACTCCCACTGCAATGAACGAAAATCTCGTTGAACATATTTCGTAATGAGTGATTGAGTTCTTCAAAATTTTCAATGAGTTGCAATCTGTAACGATATATGGCTCATTGGAATATTTGAAGTGGCGTGCCACGCCAATCAGTCCAACTAATGGTTCAATCTGACTTTTGGCTCATGGATCACTTAACCTTGACCTGTAACAAGATATAGGCGGTGATCCCTCTAAGTACTTTCTCATCAACTCCTATCGATCTAACAGTTGAATCTCATCTTGCATCCTGTAACGGTGTATGGGATGAGATTTTCTTCGACCGATGGCATCGAATGCACTTAGAAAGATTTGAATTATGAATTAATGTATAACTCCCATTAGTCGGGACGATGCGATACATAACCCATAATTCTATCTCTCAAAGTTTGATGGAGAGGCAGGATATCCAATATCCCTTTCTTACTTAGTGTCTTTTATTCTGGAGAATTTGTTAATTTTATAAGGCGTCACTTTGCACATTAATTTTCTCAGCGCAGTTAAGGAAATATAATAATTAGAAATAGCGAGCAATTCTAATAACACACACTCACATGGAATATATCTAGATTAGCTCGAGCCAACGAGTCAATCGGGGAGGGATTCTATCTATTACAAGAGCTTCCACTTTTACAAAAAATCTAATCTTTGAGCTCCAAGCTTCCTGTGGAACCGCCATGCTCCATTGGGCTTATCTAATTTTATTACAAAGAAATGGGCCTATACAAGTTTCTAATAAAATAAAGATACAAGCTGGGGGCTCAAACTCCGGCCCAATACAACCCAGATAAAAGAAAGAAAACCAAAACCCTAAATCCATATGTGGTGTCACCATCACATAATAAAGGGAGCACTTAAAACAATTAAGCACATATGTGATGATCATTTTAAATCTTATTTAATAAATAATTAAACCCAATTTAATTTAAGTTGGATCGAAAATCTAACTCATAAAAATCAAATCCAATTCAATTTTAATGAGAAGATTAAATCTAGCAAATGAAGTTCACACGATTCTCATGGGCTTATAAGATTAAGTCCAATTTAATCTAAGTCTAATTTAATTTAATTTCATTTGGAAATTAAATCCAATTTGATTTACACAAGGGATTAAATCAAATTTAATCCTAGTAGAAATTAAATGCTATAAGAAGAATACAATCTAATTTAATTCATGGTGAAATTAATTTCAACTTGATTTAAAAGATTAAAAACTTATTTAATCTTACCGAAATAAAGACTAACAATATTTCTAATCCATTTGGACCTCATTAATTAGATCTAATTTAATTAAAATGAGCCTATATCCAATAAAGTCTCTATGGGTGAACAAATCTAAAAACACAAGAAATTAAGTTTGATCCAATTCCAAGAACCATTAAATCTGATTTAATTATAAATCCAATTTACAAAACCCAAATCGAATCCATTTATTCAAGTGTAAATTCAATTTATACAATCAAAAACAAATCCGATTTGTTTTTGATAGGATAGTGAAATTCAATTTGATCAAGAATCAAGTCCAACTTAATCTATTATGACTAAATATAACTCAATCAAAGTGTAATTAAATCAAAATTTAATTACTAAAAAAGATCAAATAGTTTATTTAACCAAAGGTTATTTAAATCTAATTTAATTTAAAAAAAAAGTCTAATTTGTATACCCTTTAATTTGGAGATTAAGTCTTAATTTACTTAATTAAATTTAATCTATTTTGATAGGCTAGTTAAAAATTAATTTGATCAAGAATTAAATCAAGTCTAACTTATTTTATTCATATGACTAAATATAATTTAATCAATGTGTAATCAAATCAAATTTAATTACTAGAGAAGATCAAATTTCTAAATTAACTAAGGGTATTTAAATCTAATTTAACCTTTTTAAAATAAATCTAATTTATATACCCTTTAACCTAAGAAAATAAATTTAATTTAAATAAACTAAATCCAATTTAATTTGTAATCCGAAATTGAAAGGGCCATTAATCAATTCAAATGGGGCAACCACATGTATTGGGTCAAACCCAATACATTTATTCATTAATTAATATACTGGCTCAAGCCCAGCAATCCTTTAATTAATGTGTTGGGCTCGAGCCCAGCATATTCATTGATTAACATGCTTAGCTCAAGCCCAACGCTCTTCAAATCAATGCGTTAGGCTCAAGCCCAGCGTATTTGGTTTACCTCAGCACTGGGCCAAGCCCAATGCAATTTTAAATGCGCTGGGCCTGAATTAATCTTGTGTTGGGTCGGTCGTCGCCGTGGCGCTGGGGCGCGGCGACGACTGTAATTCTTTCCCCCATTTGAACGACGCATGCTGGCATATCTAGCGCCGCCTTGCGTCGTTCTATCGGCGCGGCTTGTGCAAATCTAATTTGCACAGCCGTGCCTCCGACGACGGCTTAGGACGGAGTTCAGTCACCGCCCCTACAATGGCGAATGGAGACACGCCTTGCATCGCCGCCGATGTGTCCTGGAGGCGCTTCCGGCATAGTCAGAAGTGACAACAGAACAGCGTTGTGTTGCTGTCAACGATGGTAGCAGCGCTTGTTCTGCTGTGTTGCCGGCGGCGCCACCGTCCCTTACAATTCATGTTCATTTTTCCAAATTTTGATCCGATCGAAACAAATTTCAGATTCAATTGAAAACGAAAAATTCCAAATCCAATTTACAGATTCAATAAATTCACCCATTATAATTCGGATTTTTCAATCCATATTATACAATTCCAAATCATATGATTGCGTATCAAACATGAATATCAAATAAACATATGAATTCGCATACAAAAATCAACAAAACCATAAATTTGGCTCTGATACCACTGTTGAAAATCGATGCACGAAAATGCCGCAAATAAAACTTCGTTTCGATTCCCAAGCCATGGATCAATTTAGTCTTTTCATATATTTTTACTCGAAGAACGGGATAGAACAATTTACCTCCTTGTCCACTGTCTACAACAACAATCCCTAGGACTCTTGCCTCTAGATAATCATGCGCGGAATTTGCCGAAAAGCTTCCTCCTCAATCTGCAAATGGCGTCTAGAAGAGAAGTAGAGGGAGAGCATATTTTCTCTCTACTTTACTGTATATTTTTGGTGGCAACTGATCAATTCTTAACCTAAGTCTAAGTGTTGGAGGATTTAAATAGAATTCTCCTACTTGAACCTAGGTTAAACGCCTCATAGGCTTATGTGTATTCCCAAGTGGGCTAAGTTGGCCCAGTCAACTTACTCCACTATAATTTAATTACATTTCATATTTAATCTAATTGAATATGTGTGTGATTAAATTAATATTTAATTTAACCAAATTCATTTAACCTAGATAAATAAATATTGAAATTAAATTCAAATTAATTTAATGTTCCGTTGTTTAATCTAATTAAACAACTAATTAAATTAATCCGTCCACTCGATTAATTTGTCCATCTAATGACAAATTACCAAAATGCACCTCCAAGTACACAAAGTTATTTCCCGCTCATTCCTGATAGCGCGACTCTCTAGGTTCATCTTAATTGTCAATGGGAGGATACCAAAGGATGCAGGTGACACCTTGCCAGCCCCGTGGCCCCACATCGTAGCCCAACCAAGTACGAATGACTATGTAATTACGAACGTCTTGATTAGGAATTCCATATCAGTATAAGCCCTTCACTGATGTACCCCGATCGAGTGAGAGTTATGGAATATCTCAAACTCACATAACTCGATGATATGCTATGAACCATAATAACATGAAATTACTAAAATGCCCTCTGTATCCCATACGAGTCAATTCTTTTGCTTTGGCCGAAAAATTTTCATTTCAGTTACCTATGATCGCATAAGGGATTTGCTCGTTTACTTTCGAGATAGTGAATTCCTTCTTGTCAATCACTTCACAATTGCTACTTGCGCATTGGGATCGCACTTCAAGGTCGGTTCCACCAATGGGTGAATTGGGCCTAACTACTCTAGTAAAAGATCCAACATCATAAGCACATCGTCATAGTGAATCCTCAGGTCAAAGGCCCATGCATACTATCATAGTCAGTAATCCAATCATTGACATTCACTTAGTAAAAATGCATGTGGTCGGATTACTGCAAGTCATGTTCTAATATGTTAACTCCGTTAACCATATCCATGACACCAACTCCCACTATCCAATCAGTGTAAGACTAGCACTCCTTGTCAAAGCAAGTTTCATACGAGCTGAATCTTAATGCCGAATTAAGATTCCTTAACTCGCGAACCATATTATAAGATCGAGCACTTAACTCCACCAGTACCTCCACACTATCAAATAGTTGGTGGTGAGGACACCTCAATCTTAGGGACTTGTTTGGTCAATACAATTACTGCCATATAGATTTACATGATCAATAACTCATTCCCTTTATACGTTCGTGCAATATAAATAAGTGCCCTATTTAAATCTACTTTCTCATTGTCATTGAGGGCACACACCTAACACTCTACACATTTTGGAATTATGCCTTGCTGCATTGGTATTCGAATGCAATCACGTGCAGGGTGTTTCTGACCACGTTGGCCAGATCAACCCAACAATGGTTCAATCAATTATCGGAAGGAGTCATTGTATCTTTTGCGGACTTTAGCTTAAAATTCCTTCATCAATTTGCTAGTAGAAAAAAGCATGGGAAGACCCCGTTGAGTTTATTTAACATAAAACAAAGGGGAGACGAAACTTTGCGGATGTATGTTAGGCGCTTTAACGCTGCCACCCTGGATGTACCTTCGACCATGGTGGACTTAAAGTCGGGAGCTTTTACGCAAGGATTCTGGGATGGGGATTTGTCCATATCATTGACTAAAATACCAACCTTGAATTTTCATGAATTATTTAGCCGAGCTGAAAAATATGTTAATATGGAGGACGCTCAGCTAATGAGGAAGGAGGAGCAAAACCAGCAAAGGAAGGACAAGCTCGAGGAGGATAATCGCAATAAGGTCAATAAGGACGGAGGAGCTAAATGGGCCTCAGGCCACCTCTTAGGCCAACCATATAAGCCAGACCTGGATTTATACCTTTAAGAAGTACGAAAAATGAGCAATTAATGGTTGTGGAAGAGAAGAGCATAGTACAACGGCCGGAAGGAGCTGACAAGGGACCCCAAAATCCAGCTTGTCGTATTTTCTGTCGTTATCATAGAGAATATGGGCATGATATGGATGGTTGTCCAACCCTGGAGGAAGAGATTCAACACCTGGCCAAGCTGGGATTTATGAAGGAGTTTGTTATACAAATTAACAATCAGTTCAGTAGGAGCAACTCAACCCCATTCAGAGGAGGAGGAACTTGGGGAAGAGGTAGAGGTGCGCCCGGAAGGTGGCTAGGAAGAGGAGCTGGAAGTGCTGGTCCCATTGGAAGAGAAAATTTTCCTCAACAAATTAAGAAGTAACCAGAGGTGTGGGAAAATCAAGGACAACCTTCTGGAGAGGTGAACAACGTGGATCGAGCCACCATACATATGATCTCGGGAGGGATGGCAAAGGATGAATCCAAAAGATGTCTGCTGAAACAGGTAAGGATGGTGGAAATGGCACCTGCCTTTTTCATGAATGTTAGCCAAACTCGGCAGGGAAAGGAGATTAAATTCGGACCGGTGGATGCTAAAACAGTTCACACACCACATAATGATACTCTATTTATTACAGCTGTGACAGTCAATTATGATGTTCAACGAATAATGATTGATAGTGGGAGCTCGGTGGATATCCTGTTCTATCAGGCATATCAGCAAATGAACTTTGGAAATACCAAGCTAGAAGCAGTAAGGACATCATTGTGGCTTTGCAGGCGAGGTGGTCCAACCAGTAGGGCAGATCACTCTACCTATATCTCTTGGGGTCGGATCCAACAAACAAACAAAGCTAACTAAATTCTTAGTGGTGGATACACCATCTGGATATAATGTGATAATTAGACGACCCACATTTGTTCTATTCGAGGCCGTAATCTCAATCCCTCACATGAAGATAAAATTCCCAACGGCCAATGGAGTAGGAGAAGTATCTGGTGATCAATGTCAATCCAAGAAATACTGTGTGGCCTCTTTAAAACAGGAAGATAAGCTAATGGAGGATAAAAAATGCAAACCTGTTAAAGCTGGACTCAAGGGTGGCGAAATTGAAAAGAAAGTTGTTTCAGCTCATGTTGAACCTGTAGGCAAGATTATGAGTATAGAACTTATACCTGGAGATGCGGAGAAAACAATTCGGATAGGCTCACACTTAAGTCCCGAGCTGCAGGAAGAGCTAGTGGCTTTGCTAAGGAATCATGTGGATGTATTTTCTTGGTCAGCAAATGACTTAGTAGGGATTGATCCAACGATTATACAACATCATCTTAATGTATAATCGCATGAGAAGCCAGTTATTCAAAAGAAGAGGCATTTCAGACCTGAAAAGGATCTATCGTCAAGGCTGAACTTAACAAGCTGCTTAAAGCCAAGCATATAGTGAAAATCCAATTTCCTGAATGTGTGTCTAATGTGGTTTCAGTACCTTAAGGAGAATCAAAGTGGAGAATGTGCATTGACTTTTGTGATTTAAACAACGCTTGTCCTAAGGATTACTATCCATTACCTCGGATAGACCAGCTAGTGGACTCCACAACTGGGTTTGAGCAACTCCGCACCATGGATGCACAGAGTGGGTATCATCAGATATCCCTGGACGAGGAGGATCAGAGGAAGGTTAGCTTTATAACCTCCTTTGGCACATATTGCTTTATGTTCAAGCCCTTTGGCCTCAAAAATGCCAGAGCTACTTATCAAAGGCTAGTGGATATGATGTTCCGAGATCAAATTGGAAAAAATATCGAGGTATACATGGATGACATGGTGGAAAAAAGTCGCACTACCAATACGCATGTGCAGGACCTGCAGCAAACCTTTGACACAGTAAGGAAATATAGGATAAAGTTGAATCCAGCTAAGTGCACGTTTGGAAATAAGGGAGGAAAATTCTTAGGTTACATGGTCACCGAAAGGGGGATTGAAGTTAATCCCGAAAAAATTAAGGCTATTCAAAATATGGCGGAGCCTCGAAATGTCGATGAGGTGCGGCAACTGACGGGACAAATTACGGCTCTAAGTCACTTCATTTCTAGGTCTGCGGAAAGGAGCCTCCCATATTTTAAGATTTTGCGTATGGCAGAAAGTTTTAATTAGACACAGGTGTGTCCGCAAGATTTTGCGGAGCTAAAGGAGTATTTGAATCAAATTCCTCCACTCACTAAACCCATACTAGGAGAACCCTTGATACATATCTGTGGATGATCGAGCTGTCAGCACTGTGCTGGTACACAAGGAAGGAAAAGCTAAAAAACCTGTGAATTACATTAGCAAAGTACTAAGAGACACGGAATCCAGGTATCCGGAGATTGAGGAAATGGTATTTACGCTGGTTATCACGGCTAGGAGGATCAAACCATACTTTCTGACATACAAGATCATTGTTAAGAATAATCAACCACTCAACACTGTCTTGGGAAAATCTGAAAAATCTGAAAAGTTGGTCAAATGGGGGGTAGAGCTGGGAGAATTCGAGATAGAATATGCAGCCAGAACGGCTATTAAAGCACAGGTCTTGGCAGACTTCGTCCCAGAAATGACAAAGCTTAAGGATATGGAGGAGGAAAAAGAAAGTGTATGGCTACTACATGTAGATGGATCAACTACAATGAATGGAAGTGGAGAAGGGATAGTACTAACAACACTTGAAGGTGATCAATTAGAGTACGCTATCAAATTTGAATTTAAGGCGAGTAATAATGTAGCATAATTCGAGTCATTCATCATAGGACTTAAAATGGCACTCAAAGGAGAAGTTAAGCATTTGATAGTATATTCAGATTTGTAGCTCGTCATAAAGCAAGCGGAAGGTACTTACGAGGTTAAGGAGGAAAGAATGGCAAAGTATTTAAGAACTATAGAAATGCTACGCAAAAATATCAACAAACTAGAGGTGAATCAGATACCTCGGACTGAAAATGCCAAGGCGGATTACCTATCAAAGTTGGGTAGCTCAGTCACTGACTATAAAACCCGGAAAATCACCGTTCAATCAATAGCTGGATCAAGTAATAATAAGGAAATCATGAATGTAGAGGGAGGGGAAGATTGGGGGACTGAAATAATCCAATACCTCACTAAGGGAATACTTCCTGAAGATCGGAATGCTAAGAAAAGGCTCCTAACCAGGGCTACTAGGTGTAAAATGATCGATGATGTCTTGTACAAAAAGGCATTTGTGCAACCACACTTAAGATGCATATTTGCAGAAGAAGGCAATTATGTACTCAGAGAAATACATGAAGGATGTTGTGGTAGCCATATAAGAGGAGCTGCTCTCGCTGGAAAGACGTTTAGGGTTGGATACTTCTGGCTATCCTTAAAGGAAGACTCAACGGAGCTGGTGAAGCGGTGCGAGCAATGCCAGGTGCATGCCAGTCTCATACACCAACCTACAGAAGCAATGCGATTTATGAGTGTTCCATGTCCTTTTGCTAGGTGGGGTATGGATATAGTGGGACCTTTCCCCATAGTGAAAGCCCAAAAGAAGTTCCTATTAGTATTGGTAGATTATTTTAGCAAATGGGTAGAGGCGGAAGCCTTAGCCCTAATCTCGAAGGCCGAAGTCATTCTATTTTTATGGAAGAACATAGTTTGCCGATTCGGCATACCTAGGGAGATTGTAGCTGACAATCGAAGACAATTTAGTGCAGCTCGAGGAGATGGGGATCCAACAGCGCTTTAGCTCGGTAGCGCATACCCAAACAAATGGACAAGTGGAGGTTACTAATAGAATTATAGTGCAAGGTTTAAAGTCCAGGCTCGATGGAGCAGGTGGACATTTGGTGGAGGAGCTGCAATCAGTTTTATGGTCGTACCGGACTACTCCCTAGTTTACTACGGGTGGAAGTCCTTTCAACTTGGTATATGGAGTTGAAGCTGTCATTCCTGCAGTGATAAGAGTGCAGACCCACCGGGTCAGGTATTTTAATCCAGAACAGAATGAGGAAAGGCTAAGGGAGGAGCTAGACCTGATCGAGGAGAATAGGGAGAAGGTATACATGAGGATTGAGCAATATAAGCAAAGGATACAAAAGGCGTAAGGAGCAAAACTGAAGGCTAGAACTGTGCAGGTGGGTGACCTGGTGCTAAAAAGGATGAATACAATATGTACCTTGAAGAAGCTGGACCCCAATTGGGAAAGACCATACAGAGTGGTTAAAGTATTAGCAGGAGGAGTTTATGAGCTGGAGGATATCAAAGGAAAACAACTTCCTCGCTCGTGGAACATCCAAAATCTAAAATTTTTTTATGTTTAATCTTTTTTATTTGTTATTTGCAGGGACTCATAAAATTGTGCTAATGTTTTCTTGGAGATTTTAGTTTCTTTGTCCTTTCAGGTTTAAGTCAAGAATTGTAATACCTCCTTTGCAAGGTCAAATGCAAAGCCCCAAAGTTCTAGTAAGAAAGAATTTCCTTATTTTGATATTCGTTCTTTTAAATCATGTATATATGTATATTTTCTTGTTGGAGATTGAGGAGAAATGGGGTGTTGGTGGAACGGGAGGTAGTCGGAGTTAGGATGCACCACCTGGGTGGGTAACCGAGATTCGTCAGATTAGGCGGCCTGCGGCTTCGAATCCGATGGACCTATACCAAGAGGATATAAGGGTCGGCTGGAGTGGAATTATTTTGGGAATAATTCTTGGACCAACTCACATTGGAACACTGGGTTTAAGGGAGATACAAGGCTGTTTGGAGCAAAAAGGTTAGAGGAGGGGACTAATTCTCTCACTTCTGGCTGAAATAAGGAGGGAAAATCGGGAAAAGATGGAATAAGGAAGGATGTCGACAGTAGCAGGCTAACCACCGTGAGCCCGTGTAAGAAAATATGTGGGAACGGAGAGGAGAAAAAGGGAAAAAAAGAAAGGTGAAATATTATGAAAGGCAAGTCTCCACGATTGCTAGAAAGTGAAAAGCAAGTCTCCACGATTGCTAGAATGAATGGCAAGTCTCGTCTATTGCTAGAAAGTGAAAGACAAGTCCCCACGATTGCTAGAGAATGAAAGGCAAGTCTCCACGATTGCTAGAAAGTGAAAGACAAGTCTCCATGATTGCTAGAAAGTGAAGTGCAACTCCCCATGATTTCATGCCTGGATCATCCGGCAGAGCTGTAGGTTGTGGCTCAGCTCATGCTGGATGATGTTCTTTGATAACTAACGAGTTTGTGTATTTTTGAAAAGAACATTTGGAATTTCATTCATAAGGCAAACCTTAAATTATATGTATGGATTAAGCCTCAAAGGTATGACTATTAGTTTCATCAATTTTAGTACCATTTTTTATCATATATCGAGTATTCGCTGGAGAATTATTATCAAAAGGTTAACCAGCTCTCCCTGGGGAGAGGAGTTATTATTATTATTTGTTTTTAGTTTGTAACGATGCAGGAACGATATAAAGACTAATCCCAGTATTCAAAGTATGAACAAGTATGTACGATCATGTTATAGCCTACAAACGTTATGACAAGCATATGTAAAGATGCAGGAAAAAAAAGAGATAAAATACTTAAAAACATTTCATAAAAGCTGCAAAATTCTAGGTATACATCTGCCCTAACTTGGGCAGATGGTGGAAAGGAAACTATGAGTGTTCTTGCCCTAACTTGGGCAGGACAAGAAAAGCAAGCTAAGTTGTCCAAAAGGGGGCTACATATGCCCAGTTGAAAAGGAAAACAGGAATATGAAATTGTCAAAAGGGGCTACATATGCCCTGTTTAAAAGGAAAGTAGGAATATGAAATTGTCAAAAGGGGCTGCGTATGCCCAGCAAAACATCAAAATTCTTAGAAACTTATAGACTAAGCTAAAGGGTCTAGCCCAACAGCAGGGGAAGGAACAACAATAGCTTGAGCACCATCAACATTTTTAGATTGATCAGTTGCGGCAATAGTAGGGTGATCAACCATTGGAGGGACGACTGGATCAACCACTGGAGGGACGACTGGGTCATTCACTGGATCTGCTGGAGGAGCATTCTCTGGTAGACCTGAGCAGGCTATATTTGGAACCGTAGTTAGAAAGGCTGCGTCTGGATCTAGAAATGAACCTGTGCTACCGACGGGAGGATAGTTCTGAGCCTTGAACTAGGAGGTGCAAGCATCAAATCCTTTATAGAAGTGGTCTAGCGCCTTGTCATCAACCATATCTGCAAATTCAGTGGAGGCCAGGAACATGGCTCTGACCTGCTTAGCAAAAGCTTCGCCTTCAGCAGAAGTATGGAGGAAAGGTGCCCAGTCTTGGTGTGCTTTTTCCAAAGCCTCCTGTATCTGCAGCTTGGCGAGCAAGGAAATCTTGCATATCTGCCTCCACCAACTTTTTCTCAGCATCTAGCTTCTGATAGCTGGATTCCCAGGATCGGGCCTCTTGCAACAGTTTCTTCTCTTTGGGTTCCCATGAGTCTTGAGCCTTTTTTAGCTTCTTCTGGACTTTGTTGAGCTTCCTCTGCAGCTCTATCACCTCGTTGGACCTACTCCGGTCTACTAGGGCTCTACCACATAGTAGGAAAAACTACAGGCATACAAGACAAATAATAATATCATAAATCTCAGGATAGAATTGCACATTATAATAACATTATGACAAATTTACCTTAGGCGCTAAGGCCACAACAGCATCAATGATCTTGGATGGCTGCAGGTGATCCATGTGGTGCTATCTACAGAATTGGCCATGTTCTTTAGAAAATCCAACTTCACAAATTGTTCCTTACTTTTTAAAGTTGATTAAGGAGGAACATCGTGGGCCTGAGAACGGGTACACAAGGCAGGAGTGTCAGGAGTGGAGAATTGGAGCTGGGAGAGGACATCTCCCAGGTGAGCACCTCTGTTGTTACGCTTGGCAGAAGGCATATTTGGCAGAGCATCATGACTAGCCACTCTCTTACCAGAAGCTATCTCTCTGGCCAAGGCTGGATCGCAGTAAAAGCGAGCTTGTTCTGCTTGGCCAGAAAGAGGAGAGCATTTGGCTGCAGGAGCAGCCACGTATATAGGTACTGCTGCTAAAGGTCCACCAAGAGGAGGAGGAGGTAGAGCTGGCTATTCATTAGGAGCAGGTTTCTCCCTGCGGCGGATGGCCTCCTTAGCTCGCGAAGCTTTCATTAAACTTTCTGTAAAAGGAAAATAAAAATGTATAAGTAGGGGATATATCATACTAAGGAAATACAAAAACAACAGGCAAACCAAGGAATTCTCTACCTATAGTATCACCTAGCAAATCTGACCCAACAGGACTCAAACCAAAATGGTGTAAAAGACGAGTATCAGTCAACTTGCCTAAATCACGATTTTGCCAATTCAAATACGCAAGGAGTTGTTTATACATATTAGGCATATTTTTTGGAGGATAGGCATTAGGTCCCTCAACCTTTCCCAGGAATTCACGACGAAAATTTCATTCTACACTTAAGGAAAGAGCAATGAAAAAGTAATCCCTTTTCCATTGTTTCTCTGTGGTGGGATAAACAGAGAAAAAGTGGCTTCACCCCGGGAAGTTAAATAAAACACACCCCTATCACCAGAAGAGGACTGAGGAAGGAACAGGGAATAAAAGAAATTGGAATAAGATGAGTGGCCACAATGGCTAACCAACACAGCAAACCCAGCTATCATAATGGCATTGGGAGCAAACTGATTCAGTGGAAGTCTATATTTCTGGGCTATGGAAAATAGAGGGGTGGAATAGGAAACCGCAAACCGCGTGTAAGTGTGATACATAAAAACAAGTGAATCCGGCAGGAGGACGATGAGGTCTATCCTCCGACGTAGGGACCAAAATACGATAAGAGGCTGGAACACCATAATTCCGGCTAATTATCTACTCTTGCTAGAGGGTGAACCTAGACTTAATAATTACCAAAAAACGGTCACTTTTTGCTAAATGGGCTTTTTTTTTTATCTACGGCAGTTCTTTCTATAGGACCTAGTGCATCTGGGTCAGGATGATCCGGGTTGTTACTGTTTGAGCCCCACCCAGCCTGACTTCTTTCTTGATTTACGCAGTGATTGGGCGAAGGAAGCTTGGTGGCCATTCATCCAGCAGTTTCAGAGGAAACATTGACATAATCTCTACCCCCAACCACTTAAGTGGTACTGTACAAATCCTTTACAAAGGAGGAGGCCGCGACATCAAAAGACCCAGGCTCTAACAGGTTGACTCGTTCTTCCCGATTTTGAGAATCGGATCCTAAACTATTTGACATATTGACAAAAAGAGGGGGGGGGGGGGGAATAGAGCAACAAAACGAAAGAAACTAAAAGTAGAGAAAACAAAGAAAAAACAACAGATTAAAAAGGAGAGGAAATACCTAGAGGGCAATGATCGTGGAGTAACTGCCGGAGGAAGAAAAATTGCAAGGAAGAAGACGGGAAAGGAAGGATTCTCTTAAAAGGATCAAAGGAAGTTGAAGAAGGTAATAAAATTTTGAAATTTTTGGCAATAAAATCCGAGGGATATTTTGAAAAAATGGTAAATGATCGGCCTGGGAAAGTGCGGGAGTAATTGTGGGCCATACACATGTCCCCACTCAGCAACCTCCAAGGTACAGTTATGACAGCTCAAACTGGCGGAGTAATGATGGCGGCCCAGTTTTTCAAGGCATGACGAGATAACTGCAGGAGCGTGGGGAAGCGAAACAGTCAAGGACTTTACAGTCAAATAAAAGATTATGGTTTCTGGAGTCTACCCGTGTAGGACGTTCAGTCTTACAGTTCCCACAGCTCTGCTGATAGGACATGTCTGCAGCTTTGCGGTTATGTCAGCTTGACCCACATGATATTTTCTTTGCAACTCTCACAATTTGACAAGTCAAACTATTGATGTGGGTGGAAAATAGATATTGGGACAAGCTAGGGAGCCCAAGTCTTAAGGGGCCGAGATGCATTAAAAATATGGACTTGGACTCTTCTAGAAGGAAGTAAACCCAACCCGGCGTATCTGGACGATCTGCCAACCTGGATCTGCAAAGGAGGATATTTCTATATAAGACAATGCTGGGGACAAGAATCAATTAAGTTAAAAGACTTTCCTAAACGAAGAAACGAGGCAATCAAGCTCAAGATATTGGAATAAATCAGCATTTATACCGCCAAGTTTAGAAGATTATGTCTTCTATTTATTATTATATGTAATTTAGGCTTAGTTGATTTACGATATCTTGATAGACCCATCAAAAACTTGTATATAAGTACACGGTGGAAGCATAATAAAAGGATACACTCATTTCTCCCGTGGACGTAGGTCTAATTCTTGGACCGAACCACGTTAAATCTCTTGTTATTTACATTATTGCTCTCATATTATATATTATATCTCACAATTATACTCATAATATCCCAAATATTATTGATGTGAAACTCACACACATCACCCGGCTTGAAAAATAGAATTATATAAGGGCTCAATTTTAGATTCAAATTGAGCGTGAACAGATGTAGGTTCAGCTTGAATTGAATTTAGGCTCGTCTAAATAACTAATATATATTATTCTATACTTGTAATAAATAAAAATAATACACTAATATATAAAGTTATATAAACATCACTCAATAATTTATAAACAAAAATTGGTGTTTTAATATTAATATTATTATTAATATTTCAGATTAAAATTAAAATAAGTCGACCTTAAAATTTTAACTATTATCCAATAGAAAAACATTGAGAATAATTGGTGTTTAAACTTTTAGAAGTAAAGCTTAAAAAACTTTTGCAATAATATAATTTGATTCTGACGATTTTGAAATGTTTAATAAATTGTTAATTTTTTTGTATTTGGTAAATTTATTTTATTATTGGTACAAGAAAGATAAAAAAATATTAAAATTTTAAATTCATGCCAATTCGAGCTCGGGTTGAAGTTCTTCAAAATCAAGCTCCAACCTTGAGTACAAAAGTCCATTTACTCGAGTGTGAACCACTCGTGCAGCTTGATTGACAATACTAGACTCACACGTCATAACATCACCATATTACATGTTTTACTAAATTCTTCGAAGATAGTCAATAAAAGTAGAAATACTGACCAATGTGCTGAAATATCAAAAATTGCACATTCTTTTCCTGTTTTTAAGTAATAAATTCCACATTCAATTATAGCATGAAAGTGTAATTGGAAAAAATGGGTAAACTTTGTTATTCCTCATAAGAATTCAAGGTAATGTTTAAGTGGGCCAGTACAGTCACAGATCCATGGAGAAAACAAATCAGGCCCAGTCCATCCCATCCGCCCAATCATCTTATGGGCATGGATCAAGTTTTCTCATTTTAGTCAAAATAATTTCCAAGATATTTCACATATTATTTTATTTAGTTTTTCGGAATGAAGCGATTAAATCATCATATCAGAAAATCAAGAAACAAGAGATTAATAATCATCAACGAACATTTCACTGATACAAACCCATAACAATCAACTTATAAGTAGACAAATACCCACAAACATATTAGTTTCGGTAGCGCTAAGAGGATGTCAAAAAGAAAAAAAAAATAGCTTCAATGTAGTATGTAATTTTAGAGAAAAATGTAAAATTAGTCCTGTAACTATAGGGGTTGGCAAAATTGGTCCTGTAACTATCAAAAATTCGCAATTTGAAGACAAATTTGACTGGAAAGCCCTAATTTGACCGGAAATTGGTCATGTGACATGCACATGACCAATTCAATTTGGGAATTTTTGATTTTTAGGTCAAATCGGCTTAGGTGGATTTCAAAGTTGCCAACTCCGTGTCATCAAATGACTGAAAATTAAAAAAATGCCACATAACAAATTCAGCCGGAAAATAAAAAAAAATCTCCAAATTGAATGTCACATGGCAAATTCCTGCCAAATTAGGGCTTTCCGTCCAAATTTGTCCACAAATTGCGAATTTTTGGTAGTTACAGGACCAATTTTGTCAATTCAAATAATACGGAATCAATTTTACCAGACCCCTATAATTGCAGGACTAATTATGCATTTTTCTCTGTAATTTTAATTGTACATCCGAAAATTCAAGTGCTTCACATCAAGATTTAGATTATTATTTTCCAAATATTGAATTAAATAAATATACTTAGTCACACACTCAATAAATTGTACAAAAATGTAATCTAATTTATGCATGAAATTTCAATCTTTCAGCCCTGAAGAATACTTAACTATTCACAAGTTGAGCCAAAAACAGAGCTTAAATTCAGAATCAGTTCAACTAGTTTATCTGAACAGATTAGCGGAAATAAAGATAAATAATTTCAGACCTGTTTTATATGGACAAAAATTTACAGATTCAAGAATTAAGCTAACCTCAGCTAAACTCTAGCTGATTTGCATAAGATGAGCAACATTATAATCATCCATAAGCAGCTTTCGAATTTTCGACCTCCACTCGGAGGTATTCTTCTCGTTCCTCCTGTCGTGGACAACCAGGTCATTGTAGTTTGATCAAAAAGAAAAAAAAACCAGGTCATTGTAGTTGAGCATTGTTCTGAAACCTGTGTTTGGTATCCAACCATATTCCATTAAAACCCGAGCTTGTCCTTTGTTGATTTGTTGGAAAATGTAGTAGCAAGTGTGTGAAACACAACTTTATGCTAAGAAGTTTGAACAACACTCGTATTTGGAATCGGAATACGACCTATTCCTTGGAGCTTCACAGCAACCTCTCTCATTCTCATGCCCAAGTTGGAGAAACCCTCTTCTTGGAGCGACTTTCGTCCGATCAGTCTATGTAATGTGTCTAACAAGATTCTATCAAAGCTCCTCAACAGTAGACTCTCTCTCCTCCTCCCTCGCCTTATTGCTCCAACTCAGAGTGGTTTTGTGAATGACAGGCTGATCAGTGATAATATTCTTATGGCCCAAGAGATGATTCACTCCATTAATTCCAAAGGGTGCTTTTATAACACGATTCTTAAGTTGGATATGGCAAAAACCTATGACAGACTTCATTGACCCTTTCTAGTTTTAATGCCTCTCACTGGATTTCATTAGTCCAAAACTGCATCGAGAATTGTTGGCTTTCAGTCATTGTGAATGGTGAAGCAGCTGGCTTTTTCAAATCTAGTCACGGCCTTCGTCAAGGAGACCCCTTATCTCCGTCCCTCTTTCTCATTGCAGCTGATTTCCTCTCCCATGTTCTCGATTGTCTATTCCAGTCTGCTCCTTCTCTTTTCTATAAAAGTAAAGGATCTATAAAGATCTCTCATTTGACTTACACTGACGATGTCATCATTTTGACCAATAATTGTTACTCCGGGATTTAGCTTATTATGGACTTTCTTAATCAGTATGAGAAGATTTTGGGCCAGCTCATCAACGCCGCAAAATGCTCCCTCACGGTAAGCAAAAATTACCCAATTGCGGTAACTCGTCAGCTGAAATACATCACTGGTTTTCATGCTAAAGTGCTCCCCATTACTTATCTGAACGCCCCTTTATACAAAGGTAGCAAAAATGTATCCTTTTTGAAGATTTGATAGGCAAAATGCGTTACATTGGTTGGTTGGGAAAAAAACATCTTTATCCCATGGTGGTAGACTTGCCCTTATTCAGAGCACTCTTTCTTCGATGCCCCTCCACATTATCCAGGTCCTTAAACCTCCAGGGGCTGTGACTCATACAATGGATCAAATTTTAGCTTGGTTCTTTAGGGGATCTTATGGTGACCAAAAGAAAATTCATTGGGAGAATTGGGATGACATTTGCTTACCTTTTGAAGAGGGCGGTCTTAATATTAAAAAAATTGCTGAGGTTGTCCATACTTTTTCTTGTAAATTATGGTGGAGATTTTGGGCCAAAGATTCGCTTTGGGCTAAGTTTATTGTGGCAAATACTATGTGAATGCTCTTCCTGGATCCTTCCCTTTCTTTATCCATGACAGTCCGATATGGCAAAGGATTTCAAAGGTGACAGGTAAAGTTAATTACCTTATTTTTTGGAACATTGGTCTATGTCACATCTCTTTCTGGCATGACGACCAGTGGTGTGGCAATTCCAAATTAGGCGATCTGGTTGATCCTCAAACGGCAGGCTTCAATTTGGTGAGTTACTTTATCAATAATGGGCAATGGGATATCCCGGAGTTTAACCGGAGAGTCCCTCCTCATCCAGTGAACCAAATTGTCAACACTCCAATCTATAACTCACCCACATATACTATGATATGGAAGTTATCAGCTCATTGCAATTTCTTGACTCAAATAGATTGGGACCATATTCGGGATAAGAGTATCCATTCGTAGCTCCTACATGACTTTTGGAACCCTCTTATTGTTCCGACTATTTCTGTTTTCATATGTCGTCTTGTTCATAATTGGACCCCTCTTGACTCTAATATGCAACTCAAAGGTTTTTCTCTCAATTCCAAATGCCAATGCTACTTCAACTCAGAATCCATCTCTCATGTCCTCATTCAAGGTAGGTATACTCAACAGGTATGGAATTATTTTTATAACAAATTTAATCTCCAAGTTCCTTTATCAGATAACATTGTGGATATTATTAGTTTTTGGAAACCATCTTCTTTCGGTGGTAATGAGCTTCATGTTCGTGCTATTATTCCTATTTTTATTTTTTGGTTCATTTGGATTGAGAGGAACAATTCGAAATATAGAAACTTGGAATTTGATTGGTGGCGCATTGTACGTAATGTTCTTTCCTACTTGCAAAATCTTTACAAAGGTATAATATTTTATTGGGATCATTGGAAAGGAGACTATTAAGTTGCTTTGAGTTTTGGGATCCTTCTTTATCCTAAATTCCCAAAAGCCTCAGTGGTTGTTACATGGTTCAAACCGGCAGCGGGATGGTTCAAACTCAGCTAAGACGGGGCTTCTAAAGGTGGATCGAGAGAGGCAGCTGGATGGTTCAAACTCTGCTAAGACGGGGCTTCTAAAGGTGGATCGAGAGAGGCAGGTGCAGGAGGTATCATAAGAGACATTTATGGTAATGTCATTGATGTGTGTGGGTTTCACACTAACAATATTTATATTAATAATAGGGATAATATGACTATAATTGTGAGATATAATTGAGTAATGTAAGTGCGATAATGTAAATAACAAGAGATTTAACGTGGTTCGGTCCAAAAATTAGACCTACGTCCACGGGGATTCAAAAGGTGATCGTTTACTATGCTTTAGGTGGGGAATAAATCATCATCCTTCTAATTTTGGGTACATCTAATCATAGATCAATCATCATTAATGCTAATATATAGCTTAACTCCACCAGGTCATCATTAAGGAAAGTATTTGACTTGATTGACACTTGTCCCAGTATTGCCTTATATAGATATACGCTCCTCCGCAGGTCCAGGTTGGCTGGTCTTCTAGGTCTTCCACCTCATCCAACTCTTCTGGGTTAGGCTGGACATTTTCAAGAAGGGACCTGAATCCGCCATCATAATGGGCTTTGGCCCATTAAGCCTTGGACTTCCTCAGCTTGGCCCAAGATCCGAATTCTACCTACATCAATAGTCCTCCCAACTCTACAGTTTGACTTGTCAAGCTGCGAGAGTTGAGAAGATAAAATTCGGGACAAGCTAACTGAACTATCTGGAGGCACCAAGCTGCTCCAGCTGAAGAATCGGATTGACCTCCACAGATGGGTTTAGGAAACATTAATACTGATTTGATAGATAATGACCTCGTCGGTTGAGCTTCCCCACGTTTGGCACGCTTTTGATGGCTCTTGGGAGATCATGCCTCATCATTACGCCGATTTTCTTGCTGCCATAACTGCCCCCCTTCTTGAACGTTTAGATCAGGGCCACGTGTAGGGTTAATAACATAACCTGCCCTTTTCCAAAGCTTACCTTTATATTTGGATGAATATTTTTTCAAAAGATATTCAATTACCAAAAACTGAATTCCTTCCTTCCATGTCCTGTCGTCTTGTTCTTTTAAGAGCTCTCTCCACTCTCTTTTCCACTTCTCGGTTTTTCCCCACCTCAAGTTGGCAGTTACTCCACATTCTCCGCCCATCTCTAGTTATTTATCTTCTCCTTTTATCTTACTTTTTTGTTTATTCTGACTTGTTGCGAATCGTCTAGTTGCATTGGTTTTGCTTTGTCTCTTCATCAATATGTCGAATAGTTTAGGTTCAGATTCCCAAAACTATAACGACCCTGTGAACCTGTTGGAACCCGACGCCATGGCTATGGCCGAGAGTTCTTTGTCCCTTCCCTCAATAGAGGCTTCGTTTAGTGCCACCCAGGTTTTGAGAAACCCTGATTTTGTGGACCTCTCCTCCTTCGAGACTCTTTCAGATGGTCGTGCTGAGGATAAACCCCTATCACAAACTCCCAGTGTTAACTCCGGAGAGGGGCAGGCTGGTTCTCCTTCAGATAATGAAGATTTGAACCTTCCTGACCCGGATGCTTTAGGGGAAGTGAATTTAGCCGCCTTAAACAATCGGGAAAAAGCTTTGATAGCCCAAAGTACCTCCTTTTGGGAAGTTTATACATCTAGGTTTACCCCTAGTCAAGGCCAAAATTATGGTATTTCCGACGCTTATAAGATTGTAGTTCCATCTGCGCATGATAGACCCCATCGCCCACCTCTAGGTTTTACTTGCTTTTATGTAGCTCAACTTCGCGCAGGTCTGCGCTTCCCCATACCTCCCCTGTTCATCTCTATTGTTAACAAATTTAGGCTTCCCTTGAACCAGCTAGCTCCCAACGCCATTCGCATAATGGCTGGTTTCTCTGTGCTCCTTCAGAGTTTGGGTCACACACCCACCTCTGACTTCTTTTACGTTATGTTCCTTCCCCTCACATCTTATTCCGAGGGAGGGGTTTTCTACTTTACTTCTCACAGATAAATAGCTTTCATAGGCTCCAACTCTTCTGCTGAGAAGGAGTGGAAGAAAAATTATTTTTTCATATCCCCCCCTGAGGATGAGGAGTGGTCCTTTCGCCGTGACTTCTTAGATGGTATCGAAGGTTCCAACGCTTATCGCGTTCGCGCCATGCCCGTTATCTATAAAACTTTATTGGCCTACATGAATTAGCAGCCTAGAGATTTGGGGAAATTGACTGATCCCCGACTCTTGTATCTTTTTGGATTAAGCTCTGTGCAGGTTCATATGCAGGGCAAGACTTTAGGTAGTCTAGCTTTGTGCTTACTTACTCCTTCTGTTTTACTTGCTTTTTGTGTGCTGATGTTGGTCTTGTTTGCTTTGGACAGAGCAACTAATGGATGCCACTCGAGCTGCCGAGGCCTTGAAACACAGAGGGAAATTGGTTGGAGGTTCGCCTCCAACTCTGCCTCCCCCTACCCTAGGTGGTCCGCCCCCAGATGCGGTTCAAGTAGCTGCTCCTTCGCTGCAGCTTCAAGCTACTGCAAGTAGTTCAGGTTGGGTCCCGGCCCCGGCTAAGGAAATAGCCATAAGCAAATAGCCCGCTGACCTGGATGCTTCCTCTGATGCTCCTCCTACTGAACGTCATGGCTCTGAGGGACATCTCAGAGATTTCCTGCCTCAATTTTCTTTTGCTACTCCTGATCCGCCAGCTTTGCGGACGCGCTCTAGAGCTCAGGATATGCCACCCCAATCTATTTTGAAAGCCAAAGATCGAGCAACCCTGCGAGAGTACTTGAAAAGTTTAGGCAACCCTTTGGACCGCCACCATCTGTCCTCTCTACCCTGCCAAGAAGTCATGGACATGACTTTAGAAGTTGCTCCGAAGGTGCGTCATTGTCTTTGTTTATTCTTTTCAGCTCTGTTTTTGTTTATAATTCCTTGTTTTTAACTTGTTCCTTGTGGGTACAGTTCGTCTAGCTATTTGTCTAGTCTTTCCTGGACCTAGACCGCTCAGATGAGGTCAAGGACCTAGACAAAAAGCTGAATAAACTGAAGCAAGCCCAATAGACCTGGGAGAAGAAAGAGCAGAAAATGCTCCGAGATCTGCAAGCTCATGAATCCCGCTACAACAAGGTTGCAGGCAAGGCCAAGGAGCTGGCGAAGGAGAAGAAAACTATCTTGGATGGCCAAGCTGCTCAGCTGCAGGAAGCCTTAAGCAAAGAACGTCAAGCTTGGGTAGAGGCCTTTCCTGAATCGGAGGAGGGTAAAGCCTTGATTGCTGCACAGAAAGTGGCCCTCCTGACCTCAGATGAATTTGCTACTAAAGTGGATGACCAATCCCTGGAGTTTTTCTTCAAGGGGTTTGATTGATGTGTCTCTCAATTTCAAGCTCAAAACTACCCTCCTGTTGGTAGCTCTACCTCCTTCCTGGATTCTGCCGCGGCTTTTATGGCTCACTCCAAGGGTGAAGAACCCCCTGCTCCTCCAGAGAACCCTCTTCCAGCTTCCTCTTTAACTCCTCTTGTGGCTGTCCAACCTGAAGGTACCTTGGTGGACCAGGCACAAGATGCAGATGTGACTCCTTCCGGCCAAGTGGATGATACACCTGGAGGGATGAGACTAACCTCGCAACATAATTTTTACGAACATTGGTGATGGTATTTATATGGGCATATGTAGCCCCTCGTACAATCTTTTCAAGTTTTTGTTTTGGGCATATGTAGCCCCCTGCACAATTTAAATCCTGTTTTTGTGTTTTGCCTGCCTAGTTCTAGGCAGAGATATTTTTTGATGGTTTTTTCCCCTTAAGGGAGTATTAGGAATATGCTTTAACATGCCTCATTTCTCGTTCCTTCATTTTATATGGTTTATATCATAGTTTGGTAATATGCATGATCATACTTACTTGGTTACCCATTGGATTGTCTTTGTACAACATTTCTCGAGAATGTCTGCTGTTTTTCCCTGAAAGCATTGAGCACACAAAACTTGTTTTTCCCTTGCAGGAGGTAGGCTAGTCAGCTCTGCTGGCTGATTTAATTGTTTGATCAACAAATGGTATTAACAATGCTCTTTCAACATTTAATGTATACATGAAACCTAAGGTATTAGATACCGCGAGATAACACTTACACCTTTTTAGAGCCATACATGTGCTTTTCCTTCCAGCTTAGGAACCCATCCTGAAAAGCATCAAATATTCTGTACACAAACCAACTTGTTAGATTTACTACATGCAGTCGTGAAGACCTGTCAATCTCATGCAGTCGTGAAGACCTGCCAATCTCATGCAGTCGTGAAGACCTGCCAATCTCATGCAGTCGTGACGACTAGCCAATCTCACGCAGTCGTGAAGACATGCCAATCTCATGCAGTCGTGAAGACCTGCCAATCTCATGCAGTCGTGACGACCTGCAAATCTTATGCAGTCGTGAAGACGTGCCAATCTCATGTAGTGGTGAAGACCCGCCAATCTCATTTTTCACCTTTCTTGTTTTCCCTTTTTCTCCTCTCCGTTCCCACATATTTCATCAACGGGCTCACAGCTGGCCAGACTGCTACCGTTGGCATCCTTCCTTATACCCTTTTTTCCCGATTTTCCCACTTTATTTCAGCCAGGAGTGGGAGAATTGGTCCCCTTCTCCAGCTTTATATCAATAGCTAACCTTGTAGCTCCCTTAACCCCGGTCTTCCAATGCGAGTTGATCACAGAATTATTCCCGGAATAATTCCACACCAACCCACCCTTATATCCTCTTAGTATGGGGCCAGCGGATTCGAAGCCGCAGGCCGCCTGACTTAACGAATCCCAGCTACCCACCCAGGTGGTGCATCCTAGCTGTGACTACCTCCCATTCCATCAGCTCCCCCTTACTCCTTTTCACAGTTTCACAAGCATATAATCATATATTCACATAATCGTACATATGTATATTCTCGTAATTTTCATAATAAAAACAAAGAAAATTCTTACTAAATTTGTTTTGTGGAGCTCTGCATCCAATCCTGTAGACGGGATGCAACATTCCCTCCAGGTATTCCTACAAAATACTTAACTTACAATAGCGTCAGTCAAGGTAAAGAACATTTAGACATAAAACCTTTTAAGATTTTGAATATTCCAAGGGTGAGGGAGTGGATTTCCCTTGCAATCCATCAACTCATAAGGTCCTCTAGCTAACACCTTGGCCACTTTGTATGGTCCTTCCCATTGGGGTCCAGCTTCTTTATGGTGTGGACCACATCTACTCTTTTTAGCACCAAGTCTCCTACCTGGAGAGCTCGGGTCTTCACTTTTACTCCTTGAGCCCTTTGGATTCTCTGCTTGTATTTTTGCATTCGAAGGTACGCCCTTGTCCTGCTTTCCTCGATCAGATCCATGTCTTCTCTTAACCTTTTCTCATTCTGCTCTGGTTCAAAGTACCTGACCCGGTGGGTATGTACCCTGATCTCCGCAGGTATCACATCTTCAGCTCCGTACACCAGGTGAAAATGACTCTCTCCTATAGTAGATTTGGGAGTGGTCCGATATGACCACAATATAAATTCCAACTCATGCACCCAATTCCCCCCCGCTCTCTCCAAACTATTAGACCGAGGTTTCAATTTTGTAGATAGGTTAGCAACACATTTATAAGGGAGGTATACAGAATTGGATGATAACAAGGAAAAAGGAAAACAAATACAATAGAGAAATTTCAATTGTGCGTACCTGGTTTTTAAACCTTGTACTATGATTCTATTAGTAACCTCAACCTGACCATTGGTTTGAGGGTGAGCTACCGAGCTGAAACGCTACTTGATTCCCATCTCCTCACACCAATTCCTCAGCCTGGCTCCACTGAACTGTCGCTTGTTATCATCTATTATCTCTCTAGGTATGCCGAGTCAGCACACTATGTTCTTCCACAAGAATCGAATGACTTCTTCCTCCGTGATCCGGGCTAGAGCTTCAGCCTCCATCCACTTGCTGAAATAATCTACTAGTACTAGTAGAAACTTCTTCTTGGCCTTTGCTATAGGGAAAGGTCCTACAATATCCATGCCCCACCTTGCAAACGGGCAAGGGACACTCATTGATTGCATCATCTCTGCAGGTTGATGAATAAGGCTGGCATGCACCTAACACTGTTCACACTTCTTCACCAGTTCGGCTGCATCTTCTTTCAAAGTTGGCAAAAAGTATCCAGCTCTGAGTGCTTTCCTTGGTAGGGCAGCTTCGCCTATGTGGCTTCTGCAACACCCTTCATGGATTTCTTTGAGCACGTAGTCTCCGTCTTCCTTGGATACACATCTTAGGTGCGGTTGCACAAATGCTTTCTTATAAAGGACATCGTCGATCATGGTGAACCTAGATGCTCGTGTGAGCAACCTTTGTTTGACGCTTCGCTCTTCGGGTATCGTTCCATTCGTGAGATACTGAATCAATTTGGTCCTCCAGTCTTCTCCTTCTTCCACCTGCATGACCTCCTTGTCACTGCTGGACCTTGCTACAGATTGGATGGTGATTTGCCGTGTCTTGCATTCGGCGACAGAGCTACCTAGCTTTGATAGGTAGTTTGCCTTGGCATTTTTAGCTCTTGGCATTTTTAGCTCGAGGTATTTGGTGTACCTCCAGCTTATCGAAGTTTTTTCGCAATGCATCTATAGTTTTTAGATACTCCATCATTCTCTTTTCCTTGGCTTCATATTCCCCTTCTACTTGCTTTATCACGAGCTGCGAATCTGAATATACTATTAGGTTCTTAGCTTCTCCCTTGAGTGCCATTTGGAGGCCTATGATGAAGGCCTCATACTCTGCTTCATTGTTGCTTGCCTTGAACTCGAACTTGATGGCATACTCAAGTTGGTCTCCTTCAGCTGTGGTGAGCACCACACCCGCACCACTCCCACTTTGCATAGATGAGCCGTCTACGTGCAATAGCCATACCCTATCTTTTTTTTTCTTCCGTTACATCAGGTTTGGTCATTTTCGTGACGAAGTCTGCCAAAATTTGTGATTTTATTGCTGTTCGTGCCGCATATTCTATTTCAAATTCTCCTAGCTCGACTGCCCACTTGACTAACCTCCCTGATGCTCCAACTTTACCCAACACAGCGTTGAGTGACTGATTGGTCTTGACTATGATTTTGTATGTTAGGAAGTATGGTTTCAACCTTCTTACCGTTATGACTAAGGAAAACGCCATTCTTTCAATTTCAGCGTACCTTGTCTCTGTATCACTACGGACTTTGCTAATGTAGTATACCGACTTCTCAATTTTTCCTTCCTTCTGAACGAAGACAGTGCTGATAGCTTTGTCAGCTACCGCTATATATAATATTAGAGGTTCACCGAGCACGGGCTTGGTTAACAACGGGATTTGACTGAGATACTCCTTTAAGTCGGCAAAGGCTTGTTGGCATTCTTTCGTCCAATCGAAACTTTCAGCTTTTCGTAATATCTTGAAGAACGGCAGACTCTTTTCTACGGATTTGGAAATAAAACGACTTAGGGCGATGATTCACCCCGTTAGTCTTTGCACCTCATTAACATCTCGAGGTTCCGTCATATTCTGGATTGCTTTGATCTTTTCATGATTAACCTCTATTCCTCTCTTTGTGACCATATATCCAAGGAATTTTCCTCCCTTGATTCTAAAGGCACATTTTGCCAGGTTCAACTTCATTTGGTATTTTCTCAACGTCTCAAAGGTTTGTTGCAAATCCTGTACATGCGTGCTGGTGGCTCGACTCTTTACCACCATGTCATCGACGTACACCTCGATATTTTTCCGATCTGGTCACGAATTATCATATCTGCCAACCTTTGATAGGTTGCCCCTGCATTTTTTAGCCCGAAGGGCATGACCACATAACAATATGTGCACCAAAGGTAGTTATAAATCTAACCTTCCTTTGGTCTTCTTCGTCTAGAGGTATCTGATGATACCCACTTTGTGCGTCCATGGTACTTAGTAATTCGAATCCAGTTGTGGAATCCACCAGCTGGTCTATCCGTAGCAATGGATAGTGGTCTTTGGGACAGGCATTGTTCAAGTCACGGAAGTCAATGCACATCCTCCATTTTGATCCTCCCCTAGGCACCAAGACCACATTAGAGACCCATTCAGGGAACTGAATCTCCAAAATGTGTCTGGCTTTGAGGAGCTTATCCAGCTTAGCTCGGACTATGGAATCTTTCTCTAGCCCGAAGTGCCTCCTCTTTTGTATGACCGGCTTTGCATCTGGATACACGTTTAGATGATGCTGTATGACCATTGGATTAATCCCTACTAAATCATTAGCTAACCAGGAAAATATGTCCGCATAGTTGCGTAGTGTTGCTATCAACTCTTCTTTTGCCTCTGGACCCAGGTGCGATCCTATCCTGACAGCCTTATCTACCTCTCCTGGTACGAGCTCTATACTCATGAGTTCCCCCACTAGTTTGACGTGGGTTGAAACCATCTTCTTTTCTGCTCCACCATCTTCAAGACCAGCTTTATCAGGTTTGTGCTTCCTGTCTTCTGGAGGTCTGTCCACCTGCTTGAGTGAGGGCACATAACACTTTCGGGACTGATGTTGGTCTCCCGATATTTCTCCTACACTTTCGAGTGTGGGAAACTTAATCTTCATATGCGGTATGGAGATGACAGCCTCAAATAAGATCAAAGCAGGTCTTTCTAGTATTACGTTATATGCAGACGGCGTGTCTACAACTAAAAATTTAGTCAACATAGGCTTCTTCTTTGGTCCCACCCCTAAGGATAAGGGTAGAGTAATTTGTCCACAGGTTGCACAACCTCTCCCGTGAAGCCAAACAACGAGGTTTTTGCTTTCTCCAGCCTGGTATGTCCTAAGCTCATCTGCTGGTAGGCTTGATATCAATTGAGCTGCCACTGTCGATGAAGATTCCCTGTACATCGTAATTGGCTATATTTGCTGTAATGACTAAAGCATCATTATGCGGAGTTAAGACACTTTTGGCATCTTTTGGTCCAAAGCAAATCTCCTGCCCAGGTCTGCTTTGGTTAACGTTCATAAAAAAAGCAAGTGTATCCTCCACCTTTCTTACTTGCCTTTTCAGGGATGTCTTGGTTTCTTCCCCTATTAAACCACCTGCAATCATATGTATTGTGGTTCGTTCTACTCTGTTGCCTTCCTTTTGATCTTGTTTTCCCCAAGCTTCAGGTAGTTTACCGATCTGCTGAGGACAATTTCCCCTTCCTATAGGTCCAACTCTGCCTGCCCCTCTTCCTTGCCACCTTCCTGGGGCTCCCCTCTCTCGTCCCCAGGTTCCTCCTCCTCGCACCGACCTCGATCCGCCTCTACCACACTGATTATTGTTTTGGATGACGAACTCCTTCATGTAGCCCAACTTGGTTAGTCGTTGGATTTCTTCTTCTAGCTCGGGACAGGCATTTGTGTCGTGGCCGTATTCTCTATGGTACCGGCAATACACCCGATAAATTGGGTTTTGTGTTTCTTTGTCCGCTCTTTTCGACCATTGCACGATGCTCTTTTCTTCTACGACCATCAATTGTTCGTTCCTAGAACCTCTCAAGGGTATGTACGCGGTCCTAGACCTTATGCTGGGCCTAGGAGTGGGTGCAAGAACCCAGGTCCTTCCTTCACTCCTGCGGGCTTTACTTTGTCCTTCGTCTCCCAGCTTATCTTTCTTTGGATGGCCTTGCTCAGCTCATCTTATCCGTTGTGCTTCCTCCATATTGACATATTTTTCAGCTCTGCTAAGTAATTCATCGAAATCTCCGGCTGGTTTCTTAGTTAAAGACTTAAACAAATCCCCTCCCACAGTCTTTGTGTGAAAGCACTAGCTTTCAGGTCTGTCATGGCAGAGGGTACCTCCATGGTGGCCGTGCTGAATCGCTTTACAAATGCCCTTAAATTTTCATACCCCCTCTGTTTGATATTAAACAGACTTAATGGGGCTCTCCCATGCTTTTTGCTACTGGCGAACTAATGGATAAACTTGGAGCTAAACTCCGTGAAGGATCTAATGACCCCTTCAGGCAGCTGGTTGAACCACTGTTGGGCAGACCTGGTCAACATGGTTAAGAACACTCTACACTTAATTACATCGGAAAACCTATGTAGCAAGGTATAGTTCCGAAAAGTGTACATGTGTTCCTCAGGATCAGTGGTACCATTATATGGTGGGATGGAAAGACTCTTGAAATCTCGGGGTAGTTTCTCCTTCATGACGGATTCCGTGAATGGGATTCCCCAATCTAGCTGGATTTGCCCACCTACCACTTTCTTCTCAATCTCTTCCAATATCCTAGCCATGAGCTCAAGTTGATTCAACTTGCTCTGGGCTTTCTGTTTTGCTTCCTGATCTGCCCAAAGAGATTGGGCGGATTCATAGTTGCTGGCTTCATCCTCCAGTTCTCCAGCTTTGCCTGCCCAGCCTTGTGGTGGCAGCTCTCATGGATCTGCCTTTGCTATTGCGCCAGGACGCTACTGCTGCATCTGAGGCGGCTAGCCTGGCACCTTAGGCGAGGGTACCCATCCTTCTAGCTCCTGTACTTTTTCTAGGTTTATTCGATGCATGTAGCGTCCCTTCGGAGCACAATATTTCTTCTGGGGCTCGTTCTCTTCCCTGTCTCCTTCCTGCTCCAGGAAACCTTGCCTTCTTGCTCTCTTTCCAGAACTTCCTTCGGGGGTAAATTCACCATTACCCCCCGAATTTTCGTCTCCTGCTTTAGGTATCCCTTTTGATGGAGGGGGTACCAAGTTATCCTCATTTTGCAAGTCCTGCATACTTGCCAGTTTAGATTGGAACGCAACTGTGACAGCTTCGTCCACTATTCCTTTCAGCTTACTCACGATCAAATCTACCATGAAGACCTTGCCAGGTGATCCTTCTTTTCCTCCCTTTTGCATCCCTGGTGAGTTTTCACCCGTAAGATCATGCATTTCATTCGCCAAACGCCTAGCTAACAGGGCTGGCGTTTCCGGGATTGTCCGATCTCCATCTCCTGGGGACAACAACGCCCTCTTTCCAACATTTCCTTCGACATTCATCATTTCCTTCATAACTTGATCTGTCATCACAACTTGTTATAAAAATCCGTAGAAAATACTAAACTTACCTCATGCATTTGACTCAGATTTCCCACAGACGGCGCCAATTGATGTGTGTGGGTTTCACACCAATAATATTTATATTAATAATGGGGATAATTTGAGTATAATTGTGAGATATAATCGAGTAATGTAAGTGCGATAATGTAAATAACAAGAGATTAAACGTGGTTCAGTCCAAAAATTAGACCTACGTCCACGGGGATTCAAAAGGTGATCGTTTACTATGCTTTAGGTGGGGTATTTATACAAGTTTGATGGAGTGGGGTAAATTATGGAAAGTCAACTATAGTAATTATACATATGGTAAGAGAATAAATCAGCATCCTTCTAATTTTGGGTACATCTAATCATGGATTAATCATCATTAATGCTAATATATGGCTTAACTCTACTAGGTCTTTATTAAGAAAAGTATTTGACTTGATTGATACTTGTCCCCAGCATTGCCTTATATAGGTATACGCTCTTCCAGGTCCAGGTTGGCAGGTTTTCTAGGTCTTCCACCTCATCCAGCTCTTCTGGGTTAGGCTGGACATCTTCCAGAAGGGACCTGAATCCGCCATCATAATAGGCTTTAGCCCATTAAGCCTTTGACTTCCTCAGCTTGGCCCAAGATCCGAATTCTACCTACATCAGTCATTATTGCATTTCAAGAGTTCCTTGGTCATGAATCAAATACATATGCTGCAGTTGCCAAAGGATTGGACTTAGCTAGTGATTTGGGAATTCAGAACTTATGGGTCAAAACAGATGCAACAACAATTATGTCACTGATTGCTTCTCCTTCGAATGGCGATTAGACACTTACTCATTTGCTCACTGTTAACGATTCTTCTTGGGTTTTTGACACTGGATGCGGTGTTCATATCTGCAATGATTTGCAGGTGATGAAAAGCACCAAGGAGCTAAGTAGAGGAGATATGACCCTGCGGATGGGGAATGGAGCATTGGTTGCTGCCAAAGCCGTGGGGACAATCTACTTAGAGTTAGGAGATAGGAAATTAGTTTTACATTCCGTTTATTTTGTTCCTGAAATAATAAGAAATATTATCTCGATTCCGATTTTGGATAGAGAAGGATATTATTTTGAGATTCGTAATAAAAGTTTGCTTTTGTTTTATGAATCGTCTCTTGTTATGGAATCGAAAATGAAGGATGGAATGTATACTATATCCCCAATAATTTCCAATCTCAATATTCAACAAAGTAACAAACGTAAAGAAGATAATCAAGTAAACACACTAATGTGGCACGAAAGACTTGGACATATTTCCAAAGAAAGAATTCGAACAATGGCAAAACATTTAGGTGTAAATGACTTAGATGAATTGTCAAGTTGCGAATCATGTCTTAAAGGAAAAATGACCAAGTTACCATTTTCGGGGAAAGCTGAACAAGCCACAAAACCATTGGACTTGGTCCATACGGACGTGTATGGGCCAATGAGTGTGAGCACTCATGGTAGCCAAAGCTACTTCATAACTTTTACCGATGATTACTCACGGTACGGTTACCTATATCTTATGAGATATAAATCTAAATCCTTTGAGAAGTGTAAGGAGTTCAAAAATGAAGTAAAGAAACAACTTGGTAGAAGTATTAAGGCTCTTCAATGGGATCGAGGAGGAGAATACTTGTCTACCAAGTTTATTGATTATCTTAGAGATAATGTAATTCTCTCACAGTGGACATCGCCCGGCACGCCTCAACATAAAGGGGTAGCCGAGCGTAGGAATCGAACATTGCTAGATATGGTTTGATCCATGATGGGTTTCACTAAAGTTCCTAAGTCCATGTGGGGCTATGCTCTTGAAATGGTTGTCTATCTGTTGAATAGATCACCTAGCAAGACGGTGCCCAATACCCTATATGAAAGTTGGTGTGGAAAGTCGCCCTCATATAATCATTTGAGAATATGGGGGTGTCCAGCTTATGTAAAGCACTTAGTGGGAGGCAAATCAGACCCCAAGTCCTCTTTGTGCTATTTTGTAGGATATCTAAAGGAAACTGTTGGATATTACCTCTACAACCCAATGGAACAAAAGGTTATTGTTTCGAGAAACACTAATTTCTTGGAGAAGGGTCACCTTCTAGATAGGAAAGGCGAGGCTGTAGAACTTGATGAGGTCCATGAGAATGGATCAAGTCGAGAGATACAAATTAACCCACCCGACACCAACGAGGCTACATCAGAGGCACCCACTGGAAACACACAACCTTTGAGGAGATCAAAGAGGATCCCAAAGGAGCCTGAAAGATGGCTAGGCCTATTGCAAGAGAAGCGCACTCAAGATCCTCCTCTAGACTCTGATTCGAAGAGTTTTAAGAGTGCAATGTGTGACATTGATTCGAGAAAATGGCTAGAGGCCATGACATCCGAAATGGACTCCATGTACTCCAACAAGGTATGGACCTTGGTTGACCCACCTGAGGGCATCAAGCTCATTGGCTGTAAGTGGGTCTACATGCGAAAGCTTGGAGTCGATGGAGAGGTAGTCACCTATAAGGCTCGCCTCGTGGCAAAAGGATTTAATCAAAGACAAGGGATTGACTATGAGGAAACCTTCTCGCCAGTGGCTATGCTGAAATCCATTAGGATTATGCTTGCAATATCTGCATATTTTAATATGGCAGATGGATGTAAAGACTGCATTCCTCAATGGAGAAATTGAGGAAGAGATTTACATGCAACAGTCAGAGGGCTTTACATCCAAAGGGAGTGAACACAAAGTGTGTAAACTCCAAAGGTCCATCTATGGACTTAAGCAAGCTTCTCGAAGTTGGAACAAACGTTTTGACACTGTCATACAAGAGTATGGATACGTTCAAAACATTGAAGAGGCATGTGTGCATAAGAAAGACAGTGGGAGCACAGTCACGTTCATCATACTTTATGTCGATGACATCCTACTAATTGGGAATGATGTCGGGATGATGCAGTCAACTAAAGTATGGCTCTCTAATAAATTCTGCATGAAAGATATGGGAGAGGCGTCCTACATAATTGGTATGAAGATCTATAGGGATAAATCAAATAAGATGTTAGGTCTCTCTCAATCTTCATATGTCGATCGGGTACTCAAAAGATTTGAAATGGAAGAGTCCAAGAAGGGATTCTTGCCAATAGGACATGGCATCACACTTTCCAAGTCTATGTGCCCAAAGACTGAGGAAGAAAGAGTGAAAATGTCCAAAACTCCCTATGCTTCTGCGATAGGTAGTATAATGTACGCAATGATATACACAAGACCTGATGTAGCTTATGCATTGAGTGCGTGCAGTCGATATCAAGCGAATCCAGGCATGGCACACTGGAGTTCGGTGAAAAAAATCCTTAAATATCTAAGGAGAACTAAGGAATTGTTCTTGATATACGGACGAGGAGAATTGGAATTAGAGGGGTTTACTGATTCGAGTTTCCAATCCGACAAGGATGACTCGAAGTCGGTCTCTGGGTTTGTATTTCTGCTTAATGGCGGAGCGGTTAGCTGGAAGAGTTCCAAGCAAGCAACCATAGCTGTCTCCACCACTGAAGCAGAATTCGTCGCAGCAAATGAGGCTGCAAAAGAAGCTGTTTCGATGAGGTACTTCATCCAAGAATTGGGTGTCGTTCCATCCGTTGGGGATCCAGTAACGGTATACTGTGATAACAACGGGGCTATTGCGCAAGCAAAAGAGCCGAGGTCTCATCAGAAATCCAAACATGTTCTGAGGAAATTCTGATTGATACGAGAAATCATTGGAAGAGGCGACGTGCGAATGGAGCGCGTGGATACAGCGGACAACATAGCGGACCCACTCACCAAACCCCTTAGCCAAAAAGTATTTGAAGGACATCTGGAAAGAATGAGCCTTAAGTACATGGGCAATTGGCGCTAGGGCAAGTGGGAGATTGTTAGAGTTAGTGCCCGGCGCACCAATTATTGGGCGCCATTCTCTGTAATAGTAACTCTAGAGTTGAACAATCATTTTCTTATAAATAAAGTCAATCTTTTTTTTATGTGTGGCATGTCTTTATTCTTAAATTAGTTTTTACTTTGGCTTAGAATAAGGTCCCGAAGGATCACACATAGCTATGGGACATCATTGCACATTGGATGTGGCAATGATGGAATATGTCTCGAAGGCTGTGATCTTTAAACATTGTTCCAAGTCGTGAAAGGGTTCATCGAGATGAAGGGATATCGATGCAACCCAAAAGACTTGCTCATATGATGCATACTCTGGTAGAAGTGTATCTCGTTCCATAGATCCTGGCACGGTGAAAGCCAATGCATATATGAGGGTTGCCATTATGGTAATGGGCGAACTGAACAACCCCATGGAAGTTCCTAAAATGGATTCCCAGTCGAATATGGAAGTTCCAGTGGTCTTGTAGTATAAGAGTAATCCTTATGGACCTAAGATTCCATTGGATGTCTTATGCGTAACCGCGCATGTTCTTGATTTGTTACATGATCACTTTAGATGATCGAATATGGGCAAACTCAGACATGCACGTCTTACGTAGTAAGGCACGTGAGAATCAAGAGGAATCTATCTCTAACATTAGCCAGTCGGTTAATCTCCTATGGTTACATAGTGAATCGACTTAAAGAATCTTCTGCCAAAGTATGATATCTAAAGAGGAGTAGGGTTTCCTCGTTTAGATAGTAGAAGTCGATTTCACATAACGTGGAAAACATAGTATTGAATTAATAGAGCTTCGACCTTAGCTAATGCTCTAGATTCAATCGGGAGATTAGATAGAGAGATCTTACTTATGCGAGGATCAAGATCGCAAAAGGCGTATCTTTACTTTCGTTTTATCTAGATCTTTGGGACCCTATGCTAGGTGGGCAACCGCGATTTGTAAGTGCCGAGAATTAGCTTGGTGACTAATTCGAGGCTTGATTAAATCAAAGGATTGATTTAATCTAGTACTTTCCATTTTAGGAAGGTACACTAGCACTGTGGGAAGGTGTACTTACTAGTAGATAGAAACGAGCCTAAGGGGTCACACACTAACTCGAGAGAGTCACTGCTTGAATAGATGTGATTAATCAATTTCGAGGAAATTGAGGGAATTAGGAAAGTTTAGTACTTTCCTAATATGGAATTAATCTTGTAGAATTAATTAAAATAGTGGACCTAGTAGAGTCCAAGTATTTTATTTAATTGGGTGGAGCCCAAGTTAAATAAATAAATGTTGGAATTAGTTGGCTGGATTTAATTTGACTTGTATTTAATTGATGGGTTGCACCTATAATTAAATTGAGAAGTCAAAATTAAATCCTAAAGTCCAATTAAATGGAGTTGATCGATTTGTGAGTGTAAATAAGAGAGGGGGCGATTTTATGTGTGGTGAAAGAGGAAAAGAGTTTTCCCCTCCTCCAAATCTTCATAGGATAAGGATTACTAGAGAGTTTGGGAGAAAGGAAGTTTCCTTTTCCTAATAGGACTCTAGGTAATCTTCACCTATAAATAAGAGATGAAGGAGATTAAAATAGAGGATGAAAAAGCTGAAAAATCCGCCCCCCTCTCTTAGACCTAAAAATCGGCCTTCCAACAAGACGTCGTTCTATTCAAATGTTGAATTAAACGACTTCGAAAATATTCCTACCTTTCACATAATCAAGCCTAAGTAAAGCGTAGAATCGTTTTGTTGTCTAGCACGCAAGGCAAGACGATTGGTGACTTGAATGAGGTGTGGATACATCTTAGAGGTGCGACGCTTGGAGCACTCTAAACCGAGAGATATGAAAAACGACGGGCAATTTCTCACCCAAGGGAAATTGTGTGGATTTGCACCACAGGGTTGCTGAGATCCAAAGTACGAGGTGAAACGAAATTTTCGAAAGGTATAATTTCGTTTACCTCCTTATCAAATTCGATCGAACCAATTCCATATTCCTGTTTTCGGGTGGTTGTACGTTTACTTTTGTAAAATTTTAATTTCCGCTGCCACGAGCCACCCGAGGGAATCAGTCAACCCAACAATTGATAAGGTCGGGTTTTACGTGGTCGACACAATTCCATGATTTATGTTCAATTATATGTAATTTATGCCACAAATGCGTATAATCAGTTCCATATTTGAGTTCATGTATAAGTTATTGCAACTAAGGGAAATCAGGAATAAAGTGCACGATTAGTGGAAAAATCCGAGAAGTCAGTGTCCAACGTACAAATGTCAGAAGAATTACGCACGGACGTGGAGAAGGGCAGTGCCCGAACGTTATGAGTGTCTCACGCACGAACGCCCGCAATCCAACGTTTGAACGTGAGTTCCGACAGATCAATTTTCGCGTTTTAAAAGTCTGACTTAAAGTGGGGTCTGTTTAATAACTGATATAAAAAGACGGGATGAAACAAAAACCAGAGATGCCGACTTCAACAGCCCTAATTTAAGACTCGGAGAGCAAGAAGAAGAAAAATCACAAGAATTCATCTTCAACACTAGGGAGTTCATTAGATTAGATAGATAACCTGTCTATGGATATTCAATGTTATTCTTATTTACTTTTCTTAGAAGTCATGAACTAATTCTGTCAAACTAAGGCTATGTAAGGCCAAATTTATGATGATTGATATATAAAAGTTATTATTCAAGTTAATTCTGATGTTGCTATATGTTATGATTTCTGTGTTTTTACTCCATTCATATGCTTGATCACCATATGTATGCTATTTTGCCTAGTTTGTCTGTTTGGGAGAACGTAAATTAGGGTTTAAAAGAAATCATAATATCATCTAAGTTAGTTGATGCTAGGGATAGCTACATACTCCGAATGCTGTTAGCCTAGTTTATTTGAAGGGATAAATCTGTATAAATTTGGGGAAAATTCTACTTCTTAATGCATGCAGTAGATATTGCTACATCCAATCTAGTATAGGTTATCATGAGCGAGAGATCCGCGTGATAAAACTCTTAAGGAATTTTCCACCATAGCAACACGATTCTAATAACTTGAAGAACAACATATATATAAATACAAGTAAATCTGTGTCGTTACATGTGTCTTAGTCGCTTCCTTATATAATTTTATCTTTTAACTGTATAATTATAATTGATTCATTTAGTTGTGTTTAGTTATTATTAAAGTTTGTATAGTTCTTGCTGTAAATTCTTGCAAAATTGAAATACAAGTTTTTGTGGGTATGACATCCCAGACTTAATTGTCTACTTTATTACTACACAAGACCAGTCCTCTTGCTGTTAAATACACATAGAGTTGTACCGTATCAAGTTTTTGGCGCCTTTGTCGGGCCCTTGTTTACTTTTCAGTTTTTGATTTTACTGCAAGTTTTAACCGTCTTTTTATTTTCCAGGTTTGAATAATGGCTACGACTCTTTCGGATATGAGTCTTTCGGAAAATCAAACATGGTTACAAAACCTTTTATAAGTTATGCAACTAGCAGCACCAAAGTCTCTGTCATCCGTTCGAGATAGTCAACTTCCTCAAGTTCCTATTTCTCTAGGACCCGTTATCTTTCCACTCTTTCATACACCAAATCTTCATATCCCAGATCACCTAATCACTTCAGTTCGAAACCAACCATTTCTGGGGATCTAAGAGAATCACCATATGATCACTTGGATGAGTTCTATGAGATTATGACTACCATACCCATTCTTCCCATAGATTTTGATGCTATTCACCTTTGTTTCTTCCATTTCTCCCTCAAAGATAAAGGAAAAACTTGGTATAGGTCTCTGCCCACACAATCTATCACAACATGGCAATATCTGGTCAGGAGAATTGGACATACTCTTCCCACAGTTAAAGGTTGATAAGTTGCGGGGCGAAATATCAGGGTTTCAGCAAAGACCGAGAGAATCGTTAGCTTCAGTATGGGCAAGATTCACAGGAATGATGAGGAGATGCCCAACTTATAATTGTTCTCTGAGCAACCTTGTTCAATACTTTTATGTTGGGGTGCAAACAAGAATGAAACATCGACTCAATGCTGGAGCTGATGGTGATTTGCCGGGATTAGATTCTCAGACAGCTTGGATAACATGGGAGCAACTAGAAAGGAAAGATGAATTATACCCCGAGGATGATGAGGACCTACCTCCTGATGAAACTTTAAATTTGAGACATTAGAATTAATGGGTGTGAGTTCTGAAGCAAAGAACACTGCAAAGATACCACTAAATGTTATGAAGTCAGAATCATTGGAGCAGTGCAATGCCGTGAGTTTTACCAATGGAGCAGACAGATCTCATACGATCAGCACGCCCGAACGTGAAACCTCCAACGTTCGAACGTCAGATGAACAATGTTCGTACATGGATGAGACCAACGTTCGAACGCCAAAGACAAAAAGTCAAGCTAAAGAGAATTCATCTCCCTGTCTTCCTATAGAAATTTGTTTACCCTTTCCTCTAACTCAACATAAAAATAGAAAAGAATTTGATGCAAGATTTCTTAAAGTTTTAAAAATTCTTCAAGAAGTGGACATTAACATACCTTTCATTGATGCAATCTTGCAGATACCTAAGTACATAAAGTTCTTCAAGGATATCTTATCAACTAAAAAGAAATGGGAAGACAATGAAATAATTTGCTTGACTAGAGAATGCTCAGCGATAGTTCTCAATAAGATGACGAAAAAGCTTCAGGATCCCGGAGGTCTCATGATCCCATGTACAATCAGAAAGCTCAGTTTCGATAAAGTGCTATGTGACTCAGGAGCCAGCACAAATCTCTTCCCGTATTCTCTCTTCTAAAAAAAAATTGCTTTTTAGTAATCCAAAACCTACCACCATGTCTCTGCAACTCGCTGATCGATCGATAAAACATCCTAGGGGAATTATTGAGGATGTGATTGTGCAAGTTGGGAAATTCTACTTTCCAGTTGATTTTGTAATTCTTGAAATGGAGGAAGATGATGATACACCTCTAATCTTGGGAAGACCTTTCTTAGCCACAGCTAAAGTAGTCATCGATGTAGCCCATGACAAGCTGACTTTGAAAGTAGGAGATGAGCATATCACATTCGATGTCTTAAACAAACTGCGAATAGAGAAAAGAGGAGAAAGGTTGGAGAGGGTACCTCTGGCATTGCGCCTACCCCTGTTGCCACAACACAAGTAGAACCAGTGATCCCTTTGGCTTCGGGATTTAGCAATCTTAAACCCTGGTTGGTTTTGAAGGAAACGCAGTTAGTACCTAGGTGACCTAATCTGAAAAGAATATTTCGGGATAATGACTGGTTGAAATTCTACGAACCACCATAGCCTATTATGCTCTCATGGGTCTAGGAGTTTTACGTCAATGCTTCTGGTATTTTTTTGAAAGCTTCTGGTTTCTTTACACTAGTATCTGTTACTGTCAGAGGCAAGACTGTTTCATGTACCGATGAGGATATTTGCCATTGCCTTGGTCTTCCCACGGGTATCTCTTGTGAGTTTACACCTTTGATTGGGCCGTCTGTAGGAAATTTTCTTGTCGATGTGGATGAGGTGCTGCGTCTAAATGCACACCCGGGTGCTGTATGGGAATTGAACAACATTTTCAAGAGGGGATATTTAACTGAAGAAGCTCGCTTCTTATATGAGTTTTTCCGTTTTCAGTTCAACCAACTGCAAACAAGTCTAAAGTTAACAGGGAGCAGACAGTACATCTGTATGCTATACTTTCTTCCACGAAAATCGATCTTGCTTGCTCATAATCCGAAAGTAAAGACAACTGCACTTTTCTTCCCTTCCTTGATTACTGCCCTTTGCTTGAATGCTCAGATTTAGCTGCGGGAGGGAGAGATTTTCACGGCAGCTGGCATTGAGGAGATCATTTATCCGACCCCCGGTGTCAAAAAGACCAGAACTTCACAGGAGAAAGGTGATAGTTCTAGGGATGGTTCATCTGCATTGTTAGGATCGGTATGCCCCCACAAGCGATGCCGGCGCAACGGAAGAAATAAAGTATATAAAACACATATATATCGGCATCCCAAGCTAGGGGGTCAAAGTAATGCACAACAAAAACTAATACGAGTAAAGGGGTTTTAAACCGATTACAAGATTTGGGGTTTTATTAAAGTGAGGGTGTAAAACCACAACACAAGGAAAACCACACCAAAAACTTTGGCTCTCATTTTCGAATCCTCACCTCAACATGGAGGGGTTCGAATCAAACCACCATAAGCTCCTAAAGAAAGAAGCCTCTACAAGGACACAACTCAAGTAAGTTCATACCTTAAGCAAAAGATTGACTAGATATATGCTCTAAGGAAATGGAGTCTATGTAGTGAAAGGTGGAAGACAAGAAGAGTTACTAAAAGAAATATCTATGGAAGATAATCTTTTACAACTAATCTTCAAGAAGAAGTTCTATAGAAGAAAGTCTTCAAGAATCACAAGAGAAGCTAGAAAAATCTAGAGATGAAGAACTAAGCTCTAAGCTTTTTTTTCTTTTTAAGTTTTTGATAAGAGGCATTTTTACGTGTTTTTAAGCCCCTTTGCATTTATGTCTTAGGTTCATTTATCGCTTGATTCTTGCCACATGTGCGTTTAATTCGTGCATTAAGTGATTTCAGGTCTTAAATGGATACAATCAAAGAACGGGATGAAAAATGACGTATAAAACAAGTTTAGGCCAAATTTCTATGCACCCCTACGCCTAGGCGCCATCTTGCCCACGCCCGGGCGCCGTTTCAGCACCACTTTCCACGTTCGAGCGATATTTTCGTATTTTTAGAGACCGAATTGGATGAAGTTTCCTTCTAGAAAGTTGTATAACTATGTGTTAGCTTCAAATGAGGACTTGAATCATCCAAATCGGAGTTTTGTGGAGAGAGTTATGAAGGAAATACAATTGCTGCGCAAGACAGAGGCAAATACTCCCAACATTCTGATTTGGGCGCCCGAGCGCCATAAATCCCACGCCTAGGCGTGGCCACCTCCGAGATTTGATTCCTTTCAGCCAAAAGATCATCATTTGATGGGGGAATGGAACATTTAAAGCCAAGAGGTCATCACATGTATGGGGGGGATGTCATAAGTATGTTTCTTACTAGATCTACTTTAGGGAATTTTATACTACTCACTTTAAGAGTAGTGGAGGGGACACTAGGGGGGACATACACATGAGGAGCTGATTTTGGTGGTCTTCTTAAGGATATTTGAGCACAATTGGACCGATACATCTTGGAGGAGGAGAGAGAGAGAGGCATTTTGGCCATCACTTTTCACTCATCATCATTCATCACCATTTCTTCATCACTTTTGGAGGGGAACAAAGAGAGAGGAGCTAAGGATTGAAGATCAAGAGCAAAGATCCATCATCAATCAATTGAGGGAGTTTTAATTATTTGCATTTACATGTTTATTTCCATGAGTATGTATATGTTTGTATTAGATTTTCTTAAGGCTTTGATGAGAGGCTAATATTGTAGAACTAAGGCCATGTGAAGGCCAAATTTATGAATCAATATATGTGAAGTTGCTCTTTGTATTAATTCTCCTATTGCTTTGTGTGTTAATTCTATGCTTTTATTCCAATCATGTGTTTGATCACCATATGCTTGCTATCTTGCCTAATCTAGTTGTTCGAGAGAAAATAGATTAGGGTGCAAGAGAATTAACACATCATCCGAAACAAATGAGGGATTGCCCTAGAAATAGGTAAAGATTCCCGGGTGTTGTTAGCCGGATTCGTTCGGGGAAGCTCTAGAACGTTAATGCGTGATTTTTGATTAGATTCTCGGATAGACATATTTAGAGAACCGTCAATTAATCATAGGATTATTATGTGCCGAGACATCGGGTAATAGTTAATTTAGGAGTTTCCACCAAAGCAATAGGAGTCTAATAATTCGAAGAGTAGCTCATATATATTGACGAGTAGATTCGGTTGTAGCATGTGCCTTAGTCATTTTATCATACGTGAGATTAAATCTATAGTACGTTTCTCTTTGGTTCTTCGTTTGTTTAATCTTTTTCTTGCACTTTACTTTAATTGTCTTATCTTTTATCGAAAGTCATGAACTAGAATTCAAGTCCTTGTGGTTCGACAACCCGGACTTTTTGTCCACTTATTACTACACACGTCTAGTGCACTTGCTATCATAGCACGTTAGCTTTTAGCGTGTCAGTTTTCATCAAGTTTTTAATGAGAGCAAGAACACCTCCTTTTATAGCCACCAATTTTCGGCCATATGGTGTTAGGTGGAGTAGAAGACTTGTTTTTCTTCACCTACCACCTCATTCTCACCTACCATTCCATTCTCAACTACCACCACATGTGTAAGAGAATATTTTTCATTTTCTTCTTCATTTAAAAAACATTACAAGTCAAACTTTGACTAGCTTTGAATTTCACTCTTGTGACTTCATTTAATTAAGTCCAACTTAATTAAAATGACTCCCAAGTCTTCCAAGACTTGTTAATTAAATAATCTTCATGATTAATTAATAGTAAAATTAGTAGCTTAAATATATTCCCGGATAATAATAATTTCCGTTAATGATAATCTCCGAGATTAATTAATAGAAAGATTATTTTCCCAAGCCTATTAATTAAAATGTCTTCCACTTATTTAATTAATCTCATTAATCAATTTCACTTTAATCCTAAACCGGATTAATATTCACATAGCAATTGAACTTTCTTGAGTAAGTGTGTAACCCCATTGTAGGTTCGTTCATGTACTAGTAGTAGGAACACAACCCCGTTGTGCCTTTGCAATTTTCATTGCTAGATTTAATTACTCCAAGTAATTTAATCCGACCAAGAATTAATTACCGATTAATTCGTGGTTCCTACAAATCAAGGTTAGTACTAGCCACGCGCCAAGAAGACCTAGCCATGAACGATTATTAGGTGACCTTTCAGCATTACGATTTTCGCATAAGTAAAATCCTTCCATCAAATATCCCGATCGAATCTAGGAATTGGATGTCAGTCGAAATCCCAGTAACTCGATTCTATGTATATCGATCTAAGTGACATTGACCAATTTATCAATCAAGCGAGGAAACACTGCTCCTCCTTATTGATACTACTCCGGCCGGAGGTTCCCATGGTCAATACACTGTGAAGTACATAGGATACGCGCCGATGCTAATGATCAGTGACGGATTCTTTCTTGGCACTCACGCGCCTCCGTACATAACCAGACTGGACCCAATATGCCCCACTTTATGACTCACCTGGAATCGTGTGACAAATCTAAGTACAGTGGGCGATGCACGAGACGACCAATGGTGCCTCAAGTCATGAGGACCAATCTTATGGCTACGTAACCGAGGAGATTCCAAATTCGACATTGACTCCAATATGGAATCTCGGCGGGGTTGTTCAGTTTACTCGATCCCAACGAGAACCCACATACATGCACTGATGTACACCGTATCAGTATCCATGGAATAGGATATACTCTCCAAGAGTGTGCATTGTACGTGCAAGTCTTTACGAGTCATTGATATCCCTATCTCAATGTTTCTATGACTTGGAACATCTTTAAGACCACAACCTTAGAGACGTATTCCATGATTGGCATCCCCGATACCAAACACATCTCATAGGTTAAGAGTGATCTAGGGGACTTTATATAATTGCATAGAATGATAAGATAAAGAAGAAAATGCCATTTATTAAATTACTTGACAAGATACAATATAAGACTGTTTAAAGAGTCGGCTACTACGCCCTACAAATGGCGCACCAGGCACCTAACTCTTTCATGCATATCCCAGGTTACTTGAGGGTCTATAGCAGCAGGTTACTGCACTTCAGAAGAGTCACACTGCTTTCCAACACCAGATTCAGAATGTTATTTGTGTGAACTTTCAGATGTTGAGTCAGTATTTGGGGCAGTACTAAAGGGATTTGATGGTTGTTGCAGATACTGCAGTGGGACGTCCGGTGCCTGATTATCCATTACCACCAGAGTTCATCCCTTATCCGTTTCCAGCACCTGATGACCCCATCATTCAGACGGGTGATAATGACAGTCCATCTCCTGAGGAGGATGCTGATATGACAGTAGAGGAGTGATCGTTGTTTTGTTTTTAACTTACTATTTTCTTTATTTATTTTTCTTTCGTTTGTGCTAGTTCTGTAATGACTTTTTATTTATTTATCTTTTATCTTCTTGTTTAAATTGCTGTTATGGGTTTCTTTTGCTAGAATACAAGGTTTCTATGTTTTGGTAGCGGTGGAATATGATTACATTGGCACTTCTATGAGAACTTCTCCTATAACATTGGCATGAGGAACTTAGGTTTACTTTTCAGCATCCTAGTCGGTAGTATTTATCTTTATCTTTTTATTTTTTATTATTCAATTTCCATGTTTTACCTTGTGCAACATTGGGGACAATGTTGGAGTTAAGTTTGGGGGTAGGCAAGTATTAAAGAATGCATGCTATGTGTTTTAACTTAAGTTTGGCGAAGGAGTGTGAGTGTCAATTTTTGTCAAATTTTGAGGTAAATGTTGCTCTGTTAAAAAAATAAAGCATGAAAATTCTTTTAGTCCTACAAATTGATGCATTGAGATTGATTAACTTAAAAACATGGCATGATTTCTATGAATAATTTGAATTTAATGGAAAATATATATTTTTAAAATTGCTCGTGGAGACCCTAGATGAGATTGATTTTCTTAGATGATTCACAATGCACATAAGTCGAGGTTAGAGGAGTTGAGAGGATAACCATCTCGAGACACTTAAGGAATTTTTTCCGAAAATATTGACTTAGATTTTTCATAAAGTTATAAGATGATTAGTTGATTTTGTATGCTAAATAATGAATAAAAAGGTTGAAATTTGGTATGACCAAAAGTGGTCAGGCTAATATGTATTGGAGGTGAAAGTCTTATGGCTATATACTGTACTATTATGCTAATTTGAGCTAAGCTCAAGCCAAAAGAAAATTTAATTGTTGAAAGATCTAGTTTTATTTCGTGGCATTTGACACTCGAGTGATTAAATCCTTAGGAGTGTCTCTACACTTAATGCCCTAAAACTATCTAGTTTGCAAGTCATTGATCTAAAACTTGTTCTATGGGTGGCATAGAAAGCCTAACGGAATAAAATATTGCACATGATCTAGCTTTAATGAATTTAATGAGAATTTTAAGTTTAATTGTTTGAAGTAATGGAATTTAAATGGCTATGAGGTTTTCTATGAGTCTTGTGCCTTGTGTTTTATCGAAAGTTGATAGATATGGGATTAATGTCCAAAATTTGGTAAGGATGCCTCTTGACTACAATACCTTAGACTTGTTTTCACTACACCCTATGGAGTCTTTTCAAGCTGAGGTGTCACATGAGCAAAAGTATTTGATATGTATTTATATATATATTGAGCTTAAAAGGATGATTCTGTGCCATTGTTTTCTTGCTAATTAAGTTGATATGTGTTGATTTGGTTGGGATTGAAAATTTACTAGATTTTGTGAGTATGTCGTTTGCAAACCCTCATGAGACTATACTCATCTTTTTTGTGGAACTTAAAGGTTTAAAGGCTTATTGCACATGCTAAGTGTAATCGTTTACTCCATCAAAGTGAGTTTATCCTTTTTTTTATTTCTTTCTTTTGTTGAAGTTCGGATTGGAATTTTATGATTATCATTGCTCGAGTACGATCAATGTATAAGTTTGGGGGTGTTGATAGGGTCAGGATTTACATGGTTTAGTTCGATACAATTGCATGATTTATGTTCAATTATATGTCATTTATGCCACAAATGCGTATAATCAATTCGATACTTGAGTACATGTATAAGTTATTGAAACTAAGGAAAATGAGGAATAAAGTGCACGATTAGTGAAAAAATCCGAGAAATCAGTGTCCAACATACGAATCTCGGAATAATTACGCACGGACATAGAGAAATGCAGCGCCCTAACGTTATGAGTGTCTCATGCACGAACACCCGCAATCTAATATTCGAATGTGAGTTAGGACGTATCAGTTTTCGCGTTTTAAAAGTTTGATTGAAAGTGGGGTCTGTGTAATAACTGATATAAAAAGACGGGATGAAACAAAAACCAGAGAGGCCGACTTCAGCTGCCCTCATTTAAGACTTGGAGAGCAAGAAGAAGAAAAACCACAAGAATTCACCTTCAACAACAGGGAGTTCATTAGATTAGATAGATAATATGTCTATGGATATTCAGTGTATTCTTATTTACTTTTCTTAGTATTCATGAACTAATTCTTTCAGACTAAGGCCAGATTTATGATGATTGATATACAAAAGTTGTTATTCGAGTTAATTCTGATGTTGCTATGTGTTATGATGTTGCTAGTTGTATAAATTTGGGAAAAGTTCTAGTTCTTAATGCATGCAGTAGAGATTACTACATCCAATCTAGTATAGGTTATCATGAGCGAGGGATCCACATGATAATACTCTTAAGGAATTTTTCACCATAGCAACACAAGTCTAATAACTTGAAGAACAACATTTATATAAATGCAAGTAAATCTGTGTCGTTACATGTGTCTTAGTCGCTTCCTTATATAATTTTATCTTTTTACTGTATAATTATAATTGATTAATCTAGTTGTGTTTAGTTATATTAAAGTTTGTTTAGTTCTTGCTGTAAATTCTTGCAAAATTGAAATAATGTTTCTGTGGGTTCGACATCCCGGACTTAATTGTCCACTTTATTACTACACACGAACAATTTTCTTGCAGTTAAATACACGTAGAGTTCTACCGTGTCACCCATCCAACTCCTAAAACACATGTCTCACACTCCCTCTCTCATCCTAGTTGGGCTAAGTTGACTTTCAACTTAGTCCAATTATTAATTAGGTCCAACATATTTTAATCTAATTAAAATATAATATTAATTAATAATCATTTAAATTAAATAACCCAATTATTTATTAAGATGAGTGTAATAAATAAATTTAATTATTTATATATATAATTTATTTCCATTAATGTAATTAATCAAATAAATTAATGTGTTCGTTATAAATACATCTAAATATTTATTATTAATTTATTTTCATTAATCCAAGTAGTCAAATAAATTAACTTACTCATCAAATAGCAGATTACCTATTTTATATATTTGACAACGAAAGAATTTTCTATGCTCAATTCCTTTGAAGCGTTACTCTCTAGGTTCATCTCAATTGACACTGGGAGGAAACCAAGGATGTGAGTGTCACTTAGTCAGTCTCGTGGACTCACATCGAAACCTAATTGAAATGAATAGATCAATATGAACCTTTAGGTCACGGACACCTTATGAGTATAAGCCCTTCACTGTAACATCCCCATCGAGTGAGAGTCATGGATTATGTCAAACTCACAGGACTCGATGATGTGCTTTATGAATCATAGTAAGATGAAATTAGTGAACTACCCTTATGTACTATACATAAATTAGTTCTCCTTCTTTGGCCAATGACTTATAATTTTATTTACCTACCATCACACAGGACGTTAATTCGTTACTACTCGAGACAGTGAATCCCCTATTGGCAATCATCGAATAATTGCCACTTGTCCTTCTGAACCGCACTTCGAGGTTGATCCCACCAAAGGGTGAATAGGATCTAACTACTTCAATAAATCGGTCAGTGTCACAAGTCTAATCTTCTTGAATCCTCAGGTCTAAGACTCACGCACACTACCGTGACCATTAATTCAATCATTGTCAGTTAAAGAGTAATTACCTATCTATTGAATTACGGCGAGCCGTGTTCGAATATATCAATTAGTACATGAGTGAAAAATGACACTGTTGAGTAAACGGAGTCCCAAGATCCCACCATCCAAAGTGACCGATTGATACTCTTTGTCAAAGTTTGCGTCATACAAGTCTGGTCTTAATGCCCAATTAAGATTCTTCGACTTGCGAACTCTAGTTTAAGTAAACAAGGAACCGATACTTCTAGTGTCCTTCTCCTTTAACCATCGAGGAGTAGAAGCTTCCTCTTGATTACTCAGGACTTATTTGTTCAATACTTATATTAATACCATCAAGATTTATATGAACAAAAATAATGCCTTTATTAAAGAATAAGATTTTGTACAACATAAAGATGAATGCCCTGAATAATCTAATTCCTCTATCATATGGGGGGCATAATCTTAACAACTATGAGATAATGGGATATCATAGTCTCGTAAAAAATTGTTTGTCTTTGTCATTCTCATGGGAGAATGCCTTGTTCCATGGGCATTGATCTAGAGGTCTGTGCTTGCAAAAAGATCCATACTTTGGTGAGTATGATATTGAACAACCCCATTAGAATTCCACATTGGTTCTGTGTTGAAGTTGGAATCCTAGGATTGCCTAGGTATGAGGTTAATCCTTAGTCACCTGAGGTGTCATGACTACGAGGTGTACTGCCCACTACACTTTGATTTTTTTCATGATTCCAGGAGAGTCACGAAAAGAAATACGTTGGGTGTATTCAGGTAGTATGACAAAACATATGGCACCAATATGAGATACATGGAACTATCCTTTGATGTTGTATATCCTAAATGACCGAGAAAGTCTTGTCCAGAGCAAAGTCTTCAAAAGGGTTTTGGTGGTCCCTGCTTAGAAGACAAGGTCATTAGAGTTCCAATGTAATACAGTCATAACTTCTAAGTTATTGGAGTCTCAACTAGTATCAAAACTCTAAACTCAGATGGCAAAATAATCGAGGGATTCGACTCATGCTAAGATCACAAGTTGGATAGATTTGTTGTTCATCATTAATATTTAGGAAGTCATGGTGACGTTGCTAGACATCAAACCATTACCAATAGGTGACATGAATTAATTGGGTGAGTTAATTCAAGTTCTAATTACTTATTTGTCTAAATAATTAATTAAGAAGATTTAGAATTATCTAGCCATCGGGGATAGAACCTATTGCTAGCTTATTAATGAGTCTAATGGGTTATACACTTAACCTAGTGTAGTACCTTGGTGGAATTAATTATTTGTGAATTAATTAATTGGTATTAATTAATTGAGAAAGGAATAATTAATTAAGTGATCTTAATTAATATGTAGTCTTACAATTTAATTTGGTGGATTAAATTGGTACAAGATCAATTAATTAATTAGTAGGCTATTTAAATTAATTGACTTAGGCTTGGACTAAGAAAGAGAAGAGAGGCCCGCTAAGAAATTGTTTTCCTAGGATGGACGACCACTTCGGGTATCTATAAGGGTATCTATATACCTGATAAGAGGCATTTTTACGTGTTTTTAAGCCCATGGGACTTATGCTATGGATTTATTTATTGACTAAATCATGCCACATTTGCGTTTAATCGTGGTGTTAAGTGATTACAGGTGATAAATGAGAACATACGAAGAAACGAGGCGAAAAACGACGTAATTAAACAAGTTCAGGCAAATTTGCTTCTGTCGTCCACGCCCAAGCGCCCCTCCAACCACGCCCAGGCGCCGGACAAGATGCAAATAACATCAACATTCTGCTTTCCGCGCCTAGGCGCCGTTCTGTCCACGCCTGGGCGCCGTATCTGCATTTGTTTCCACGGTTGAGCGCTATTTTCTTTTGTTTAGAGACCTAATTGGATGAAGTTTTCTTCTAAAACGTTGTAGAACTATGTGTTAGCTTCAAATGAGGACTTGAATCATCCAAATCGGAGTTTTGTGGAGAGAGTTATGAAGGAAATACAATTACTGCGCCAGACAGAGGCAAATACTCCCAACATTCTGCTGACGGCGCCCGAGCGCCATAATTCCCGCGCCTAGGCGTGACCACACCCGGGTTTTGATTCCTTTAAGCCAAAAGTTCATTATTTGAGGGTGGGATGGAATATTTAAAAGGAAGAGGTCAGCACATGTGAGGAGGAGGAGGAGACACACATGAGGGAGCCCATCATTTCTTGTCTTCAAGGAGCATCTTCTTCACTCTTGGAGGGGGCTCTTGACCGAATTGACACTTGGGAGGAGTGAGGCTTCACTCTTGGACGAAAATTCTGGAGGAGAGGGGGAGGAAAGCCATCATTCACTCTTCACCCATCATCATTCATCACCATTCTTCATCATTTGAAGATTGCAAAGAAGGGAGGAGTGAGGCTTCACTCTTGGACGAAAATTCTGGAGGAGAGGGGGAGGAAAGCCATCATTCACTCTTCACCCATCATCATTCATCACCATTCTTCATCATTTGAAGATTGCAAAGAAGGGGGATTGAGCTAGAGATTGAAGCTACAAGCAAGGATTCATCATCATTCAAGACTTAAGGAGTTTCTTTTGCATTTCATTTACATGTTTTTGTTAATAACTATGTATATGATTGTTTTAGACTTTCTTGAGCTATTGAAAATGGGCTAATCTTGTAGAACTAAGGCCATGTGAAGGCCAAATTTATGAATCAATATATGTGAAGTTGCTCTTTGTATTAATTCTCCTATTGCTTTGTGTGTTAATTCTATGCTTTTATTCCAATCATGTGTTTGATCACCATATGCTTGCTATCTTGCCTAATCTAGTTGTTCGAGAGAAAATAGATTAGGGTGCAAGAGAATTAACACATCATCCGAAACAAATGAGGGATTGCCCTAGAAATAGGTAAAGATTCCCGGGTGTTGTTAGCCGGATTCGTTCGGGGAAGCTCTAGAACGTTAATGCGTGATTTTTGATTAGATTCTCGGATAGACATATTTAGAGAACCGTCAATTAATCATAGGATTATTATGTGCCGAGACATCGGGTAATAGTTAATTTAGGAGTTTCCACCAAAGCAATAAGAGTCTAATAATTCGAAGAGTAGCTCATATATATCGACGAGTGGATTTGGTCATAGCATGTGCCTTAGTCGATTTTATCATTCGTGAGGTTTAATTCATAGCTTGCACCCTCCTTTGATCGTTCGTTTGCTTAATTGTTTTAGTCCCGCTTTACTTTAAAGTACCTTTTACCTTATTGAAAATCATAAACTAGAATTCAAGTCTCCGTGGTTCGACAACCCGGACTTCTCGTCCACTTTTATTACTACACACGACTAGTGCACTTGCTACCAAGCACGTTAAGTATTAGCGTGTCAAGTTTTTGGCGCCGTTGCCGGGGACTTGTTTATTTTAGTTTTTGATTTTCGTTTACGTTTTCATAATTCTTAGTTTTTGTCGTTTATTTCTTGTTTTCCTTTTATTTTCGTGTTATTCTAATTTTGTTTCTTTTTCTTTTTCAGGTTCTAATAATGGACACACAATTCCATAGTCTAACTCTAAAGGGGAAGGTCGAATGGTTGCAAAACACTATTCGAGACATGAAACCATTAGTAGTCCCACCTCGCCCATGGGAAGTATCACCAATGATTGAGGCACCTACTCTACCACGACAAGGACTATGTGAGTCACAGAGACCCCATGTTGAGCAAATTCAAGCCATAAGTCAAGAATTCATTCCACAATTCTACCAAGTGGATATTCTTGAGGTGGAGGAAGAATCCGATAATATCATGGAAGAGATGCGCCTTATGGCAAAGGACATATGTTTGGGGATGAGGGATATGAGTTGTCAACTTAAACACCTCACAAAGGAAATCTACTTGAGAACATCCGAGACAGAGAGCCCAAAAATTGAGAAATCTCTTTCCACTCTCTCTCAACCTTCTCAAATATGTGTCCCATTTCCTTTAGCTCTAAGACGAGAAAAAAGTAAATTTGATCAAGTCTTAGACAATTTGCGAGAGGTGAAGGTTAATGAGCCCCTTGTCGATTCTATCTTGCAAATGCAATGTATCTCAAAGCTATCCATGGATATTCTGTTGAACAAGCAACCTTGGGAAGAAGTGCACACAGTTTGTTTGACAAAAACTTGCTCGGTGGGTACTCTCCATGATCCTTCAAGTCAATACAAGGACCCAAGACTTCTTTCCATCCCATGCACTATAGGAGAAACGAAGTTTGATCGTGTCATTTTGAATTCGGAAGTCGGAGTTAATTTTCTTCCTTATACCTGGTTCAAAAAGTTGGGTTTTAATGAGCTTAAGCCGACGTCGACGCGGTTACAATTCGAGGACAAATCATTCAAACACGCAAAGGGAGTTGTCGAGAATGTGCTCGTGAAAATTGACAAATATCATTTCCCGATCGACTTCGTAACTTGTGAGATGGATGAGGCCATTGAAGCACCTCTGATCCTAGGAAGACCTTTCCTAGCCACCGGTAATGCCACGCTTGATAAGGTGAATGGTAAGTTAGTCTTAAATATGGGAAGTAAAAGAGTGTGTCTCAATGCATTCAAAGAAAAACGTAGACTACCCCCTAACACGAACTCTTCAAAATTAGATACGTTTAATCTTTTAAGTGTTGAGAAATCACAGGAACACTCTTCATATGATCCACGGAAGATGACGCACAAGGAATTCAAGAAGAAAGGAGTAGTGGGAAGTTTACTCAATATTGGGCAACCGTTACCCACAACGGGTAGTGGGACGAAGCTGTGCCCGAAAATCAATAGGAGAGTGGAAAAGTTGTCTATTCCACTCTATGATCCTCATTGAGTCGACTTTGAAAAGTCAAGCTAATGACTATAAACAAGCGCTTCTTGGGAGGCAACCCAAGTTTGTAAGTTTTCTTTTTTTTTGTTTTGTTTTCGTTTTTTGTTTTGTTTAGTTTGTTTCTTTAAGTTGTGTTCAGCCATGCACTTTTGGCATGTTTTTCTTTATGTCTTGATGGTTTGTGTTGTGAGTGCATAACATGTAGTAGACAAGTTTTGTTTTGGAACATCTTTCGTGGCGGATTTGAGCTTGGAGCGGATCTCATGTGATTAAGGGTTGCTTTTCAGCACCCTTGTTGTAAGTACTCTAGTTTACCACCTTTCGACTATGTATGATTGCTTCAACATTGAGGGTAATGTTGAGTTTAAGTGTGGGGGGGGGGTATCTATATGTCGTGTGATCTTGCTTTTAGCTCAAGTTGGGGGAATCGTTGCTATTGCATGTGTTTTGTGCTATTTTGTTAGAAAAATCAAGCATAAAATATTTTTTTTTGTTTTAGGATGGTTAGCTTGCCAATTGGTGCAATGAGACTTGAGAACTCGAGACAATGGCATGATATCTTGTATATTTCTATTAATGGTCTAAAATGAAAATTACACATCTTGATTATGCTCATTTCAACCTTAGTTGAGAGTCAATCTTCCTTAGATGATACACGTTGCACATAAGTCGAAGGTAGAGGGATTGAAAAGGGTTCCCCATCTCGAGACATGTGAGGAGCACCCCCGGAAATATTAACCTAGATTTTTCATATTGTTTTGAGATGATTAGTTGCTTATGGGTCCATAATTGTGTTAAATGAATGAATGATTGAGATGAGATTGGTATGACCTCGAAAATTCGGTCAGGCCGACGAGTATTGGGGGCCACCAAAGCACCATTGCCTATATACTATACTCGTTGAGCTAATTTGAGCTTTGCTCAAGCCAATCGGGAATGAGTTGAATAAAAGATCTCGTTCTATTTCGTGGCCTTTGCCACTCGGGTGATTAAGTTCTTAGGAGTGTCTTAACACTTAGCACCCTAAAACCCTCTGGTTTGGGAGTTGTTGACCCAAAGCCCGTTACATGGGTGGCAAAGAAGATCTAAAGGGGTAGAACATTACACGAGGCCATATGTTGATTATAAGCTTAAATCGTTTTGAAGTATGAAATGTCAATGTAAAGTGAATGGAAGTGAGCACAATTTAACCTTAAGGTTGCCTATGATTCGATGAGCTTTATGATCTATCGAAAGTTGGTAGACATGGGGAATGTTTCCGAGCATGGTAGGGATGCCTTTCGATCATAATGTCCTAGATCTTATCCCACTACACCCTTTGGAAACTGGTTCGATTCTAAGTGTTGAATGAGCATTGTCTTAATTTGTGTACATATTGTTGAGCTTTATTGTCACTTGATTAGTACCGTTGCATCATAGTTCTTATATCGAGTTGTAGTGGTTGGTTTGAGCTAAACATCCTTCGATTTTGTGGGTATATCGTATGCAAACCCTCACGAGACTATAACTCGTCCTTTGAGGTAACTCAAGGGTTCAAAGGCTTGTTACATTCGCTAAATGCAACCGTTTACTCCACGAAAGTGAGTTAGGTAGTTTTCTTTTTGTTTCTCTCTTTGATTGATGATGTTTCCTTATCTTAGAACTCTTATTGCTCGAGGACGAGCAATTGATAAGTGTGAGGATGTTGATAAGAGGCATTTTTACGTGTTTTTAAGCCCATGGGACTTATGCTATGGATTCATTTATTGACTAAATCATGCCACATTTGCGTTTAATCGTGGTGTTAAGTGATTACAGGTGATAAATGAGAACATACGAAGAAACGAGGCGAAAAATGACGTAATTAAACAAGTTCAGGCCAATTTGCTTCTGTCGTCCACGCCCAAGCGCCCCTCCAACCACGCCCAGGCGCCGGACAAGATGCAAATAACATCAACATTCTGCTTTCCGCGCCTAGGCGCCGTTCTGTCCACGCCTGGGCGCCGTATCTGCAGTTGTTTCCACGGTTGAGCGCTATTTTCGTATGTTTAGAGACCGAATTGGATGAAGTTTCCTTCTAACACGTTGTAGAACTATGTGTTAGCTTCAAATGAGGACTTGAATCATCCAAATCGGAGTTTTGTGGAGAGCGTTATGAAGGAAATACAATTACTGCGCCAGACAGAGGCAAATACTCCCAACATTCTGCTGACGGCGCCCGAGCGCCATAATTCCCGCGCCTAGGCGTGACCACACCCGGGTTTTGATTCCTTTAAGCCAAAAGTTCATTATTTGAGGGTGGGATGGAATATTTAAAAGGAAGAGGTCAGCACATGTGAGGAGGAGGAGGAGACACACATGAGGGAGCCCATCATTTCTTGTCTTCAAGGAGCATCTTCTTCACTCTTGGAGGGGGCTCTTGACCGAATTGACACTTGGGAGGAGTGAGGCTTCACTCTTGGACGAAAATTCTGGAGGAGAGGGGGAGGAAAGCCATCATTCACTCTTCACCCATCATCATTCATCACCATTCTTCATCATTTGAAGATTGCAAAGAAGGGAGGAGTGAGGCTTCACTCTTGGACGAAAATTCTGGAGGAGAGGGGGAGGAAAGCCATCATTCACTCTTCACCCATCATCATTCATCACCATTCTTCATCATTTGAAGATTGCAAAGAAGGGGGATTGAGCTAGAGATTGAAGCTACAAGCAAGGATTCTTCATCATTCAAGACTTAGGGAGTTTCTTTTGCATTTCATTTACATGTATTTGTTAATAACTATGTATATGATTGTTTTAGACTTTCTTGAGCTATTGAATATGGGCTAATCTTGTAGAACTAAGGCCATGTGAAGGCCAAATTTATGAATCAATATATGTGAAGTTGCTCTTTGTATTAATTCTCCTATTGCTTTGTGTGTTAATTCTATGCTTTTATTCCAATCATGTGTTTGATCACCATATGCTTGCTATCTTGCCTAATCTAGTTGTTCGAGAGAAAATAGATTAGGGTGCAAGAGAATTAACACATCATCCGAAACAAATGAGGGATTGCCCTAGAAATAGGTAAAGATTCCCGGGTGTTGTTAGCCGGATTCGTTCGGGGAAGCTCTAGAACGTTAATGCGTGATTTTTGATTAGATTCTCGGATAGACATATTTAGAGAACCGTCAATTAATCATAGGATTATTATGTGCCGAGACATCGGGTAATAGTTAATTTAGGAGTTTCCACCAAAGCAATAGGAGTCTAATAATTCGAAGAGTAGCTCATATATATCGACGAGTGGATTTGGTCATAGCATGTGCCTTAGTCGATTTTATCATTCGTGAGGTTTAATTCATAGCTTGCACCCTCCTTTGATCGTTCGTTTGCTTAATTGTTTTAGTCCCGCTTTACTTTAAAGTACCTTTTACCTTATTGAAAATCATAAACTAGAATTCAAGTCTCCGTGGTTCGACAACCCGGACTTTTCGTCCACTTTTATTACTACACACGACTAGTGCACTTGCTACCAAGCACGTTAAGTATTAGCGTGTCAATACCCAGTAGGCGCCTTTCCATCACATAGAGATGTTCTCTTTCTTGACTTTTCTGTATTAGAGCCTATATAATATTTCCCTACCCCTTTCTCTAGAAGCCATATTCGGTAATCTTTAAGCTGGCACTGAAAGAGATAATTGAGTGTATGATCTAAGGCGTGGATACCAATAGAGACACTTTCAGAGTTAAAGTATTCAAGCAGACAAACTCCTGAGGGGGATTTCTTGGAGCAAAACTGCTGCCCCCTACTGGAGATGAGGATGACGTTATTGCAAGTTGCCATTTCTTTGCATTAGAATTAAGTGTTATCTCATTGTGAGCAATACAACAATATTCGTAAGTTTCGCAATAGACACCTTATGTATGTTTTTGTTGATTTGATGGTTCCATGTCTTCCCTAATTCTTGTTTAGGGATTGTGCATTAAATTTTAATTCTCTGTTTCCGCTGAGAGTACAATCTTGGAGATTAAACTACATTATCCTAACATCTTGGTTGCTAAATACATATATTAATGGACTTGGATCTTTATATGTACATGTGTGTCCTTTTGGCATAAAAGGGTTTCTGTTCATTGGTGGCATTTTGAATTCTCTTTAATTGAATTTTATTTGTGGTACATGGCCATATATAGATATGTATATGGCTCGTCGCATTTATATACGTAATTGGATTGAAATTTACTTACGAAGAAAAGTAGTAAATATTTAACCATGTGATGATAGATCATTAAGTTGATTGCGTGATAATAAATGGGTACTTCAGGACACAAATCTAAGGAATCCCGGAGCATGCAGTGGGCTATAATTTTTTCAAGTGCTGCTTTTGTTGCTAATACAGCTCCAGTACTACCAACTGCTTCGGTACTACCATTTGAATTTGTTGCTCTAGCACATGCTGAGAGGTCTGAGAAGTATAGAGGCGCTGACTTCAAGAGATGACAACATAAGATGTTTTTATCTCATTGCTTTGAACCTGGTTAGGTTCTTGAGGGAAGTTGACTGACAGTCAATTGAAGGGGGGCGTATGATTCCTAGTCAAACTGTGATTTCCTCTTCCAGAATTACATCCTCAAAAGACTGGACGACTCTCTTAACAGCGTTTACGAGCCAGTCATGACTACAAAGGCTCTTTGGGACTCATTGAATAAGAAGTATATGATTAAAGATGTCGAACTAAAGAAGATCGTGGTCTGGAAATTCCTAGACTTCAAAATGGTGGAAACAAAGATTGTGCTAAGTCAAGTCAAGAGCTGCAAATCATCCTGAATGAGATTCATCCTGAGGATATGGCGCTCGGTGAGTCCTTCTAAGTAGTTTCTCTGTTAGGAATTTCATGTTAGATGTTTTGATGATGACAAGATAGGATTTTATGTTAGACCCCAAAAATAATGTACGTTTATATCTTCATAGAACAATTGTATAAGCGTTTAAAAGGTTGTAATTTTGTTAAGCTTGTAATTTTTATCTTCGTAGATTTTAGACTAAGTATGAGATACTAAGTCGCTAGTAGAATTCAAAGTGGGTCTATTGGAGTTGAAGTTGAAGATCAGCGTCTGAAGTAAAACAAAGATGAAGATCTTGTCTTAAGTGACTGCCAATCGCTATGGACTGTTTCAAAATACATGAATGAAGCGATCAAAGCAATCAAGCGGTCAAGAAGATCAGATTCACCTGAAATAAATTCTGAAGTCACTAAGGACTTAAATCCAATCATTTAACGCGCATTTATTTCCAACGGAAAATAAATTCAAATGTATTAAATGCTTGATAAGAGCATTAAATGTGATAAGGACGGATTGTATACGGAGCAAGCAACATATTGGCTTAGACTGTCAGAATTTCAGAGTTCAAACCTGCCACATCAAATCAGTGCAACAGGATTTCAGGAATGTCAGAGAAAAGGTATAGCTCACTTGCGCGTGAGAGACACGCATCTACATGTGTCCAATGGACAAATCCCAAGAAAATTCCTATAAATACCTTACCTCAACAAACCCTAAAAAACACGTGCATACACAAAAAAGTCAAAACTTTGCTGAAATATTTTCTCAAGAAAAGCTTAGAAACTCCATAGCCAAAATTCTTTCAAGCTTTCTACATACATTCCAAACAGTCATAGATATCTCAAACATCTTCAAAGAAGAACAATAAAATATTATTGAGATATCCTAAATTGTTTGAACTTCTTAAAATCAAACAAACTCGTGATCAAAACCCTCAACCTCACCTATCTGTGTGAAGAAGTTGTTGACTCTACAAGCAGTATTTCTGAGTGAGAGAAGCTTGTTGGTGAAGATCCTCATTGGTGATGAAGTCTGTGTGATCAAGGAGCCCAAGATCATCATCTTCACCTCTATTTTGTAGAAGCCTCTGTGTGATCCTTCAATAATCAATTTAGTGGAATTCCTCCAAGTGTTCAAGGAGAAGAAGGACATAGCTTGGATTACACCACCCAATGAACCTTACAAATTCTTGTGTTATTTACTGTCGTATTATCTTACTTTATATTCTATCATTTATCTTGAAAAAGACAAGTAAAACGGTTAAGCGACTATTTAACCAAAACGAACGCTAAAGCTTTAAAATCATTTCTGCTGTGCTAACCCTGATTAAGGGATCTAAGCTTTACCCTAGTTTGGTAAATTGCTGAAATCACTAAGTCTAAGTTATCTTTACTGTAGCGCCTGACCTAGCGCTCAGCTCTCTAAGCGTTCAAATCTTTAAAAGTGATACGAAATTTTTTAAAGTCGAAAAAGACTTTAGGGTCTATTCAACACCCCCCCCCCTTCTAGACCCTTTTGTATACCACCTGGGACCACTAAGTGGTATCAGAGTGGTTGAAGTAGAAACCTAAGCGTTTCCGAGCGTAACTGCTTGTTTAGATCCATTTTTCTAAACTTAGTCGCTTTATTTATTTTAATCTCATATCATGACTTTTACCAAGATGCCTAAGCTGGTCGAATCAAACTATGATTCATGGAAACTTAGAGCATTTGCATATCTATGTTCATGTGATAATGAGATGTGTGATGTAATTACAGATGGCCCCATTCAGATCATGAAAGTTGTAACTCGAGCCCGTAGAGCGGCTGAGGCTACTCCAGATGGTTATGTCGAGAAGCCTAAGTTAGAATGGACGCCAGACAATCGGAAAAGAGTAAATCTAGATAATGTTGGAAGAAGCGCTCTCTACTCAGCGTTAGGAGATAATGATGCATTGTTCAACAAGATCAAGAAATGTAAGACTTCAAAAGAGATATGGGATAAGTTGGCTATCGTGTGTGAAGGTTTAGCACAGATAAAGGAGAACAAGCTCTCCATAACCATGCAAAGATTTGAGCATTTTAAGATGCAGAACAACGAGACGCTAGAACAATTGGACGCAAGGTTCACTTTGCTCATTACAGAGTTAGCGTCACTAGACAAGGAGTTGACTAACAAAGAAATGGTCCACAAGATATTCAAATGTCTTCCAAGCAAGTATTTTATTAGGACGGTTTCCATGAGAGAATCACAAACGTTGGAAACTCTAACTCCAGAACATGTATTTTTAGATTTGAAGGCATTTTAGTTTGAACTAGGAGACGTCAGCGACTTCTACATCAGCGACTAAATCAGGAGCCCTGATAGCTACTACTAAGAACAAGGGAAAGTCAGTCAGTGAGGTGAAAGCGGCAGAATCGAATGAGGAAAAGGAAATGGCTTTGTTGGTTAAGAAATTCAACAAATTCTAAGATATGAAAAGAGAAACCCTATTGCACAAACTTCATTTCAAACCCCTCTCCCTGCACCAGTGCCGCAGTATCAAGCGCCAGCGTATTCTGCTCCTCATCCTCCAGCGCCAGTTCCATATCAAGCACCTCCGAATCCTACTCAGATTCTCTCAGCGCCAATAGTTTCCAAACGATTAACCACTGAACAGAAGATGAAAACTAATTTTTGTTACAATTGCAGGAAACCAGGGCACTACCAGGTAAATTGCCCTTATCCAAATGTATCTAAGCCCACAAGGTAAGATTATGCGGATCGAAACCAATTCAGGAGCAACCTTCGCCAACAAGGTCTGCTAGCGGAATCTAAACCATTCTCCGCACCTGAAGAGGATTTGGAATTATCAGATGAAAGCAGTGATGATGAGCCAACAAGCGACTCAACATTAATTTGTCTTATGGCAAGAGATGAAGAAGCATCTGATGACTCGCTATCTAAGGTAAATACTGAATTATCTCATCCTCTTTCTTATGATGAACTACTTAACAAAGTAACTGGGTATTACAAAGATTGTCAAAATGCCGCCAAGATATATCAAAATCACTTTGATATCATTTCATCACTCACAAGTGATAGAATGATGCTCAAGGCAGAGTTGCAAGTTCAGCGACAATGCATTGAGAAGAATCAATCGCTCGAGAGTGAAATTACTCAATTAAAAAGTGATATTGATATAATAGTCAAGAGAGAAGCTGAACTGATCGCTAGACTTTCCAAATCAGAGCAACTTGTCTCATCATTGTCGAAACCATCAAGAAAGCTAGATAATGTGACTGAGGTAACCAGACTTTTTGGTGAAAAGACCAGTTTAGGTTGTGATAAATTTGGTCAAAAATAAAAAACATCTAAGGTTACGGCAACCAACAAATGAAAAGGTGTATTGTTTGTTGAGAAGAGTTCAAACAGTCAAACGTTGAATAAACCTAAGGACAATGGTAAGAGGCCAAATGAGAAGATCAATACCAACTCTGGAAATAAGGAGAAGACGAAAATGAATGATTCACAGAAGAAGGTTCATCCAAATGCTCAAAAGGCTAAGGATAAACCGTCTACAAGTGAATCAAACGCTAAGCGTCAATCGCCAAAAGCGACTCCCAAGCCAGTGCCAAGGAAATACCAGCGTCAATATCCTCAAAGATCTAGATCATATTATATATATTATGATGATTATGATTATGATTATGACTATGATTATTATTATAATCGAGGGTATTACTATACACCTAAAAAGCACACACAACACAAACCGAAATCCAAGAAGGCCAATCTTCCCGTAATGAAGGCAAGGCAAATATGGGTTCCGAAAGTTTTAATTCAAACTAAAGTCATTAACATTGAAGGACCCAAGACAAAATGGGTACCTAAGAAAAATTAGAACTGCCCTTTAAATGTAGGTACCTAGAGCCAACATCGATACTTCACTTTGGTACATTGATAGTGGGTCATCAAGGCACATGACTGGCTCAAAAGATCTCTTGGTCAACTATCATGCAACCGAAGGTCCTCAAGTTATATTCGGTGATAACTCTAAAGGTAAAACCAAAGGTAGAGGTATCATGCATAGGGGGAACATCATGATTAGTGATGTATATTATGTTGAGGGTCTTAAGAATAATTTATTGAGCATTAGTCAATTTTGTGATAAAGGCTTTGAAGTCAAATTCTCAAGCGACTGTTGCTATGTTAACGACGCTAAGACTAAGTTTACTAAATTAAAGGAAAAAAGAACAAACAATGTATATTTAGTAGATTGGGATTCAAGAATAGATAACAACCCCACATGCTTTGTTGCTAAGAGTGAAAATGAATTGGGTTGGTTATGGCATAGAAAAATGAATCACCTCAACTTTAAGGCAATCCCTCAGTTAATATCACTAAATCTAGCAGAGAGATTACCTAAGGGCTCCTTTCAGAGAAATCGCTTATGTGATGCATGTCAAATGGGTAAACAAGTTAAATCATCTTTTAAGAAGAAACCATGCCTATCTACTTCTAGAATTCTTGAATTGTTGCATTTAGATTTGTTTGGTCCTATTCAAATCATGAGTGTTAGTGGTAAAAATTATTCACCAGTAATAGTTGATGATTTCTCTCGCTATACATGAGTAGAGTTTCTAGCCACCAAAGACGAAACTAGTGTCAAACTCAATTACATCCGTCAATTACAAACTTCAAAAGATTTAAAGGTGGCGAAAATTAGAAGCGATAGAGGAACGGAATTTACTAACCAATTTGTTGAGAAGTTTTGTACAGATTTTGGAATACTTCATGAGTATTATGGTCTAAGAACATCTTAACAGAATGGAGTTGTTGAGCAACGGAATAGAACGCTTAAAGAAGCCACTAAGACGATGTTAGCAGAGCCCAAGCTGCCTCAAAGGTTTTGGGACGAAGCTATCAATGTCGCTTGCTACACTCAGAACTGGTGTATGATCAACAAGCAACATGAGAAGACTCCATATGAGTTGTGGAAGGGACGTAAGCCTAACATTTCGTATTTTCATGTATTTGGTTCAAAATGTTTTATTCATAACAATGGATCCCAAAGTCTAAGGACATTTGATCCTAAAGCGGATGAGGGAATCTTTCTAGGTTATGCCAAAAATGGAAAGAGTTTTCGCATCCTAAATAAGATCAAATCAAGGTTGAAGAATCTATTCATGTTGTGTTTCATGATGCTAACCATGAACCGAGTAAGGTTAACCTGATGATGTAGGAATTGAAGATCTTACCCAACAAGAGTCACAAATCAATCTTGGTGATGATAGTGATGATGATGAGATCTTTGTGCAAAATCCTAAGGCTACTCGTGAGGTTACTAATGATGATATTGTCAGAATCGGTGATGATCATGAAGAGAATGATCATCAAGAGCAAATTGGAATTGTGAATGATGTAGCAACTGCGCAAGAGACAAATGAGGGTTAAGCGATTGATAATCAAGAGTCTCTCAACCCGTTCCAACCAGATCGTAAATGGCGTAGAGATCATCCACCAGAGCTAGTCATTGGAAATATTGAAGCACCTGTTAGAACTCGGGCCGCTACAATCAATGAGGCCATGTTCGCAAGTTTTCTATCTCAAATGAAACCAAAGACTGTGGATGATGTGCTCAGTGATTCAAGTTGGGTAGAAGAGATGCAGGAAGAGCTAAACCAATTTGAGAGAAGCAAGGTTTGGACGCTAGTACCTAGTCCAACTCACCGTGGAGTTATTGGAACTAGATGGGTTTTCACGAACAAGATGGATGAAGATGGCATTGTGGTAAGAAACAAAGCTAGACTAGTCGCTCAGGGTTATTGCCAAGAAGAGGGTATTGATTTTGATGAGACGTATGCCCCAGTAGCCCGTCTTGAAGCAATTTGGATGTTCCTAGCGTTTGCCATATTCAACAAGTTCACAGTGTAGAAAATGGATGTGAAGAGTGCTTTCCTGAATGTTAAACTCCAAGAAGAAGTTTATGTGGATCAACCACCAGGATTCATCAACAACCATGGGAAAAGTATGGTCTACAAATTGGATAAGGCACTTTAAGGCCTTAAACAAGCACCAAGAGCATGGTATGACACTCTCTCTGTCTTCCTTATAGGTAAAGGCTTTTCAAAAGGCAGCGTTGATACAACGTCATTTAAAATTACCCATAATGAAGATATTCTCTTAGTCCAAATTTATGTTGATGATATTATATTCGGATTTACTAATAAGCGATTGTGTGAGAAATTTTTGAAAATGATGCAAGATCAATTTGAAATGAGCATGATGGGTGAATTAACTTTCTTCTTAGGATTACAAGTTAAACAACTCCCTAATGACATATTTATTAACCAAGCTAAATATACAAGAGATATGATTAAGAAATTTGGTATGGAAAATGCATCATCTTCAAAAATTCCAATGAGCCAAACGCTTAAGCTAGATAAAGATGAAAGTGGGAAGAAAATTGATGTTACTAACTATAGAGGTATAATTAGATCACTTCTTTATCTTACCGCTAGTAGACATGATATTATGTTTTTGGTATGCATGTGTGCACGCTTCAAGCTGATCTTAAACAATCACACTTAAATGCTACCAAGAGAATCCTTAAATACCTAAAAGGCACACAAAATGTGGGCTTATGGTATCCAAGGGACTCTGCTTTTGAACTAATTAGTTATTCAGACGCAAATTTTGCAGGATGCAAAATAGATAGAAAGAGTACTAGTGGTACATGTCAATTCCTAGGTGATAGATTGATTTTGTGGCATAGTAAGAAACAACAATTTATAGCAACTTCTACCTCTGAGGCAGAATATGTAGCTACTGGGAGCTGTTGTGCACAAATATTTTAAATGAGGCAACAACTTAGAGATTATTGAACAATCTTAGGTCCTACCCCAATCCATTGTGATAACCAAAGCACTTTAGCTATGACCCAAAATCCAGTCCTTCATTCTAGAACTAAACACATTGACATTCACTACCATTTCTTGCGTGACCATGTTCAAAAGAAAGATATCTCCATGTATTTCATTGGTACTGACAAACAACTGGTAGATATCTTCACCAAAGCGCTCAACGAACAACGTTTTCTCACTTTAAGAAGTGAACTAGGTATGATTGATTTAAACGCTTCATCATAAAGCATCATATCTTCTATAGGCATATAATTTAGGGGGAATCCACTTTATTATATTGTCTCAAGCGATTTCAAGATTGAAATAAGTAATCAATTTTAGGGGGAACTTTAAAAATTGTACTTATTCAAATCACTAAAGGTCTATGATCACAAATTAATTTCAAAATTCTGTGTATTGATCATTAGCGTTTATTTGTTATGCATGAGCAAATCAATCTCCAATATAATTAAATGAAAATGTCTTTTCAAAGCGATTGAACTTTATTAAAGACTTCAGCTTTAAGAATATTCCCACTTAAACTCTAAGGTTATGTATGGTTGTGTATTTAGGAAATATTTTGATTTTTTAGATCACCAAAAAATGAAAATACACAATCCAAGCCAAATTCAACAGAAAATGGTCAAATTTTAAATACACTACACATTCCCCTATATAACAACCAATCATTTCAATTTTTTCACATTATTTTATCATTAATTACACTATCCCACTATCCAACTAATTATCTTTCTTACTTTTTCATATTTTATATAATAAAAATTTCTATTCAATTTTTCAAATATTTCAATTATTATTATTAAATAATATTTAATAATATATAATTTGAAAAAAATAATGTGTGATTTAATATTTAATATTTCATATATATTTAATAATATGTGTACTTGAATTGAGACTTAATAGGCCATGCTTTTACCAAAAGTATATACAATATTGTGTGATTTACAATTTCATTTTAATAATTTCGTTTGCTTTTTATTGGATTTTAAATTATACTTTTTTAGCTTCTCAATATTCAAATAAATACCGACTGAATCTCGATTATTTCATTTTGATACTAACGTGGTATTTAATAGGGTTTCCCAGGAGTCGAGCTCGAGCTGAGTCTCGCCAATTTTCTCGGCTCGAGCTCGAGCAAAGATTTTTTGTAACATCATAGTATTTCATTATAAGAAGATGGAAATAAATTTGCCTCAATCAAATTGGAAATAAAATATTATATGTAAATGGAAAAAGAAATATAGAACTACTTATGCTCCAATCATATTTACACATTTCATAAAATATTGCATATATGGACCACATTCTATTTTTATATTTGTCTAATGCGAACCGTATAATTATACTAACTATTATAAATATAGACGAGCAAGATTCAATTTTCTTGAACTTTTAAAATATAAAATTGAAAAGAAAAAACGAAATGGAAAAAAGATAAAAATCTAAATCTAAAAAGAAATGAACAGGTGACAAAAAAAAAAACTAAAAATGAAGGGCCCCCCACCCCCCAAACCCATACCCGCCCCCCCATCCCAACCCATGAACGCCCCCCACTGTTTGACTGCCTCTTTTTTTTTTTTTGTCTTTTCATTCTATTTGTATAATATATATTAGAGCTATTAACGCTAATCATCCTCCATGTCACGCAAAAGTGTCACTTTAGCCCCTCTTGTGAAAAAATTATCACTTCATCCCTCATGTCCATAATTTGTACCCAAATGGTCCTTTTTTTGAAATTCCGAACAGATTTTTCGGCTTCCCACGCAAAAATAGGGTTATCCACGCATATATCATGCGCGTCTTCACGAGAAAATTCATAACACATTGTAGAAAGCTCGGATTCATGAACCGTTTTCTTCCCATGAAACTAGACACATAGGGCTATCCACGCATATATCGCACATAGTTAGGAGACGTCTAGAACAAAGCAGTTTTGTATTAAAAAATTAGCTAAAAATCTGTCGGAAATGATGCTTAGCTAATTTTTTAATACAAAACTGCTTTGTTCTAGACGTCTCCTGATTATGTGCGATATATGCGTGGATATACCTATGTGTCTACTTTCATGTGAAGAAAACGGTTCATGAATCCGAGCTTTCTACAATGAGTTATGAATTTTCTCGTGAAGACGCGCATGATATATGCGTGAATAGCCCTATTTTCGCGTGGAAAGCCGGAAAATCTGGTCGGAATGTCGAAAAAAGGACCATCTGGGTACAAATTATGAACATGAGGGATGAAAGTTATAATTTTTTCATAAGAGGGACTAAAGTGACACTTTTGCGTGACATGGAGGATGATTAGCGGTAATAGCTCTATATATTATATTATGTGTGTGTATATGTATATATATACACACACACATACATACATATTTCTTTATTACCAACTCATAACATTATTAAAAAAAATATTATTTTAATATCTTTTCCCCCATCATCATCACATTCATAACCAACTCAATCATTTCATATATCAAATCCTAATAAAAATCAACTTTATATCACATATACACTACTTTCAATCAAATTCTAAAAATACATCCAAACAAACAAATTAAGTCAACATTTTCACACGAATTTCTGTAATACACATTTCCCAAAGAAAACTCAGAATTCATTTTCGAAAACACAACCATACGGAGCCTAAGTAACTTTCTCTGAAATTCATGCATTGTTTTCATCGCTAAAAGGTAACATGTGGATAAGTCCAAAAGATAAGATTTGACAACTGCCAACGCGCTCCTATCAAATCAAACTGATGGTTAATGATTCCTATAAATAGGCGGTTCAGTAACTGCGCATGTCTGGGTACGTGTCAGTGTACCATTAGGCACGTGCAACTCACGCTGAACCTTTTCAAAATTTCAAACGTTTTTGAAAAAGTAACTGCGGACTCCAAAGTTTTATATTTTACAGCAGTTATCCTATTTTACCGCACTTTTTTAAATCCGTATTCATGACTAAATGACTCAGATTTATTTTTTGTTATTTTCAAAATTAATTTCTTGATACATGGCATTTATCCAAGCTATTCAAGAGTTATTTTTGCCTCTATTTAAACCGTCCTAACTTTTACAGAAAAGCTTTATCACTTTCAAAACTCTCTTTGCTGTAAAAACTCTCTCAAGGAAAAAAAGCATTCTTTCGAACTGTCTCAAAAAGCTTCAAACCTTCATCAATGGCGCCACCAAAATCTTCCAAATCTACCACCATAAAATCTTCCAAAACTCCGAAACCAGTTACAGTCAATGCCAGATTTCTGGTAAACTAGGACTATCTTTTCGGTAACCAGAACTTTCCTCTGAGGATTGTTCTTCCCCTTATCTAAGAATCAGGTTTACGAGAGATGATTACTTCCCATTCAAATATTTATGAGGAAAAGACCCTTTTCTTCTTCAAGAATGCCAAAATTTTTGAAGATGGAAACTCCATTTCCTGTGTCTTTCCGTTTGCCCGAGAGACCTTTGTTCTCACTCCTCAACTTTTGTCCTCTTTTCTGAATCTACCTAATGATGGTGGAGAAGTTGAAGAAGTCACTCTTGGAGACGCCACCAAGATCTAAGAATTGGTCAAGAAAGATGATGTGGATGCTGCTTATGAAGCCAACTTCAAGAAGAATGACATGAAAGGGAAATATGTCATTCTGGTTGACATTTGCTCTAAGATGATAGAGTGCAGTAAAGGTAGCTTTAATAAGATCTCAAACATTCAATATAAGATGATGGTTGCAATTCGGACCAAGTTGAAGATAAATTGGTCGATGTACGTCTTTAATCGCTTTAAATCAGCGATGCTCGAGTCAGTGAATCCCAAACTTTATGGGATTGTGTTAAGTCGTGTTTTAAGCGCTAGCGGTTTTGTCAACACCGCTACAAAGAAAGTCCCAGTGCTTAAGTTTTATGGGAAAAAGATGGTTGGTGAGTTGTTGAAACCCAAGCGGTGGGGTGGTGCAGCGGTTCCCAAGGAAGAACGTGAGCGACTCCTTGCAGAAGGTACTATTCACAGCGATGATGAAGAGCAAGAAACTTCATCTTCATCATCATCAGAAAATAAGTGGTGGTAAAGCGACCTAAAAGAAAAATTGCATTGAAAGTCGCTGAGCCATCAAAGCCAGCTAAGAAGCAGAAGAAGCAAAAGCCTCCCTCTCCTTCTCCCAAATGCCCTTCTCCTCCACTCACGTTTGTTATCTCTCCCGAAGAGGAAGAAGCTGAATAGGAAGAAGTGTCGTTAGCACGCAAGCGTTCCACACCAGGAGGATCCACTAGCATTCCGTCTGAACCAGCGCTTGAACAACCAGTGCTTGGAGAACCATCTGGCGTCTCTCCTCCCTCTCGTACCACACCAATCCCCGAGCCCACTACTGGAGCTCTCTCAACAGAGCTTGGTGATTATCAGGGTAAGTACTTGTCTTAGACAATGTATTTTATCCTTTCCTATGTTTTTCTTTTAACACTAGGATAAAATTGTTTTTCAGCTTTTAGCGAATATAGAATCTAACATACACTGAATATATTAGAAGGATTTAAAATTCCTATTCATGCTGATCCCCTTACTACTCTCATTAATCTTGAAGATGATGAAGTAGTCCCGAAGCCTGAGGCTATGGAAACTGACGTTCCTATAGAACAAGTGACTGAATCAGTCGAAAAGAGTCCTCAGGGTAAGCGTTTTAGTCCTTTATTTGTCTATTTCTACTATGTGAAAATTTTGCTTGCTTTTCTCAAACGATTACATGTATCAGCTCAAAGTATGTCAGACGATGATGCACCTCCTCTTGAGGTCAATGTTGAATTGGACGTGGAAATGGAAACTATTCTAGATATTGCTAAAGAAGTTGCACAAGTCCTTCCTGACGCTGAAATATCTCCTGCTCAAGAAGAGGCCATTAATGCTGAGCGGTCGATAAAGTGGCCCCTATCCCAACAGAAGCAATTGCCATTGTTCCTACTCTAACAAGACCTCCTCCCCGTGTCATTGATTTCTTTCCTCGTGGTTATGATGCAGATGTTGAATTCTACTATGCAGCCAGAGAAAATGACACCCGAGCTTTGGTTAACATGGAGATAAATTTTCAAGATACTCTCCACAACCTGAATATCTCTAATTTTGACAAATTTGGATTCTTCGAGAGATTCGGTGATCTCAGTCTTTACACGCTTGAGCGTCTTCAATCGCAGTTAGAATGCATTCGGCGACCAGCGTTCAACGTGACGGAATTTGATGAAAAGTGTTTCAATTTTACTGGTCATTTCAGCAGAATCCTTTTATCCTTTGCGCCAAAATAAGATCATCATCAAAAATCCCCACATAGGTGATTGGTTGAAGAACCCCGATGAAGAAATCCTTAATAGAATTGGATACTCTGCCTATCCCAAAGTCGTTCATTCTCCTCAAAACGCTTTGTCCCCAAAGCCTCTCAAAATATGGAAAGACAAAGGCCCAATCGTAGCTGAGCATCCTAATCCTAGCAACTCTTGGATAGAAGATAAAGCCTGCGAGTATCTAGCAAGATTATGGGCTGACGACTATGATGAAGAAGTTGAAAGATTCGAAAAGTATCAGGCTGCTAGAACCGACTCGAAAAAAGCTGATAAGCTTAGCAGGAGATGGATGATGGATACCGCAAGATGGGCTGAAAAGTTTGTGTTGCATTTCTACACGCTAGACGAACTAGTGAGGTATCCCTTCTTGTTTCAATTTGGAGTGGAATACAGATGCAGAGGTTTTGTTGTGTTCCTACTCGAGCATCAAAAGAATCTGGTGCGGAATATTAGCGATTTGCCTTATTATAGACAATCGATAGAAAGCTATACTCGCCAGAATCTAGCCCTAATCGCTCAGGGAGGACGCTACGTTTATCACCCGACGCAAGATTTTGTACAACGTATCCTTCCAGACCTCAATGAAGATGCTTCCACCAGTAAGCGATCAATTGTGCCAGGCCACAATGAAGCTCACATGAGACTGGAAAATGACCATGCTGAATATGAGAGCGATTGTAGAAAATACACAATCGTTGGACATTACCTTCGCTGAATATTTTAGCCTAAATCCATTCAAAGGCTATAATTTTCATCCTGTCCTAATGTGTGAGCAGAATATCCAAGTGGCTAAGATGGTTTCGCTTATTCGGCCAGTGGATCAAGAAGCTGCTCAAGCGCTGATGCCTTTTATATTGGACTTCTACAATTCTTATGCCAGAGGATGTGTAATTTGCACTTAGCACTGATGAGCGCGAAGACGCTACATTCTTTATTCCGCAGACCAATATTCTAAGTGCAAGGCACGTCATGGAAGCGATTGGCCCACTCTGGATCATTGCTGTTGAGAAACTTTCTCCTCAGGTGGAGATTGTTGAGATGGAAGTGGAACATGCTCCTGCTGTGGAAGTCATTCCAACCACAGACGCTGATATGCAAACTGAAGTTACCCCCCAGTGATCCAGCAATCGAGGTTCCCATTGTTGATCAAGTAGTTCAGATTGAGGAAGCAACTCAGTCTATTGACTTAGTAATAGAAGAAGTTCATGCAGAAATTGCTGAAGAGCCATTTATTCGAGATAAATCAAAGGGAAAGCCCACAGTTTCTAGCTCACACGGACCTGAGCGTTCTTCTTCGGACTCGGACTCAGACAGTGATCAAGAAGCACGAAACTTTAGAAAAGCGGTTCAGAATTCTCTTAGTGATATAACGGGCTCTTGTTCTCGTTTGGAAGACAAAAGCAATTCAATGCTTAATCAAGTAGAGAGAGTTCTTCTCGCTGACATGAAAAATGCTAACAAGCTTACAATCTCTGTTATGAATAGTATCGCTCCGCTAGTCAAAGAACTTTCTGATGACTTTAACCGGACGCTTGCTCAGAATGCATCCGCTGATACTGAGCGACATACTTCTTCCAATTTAGTATCTCAAAGTATCGCTGAGCAAGTTGCTCTTTTAGTTGATGAAGTCAAATTTCTTCGCCGTGACATCGCTGAATTAAAAACCTCCCTTGATGATGCCAACAAGGGGAAAGATTTGAAAGAAAAGTCCCAAGCCAAAGCCTTGAAGGACCCATTTCTAAAATAGATAATAAGCATTGGCGCTCCATGTTTGAAGAAATAGTAAACATAAAGAAGATGCTCACTAAGAAGCGAAAGCTAAGATACTATCTAGGCAAGCACAGGCTTCCAGACTTGGATATAGAATTCTTAGAGGGTATGGGTTTTCATCCATACGCTGGACCTCTATGAAGGCCTGTTAATTGGAAATCCACCAATGATCGAAGATAAGACATTTATCATGACTTGATTCGAGAACTTGGAATCCCTTTGAGGGATTGGGTGGAAAGACTATTAGAGTTGAATTTAAACAATAGACAGAGAAGGTGTGACTATGATGAAGTCCATCATACCACTATGATAGACATTGATAGACTTCTTCTGGACTTAGCGAGTGAAATTCTAGCTGAAGAAAAGTGACAGAAAAGATGATGGCTTATATTTTCTTTTGTATATTTCTGTTGTCGCTTTGAATTATTTACTTTCAGTATGAATCATGTATGCTTACTTTTCATATGAATGAATAAATGATTTATCGCTGAAACAACTTGTTGAGGCTAATCAAACATTAGCTAACTGAACTAACATTCACAACGCTAACTTATGATTATTTTTTAGGCTTTTCTTTGAACTCTTAATCTATAAAAGAGTTATAAGAATTAAGGTTTTAACATCATCAAAAAAGGGAAAATTGTTAGGAATTTCATGTTAGATGTTTTGATGATGACGAGATAGGATTTGATGTTACACCCCAAAAATAACGTAAGTTTATATCTTCATAGAACAATAGTATAAGCGTTTAAAAGGTTGTAATTCTGTTAAGCTTGTAATTTTTATTTTTGTAGATTTTAGACTAAGTATTGGATACTAAGTCGCAAGTAGAATTCTAGGTGAATCTATTGGAGATGAAGTTGAAGATCAGCGTCTGAAGTAAAACTAAGATGAAGATTTTGTCTTAAGTGACTGCCAATCGCTATGGACTGTTTCAGGATACATGAATCAAGCGATCAAGAAGATCAGATTGACCTGAAATAAATTCCGAAGTCACTAAGGACTTAAATGCAATCATTTAACGGGCATTTATTTCCAACGGGAAATATATTCAAATGCATTAAATGCTTGATAAGAGCATTAAATGTGATCAGGGCAGATTGTGTACGGAGCAAGCTACCTATTGGCTTAGACTGTCAAATTTCAGAGTTCAAACTTGCCACATCAAATCAGTGCAGCAGGATTTCAGGAATGTTAGAGAAAAGGTATGACTCACTCGCGCGTGAGAGGCACGCATTTACATATGTCCAATGGACAAATCCCAAGAAAATGCCTATAAATACCTTACCTCAGCAAACCCTAGAAAACACGTACATATACAAGAAAGTCAAAACTTTGCTGAAATATTTTCTCAAGAAAAGCTTAGAAACTCCATATCCAAAATTCTTTCAAGCTTTCTACATACATTCTAGACAGTCGTAGATATCTCAAACATCTTCAAAGAAGAACCATAAACCATTATTGAGATATCCTAAATTGTTTGAACTTCCTAAAATCAAACAAACTCGTGATCAAAACCCTCAACCTCATCTATCTGTGTGAAGAAGTTGTTGACTCTACAAGTAGTATTTCTGAGTGAGAGAAGCTTGTTGGTGAAGATCTTCATTGGTGATGAAGTCTGTGTGATCAAGGAGCCCAAGATCCTCATCTCTACCTCTATTTTGTAGAAGCCTCTGTGTGATACTTCGATAATCAATTTAGTGGAATTCCTCCAAGTGTTCAAGGAGAAGAAGGACGTAGCTGGGATTACACCACCGAGTGAACCTTACAAATGCTTGTGTTATTTACTATAATATTGTCTTACTTTATATTCTATCATTTATCTTGAAAAAGACAAGTAAAACGGTTAAGCGACAATTTAACCAAAACGATTGCTAAAGCTTTAAAATCATTTCTGTTGTGCTAACCCTAATTCAGTGATCTAAGCTTTACCCTACTTTGGTAAATTATTGAAATCACTATGTCTAAGTTATCTTTACCGTAGCGCCTGACCTAGCGCTCAGCTCTCTAAGCGTTCAAATCTTTAAAAGTGATATGAAATTTTTTGAAGTCGAAAAAGACTTCAAGGTCTATTCAACCCCCCCCCCCCTTCTAGACCTTTCGTATGCCACTTGGGACCACCATTCTATTATTGGAGCTGTAAATCATCCTACATGAGATTCATCTTGAGGATATGGCACTCAGTGAGTCCTTCTTGTTAGGAACCGTCCCTGGGGATGCGAGCAGGGTATACCAAAAATAATTAAAAATCACATCCCCTAATTAGGAATAGGTTGATATGGTACCATCGAATTCGATAAAAATGACAAAAAACAACTTTAACGATTACCTCGCGAAGAATATACGTAGGATGGATTTGCTTTCAGTGCTTAAATTGGCACCTCCAAGTGTATCTACACCTTAGTTTGTACCCTCATCTTCTACTAGTGATAGCAAAGAAAATGATGAACTCTTAGCTTCTTGAATGAAAGAGAAAATAATTTTTTGATTTTCTTTTACTATGAAAAGATGAAGAGAAAAATCCTACTCCTTCTGTACAAAGAAGAAGGCGTGTATTGTGACTTGTTGGGGGAAGAGATAGAGTCTCTTCCCCTACTCGTGGAGGACGCCCACTAGGTCTCCAAGTGACCTAGTGGGCCTTTTCTTATTTTCTCTCTTCTATGTAATTGGGCCTAAGTCAATTTAATATATTACAAGTCCATTGACTTTATTAAATAGACTATGACCCAAACTTAATTAATATTTTTTCATTTAATTAATTTGTCTCCCACTTAATTTAATATCCCATTAAATTAGAGACTATAATTAAATAAGACCACTTAATTAATTTCAATTTTTTTTCTAAATTAATTAATTCCAACTAATTAATTTTTTCATTAATTCTCATAGAATTAACAAGCCAAGCGCCACTACACTAAGTTAAGTGTGTGACCCCTTAGGCTCATTAACAAGCTAGCAATAAGTCCTTTCCCATAGGCTAGATTAATTATCCAAATAATTAATTCAGACCTTGAAATAATTTAACCATATTAATTCAAGGCACCTATTAGTCGTGGATCTATGTCTAGAAATGCCACCACGACTTCCTAGATGTTAATGATAGAAAGCAAAACCTATCCGGTTACGATCTTCATGTGAGTTGAATTCCTTTATCTTTTTCCTGTCTATAGTCTAGGGTATGGTGATGGTTGAAACCCTAATAACCTTAGACGCTATGACTGTGTTGTGTGATCTAATGATCCAGTCATCTAAACAGGGACCACCAATCCCTCGTCTAAGACATATGTTTTGATCAAAGGCTTTTATTGATCATTTAGATTCTCGCAATAGTATAGGAAATACCGGGTTTGATACCCTGGATGAATTCTTGCCAATGACATATGTTCCGCTATACTACCAAACTATACAGAACATACACCGCCGTATGACTATCCTGTAGTGCACGTTGTATATCAAAGTATAGTGGGTATTCCTTTCCAGACATGACACCTCAGGTCAAAGGATTAACCTCACACTATGAAACTGAAGGACTCCAAGCTCGACACAGAACTAACGAGGTGTCCTTGCGGGGTCGTTCAATTTCATACTTCTCCAAATTATGAATCTCCATATATGCACTAACCCGACCGGTCATTGTCTATAGAACAAGACACTCTTTCATTTGAAAATGACATATACAGAGAAGTCATATCCCTTATCTCATTGTCTCTATGACTTGGAATGTGTTTTAAGGATTACAGCCTTCGAGGGTGTTCCATAGTTACATATCACTCCCCTAACTCTTTGTAATCCAAAGGGATCTTTATCTAGACTATATATAAGAAATTATGATAAAGATAATACCAAATGATTATATATTCATAAAAAAAGACTGTCATAGTGTTGACGTTGTTTGGAACAAGCCAAACATTGCCTTACAGGGCCCTAACACTATCAATCTCCCACTTGCCCAAGAGTCAATTGCTCGTGTACTTTAGTCCCATCTTCTCAAGATGTCCTTCAAATACTTCTTGGCCCAGAAGTTTGGTGAATGGGCCTGCTACGTTTTTCGTTGAGTCGACTCGTTCTATCTGAACGTCGCCTCTATTTACTATTTCTCTAATCAGATGAAATAGTCTGAGGATATGCTTGGACCGATGGTGAGACCTCGGCTCCTTCGCAAGAGCTATAGCTCCATTGTTGTCACAGTACATCTGTACGGGATTCACAATGGATGAAACTACTTTCAGCTCCTGGATGAAGTTTCGCATCCAAATAGCCTCTTTTATGTTGGGATCGGTATAACTTCAGGGATGCCAGCATAGCGGAAAACATGGATTTTAATAAAAGTCTGAGATCTCCAAATTAGGGCTAGGTACACATGGTACCATCGGGTTCAAAAACTAACTACACAAGTGAATTTTCTAGTTTTACCTCTTAAAGAACTTAATCAACAACGTTTTTTTAAGCAACTCCCTGCTACACCTCTGCGGATGGATTTGCTCTAGCGCTCCAAGTGTTGAGCCTCTAAGTTTATCCACACCTTAGTTTGCACCCTCGATTATCTCCACCAGTGCTAACCAAGAGAATATCGAATTTGGGCTTATGAGAAAACGGGTAGGAATATATTTTGGTGTTCTTCGTACACAACATATGAGTTGGAAAAAGTTGCTGTGAAAGAGGTGAAAGAGAAAAGATGGAGAGAATAATCCATAACTCTTAATTGTGATTAGGGGTGTTCACGAGTCGAGCTCGAGCCGAGCTTGGCTATTTTTTCAAGCTCGAGCTCGAGCTCGAGCTCGAGCTCGAGCTCGTCGAGCCGGGTATAAAAGAGCTCGGGCTCGAGTTCGTGGCCATATATTAAGCTCGGCTCGAGCTCGCGAGCTGGATAGATTTTAAACTTGCGACCAAGCTCGCGAGCTCGAGCTCGAATTTTACATTATAGCAGAAAGCACACAAATCTGTGGATTCGAGTCATTCAACCATCATAATTTACAAAGGGAGTCATTGCTCTGTTACAGAAGTCCACAATGACTTGAGATAATAAATGTAAATAAATCAGCTGTTGTAACAAGCAGCAACAAGAAGCTGCTTGTTAAACAAAATCCTAATTTAAACCATAAAAAAGCAAGGCAATGAGCATCACAGACCCTATTTCCTATTTCTTATTTCTTATTTTTTCTTTTACGCAGAAAATCATATTTTCTTTTTTTTCTTAAACAAAATCCTTACATGTTTTTTTACAGATGGAGGTGCGAAGTGGTGTCTTGCTCGGCGTGGTGGCGGCGTCAAGGCGGTGGTGCGAATTGATGAATGGTTGGTGGCATTCCAACGCCGGTAAATGGTGGTGCGAGGGTGACGATTTGAGAAAAGAAGAGGGGTTAGGGCTTTCTACCTTTCTTTTTCTCACTCTTCATTTGTTCTGGAGGTTACGTAATAGGTTACATAAAAATAGTTTTTATTTATGTAAGTATAAATTTATAATATTATATATATATATATAAATTATTTTTTTTTTAAATGAGGGAGCTCGCGAGCGAACACAAATAAATGAGCTCAAGCTCGACTCGGTCGCCGGCTCAAGCTTGTTAGGCTCAGCTCGGGCTCGAAATTTTTCAAGCCCGAGCCGAGCCTTTTTTGAGCCAGCTCGTTAGGCTCGCGAGCCGGCTCGATTCGGTGGGCAGCCCTAATTGTGATTAGGGTTGGAATAAATTGCCAACATAAAATATATATATATATATATATATATATATATATATACACATGTGGTCATGCCACATTTCACACGCCTCTTAGGCATGTTATATACATACATATATATTTTACATATATTCCTCAATATAATAATAAATATATTACATATATAAGTATATACATCTATGTGCATTAAATGCACATAGTTAACTTATATATACTATCATGCACATTTACGTGTGCCTAGTATATATATACGTATATATACATATATTTTATATTATATTATATTTAGTTTCCTTCTTTTAGGATTCTCGTCCATAGTTAATTAGATCCACTTATTAACTAGCAAGATCTTTCTATATATTTGAGATCCTTCCCAAATATACAAGATCTATCCAAATAAGATATTTCCATATAATTAATTAAATAAATAGATCTTACCATATCCACAATATCTATCCTAACATATTTATAAGATTTTTCCATAACAACTAGTCATCTAATTAATTAGAATAGATCCTACCAAATATATTACAAGATATATATCAAATATATATATATATACACATAGACTTGGTGAACAAGAAAAAATCCTCCACCAAATCTATACATACATACTCGCCCATACGTGTATATAAATATATATATATATATATATTTATTTTCCTCTTTCACACATTAGTTAGTCCATTAATTAATTAGTCTTTCCCAATTTATTAATACTCCAATATTAAATTATAAGACTATTATTAATTAAGACCATTTAATTAATTTATTCCTTTTCCCCGATTAATTAATTCCAATTAATTAATCTCTCCATTAATTCACAAAGAATTAATTAGCCAATAGGTACTACACTAAGTTAAGTGTATGACCCCTCAGGCTCATTAACAAGCTAGCAATAAGTCCTCCCATAAGCTAGTTTAATTATTCATAATAATTAACTAGACCTTGGATTAACTTCACCAATTAACCCAAGGCACCTTTCAGTCGTGGTTCGATGTCTAGCAACTTCGCCATGACTTCCTAGATGTTAACGATGAAAAGCAAATCTATCCAGATTTCAATCTTCATGTAAGTCGAATCTTTCCATCTTTTTCCTGTCATAGGCTTAGGGTTTGGCGACGGTCGAAACCCTAGTGCCTCGAAAAATATGACTATGTTAGTTCCACTAATGATCTGATCTTCTAAGCAGGGATCACCAATCCCTCTTATGAGACTATGCTCTGGCCAGAGACTTTTCTCGACTATTCAGTTTCACTCAACAGCATAGGAAATGCCAGGCTGTTAGCCCTGGATGGATCCCTTGACGACTGCCATTTGTTCCGCTGTACTACCAGACTATACAAAACATACACGCCGTATGACTCTCCTGGAGTGCACGCGCATATCAAAGTATAGTGGGTAGTACCCTTTCCAATGACATCTCAGGTCTAAGGATTATCTCATACTATGAAACTCAAGCACTCCAAGTTTGATAGCACCAACGAGGAATCCTTAGCAGAGCCGTTTAATTCCATAATCACCCAAAGTATGAATATTCATGCATATATTGGCCATACTAGCCATTGACAATGGAACGCGTCAACCTCTTTGAAGAGTTACACACACGAACAAGTCTTGGCGGGGCCAGTGACATCCCACATCTCACAGCCTCTATGACTTGGAACGTGTTTTAGAATTACCGTCTTTGAGAGCATTCCATAAATTTCCTTACCGTCTCCCCTAACTTAATGTAATCCATGGGATCTTTATCTATACTCGCCTGACTAGTCGACAATAAATAAGCATTCCAACAGTTTTGATATAATCTAATTGACAAGACCATCATAGTGTTTATGATCCAGTGTTCAAGCCAACAGATGGCTCACCGGGCATATAACACTGTTAATCTCCCACTTGTCCAAGAGCCTACTGTTAATGTTCCCACACAGGTCCATCTTCCAGATGACCTCTTGAACACAGCTCCTACTCAAGGCTTTTTTGAAAAGGGTTTGCCACGTTTTCGTTGAGTTGATTTCGTTCCACTCGAACGTTGACTTTGATCAAATAATCTCTCAGATTATTCGGTTAGCCACTAGGCATGTTTAGATAACAAGTGAGACCTTGCTCTTTTTCAAGAGCTTACACCCTTATCGATAATCATGGTACATTTGTACTTGATTATTCGATCGGTAGAACCTCATTTCAATCCTTAAGATAGGTTTACATGTCTAAATACCTTTTATCGCCGCATTCTTATGCACAATTTAAATGGTAGATTTAGGCTTTGTCTCTTCTCAAATGACTTTCTCAGCTTTTACTCTCCGACTTGGCATAAAACAAATCCTCAATCACCACTTAAGTTCATATCTTAAGACTAGAGATTCTAGTTCCAATTTTCCCATGTTGGTTTCCCATAAACAACACCAATCCAATCCATTGGATCAATCAGGGGTTCGACTTAATACATTAGATGTATCAGTCAAAACCAATTTTAACTTGTTATATACCATTTTTACAGATTATTGTACATCTAAAATTAGGAAGAAGTATCATTAGCTAGCTTCGGTAGCGTCACCTTTTCTAGTTCATTGCAAAGGATTTAAGGTAAGTTGAAGTTCGTTCACTGCTTCATAAGGACCATATTATTCATGTTTATGTTGTTTTAAGATAATTGTTTGGAAATGAATGTTATTACTTGCCTATTGTGTGAAGTGTTGACGTATATACGTTTATGATGTTTTAAGATGATTACTTGGGAATGAATGTTATTTCTTGTTTATTGTGTATGCATGATGTTGATGCACACGTAAAGAAAATGATTTGAAAAAGGAGGTATGGTATTTAATTGATGGTCGGGTAGGCACGGGACGAGGGTGGGACCGGCGGACCTAAAAGACTGGTGGTGAATACCTTGAGGTGTAAAAGCCAAGATAGATAAAACCACGATGTACAGGTGGTAAATACCTTGAGGTGTAAAAGCCAAGATAGATAAAGCCACGATGTACGACAGAGCCAGCGGTTAATATCATAGGACTGAAAGGTCGGTTATGAGAACCCTGTGATGCCTCTTTCATTGGCCAATTATTATGAACAAGTTCTGAAAATGGACACCTATCACTATCAGTCGAATACCACACTTTGAGGGTACCCAAAATGAAAGCATAAAGAGGAAAAAGAAAAGTTTTAACTGAACTATGCATTATTGACTGTCGTATGTGATATGCGAAACGTTGTGTTTTTTAAAAATATGAGCTTCTTCTTACTTAGCTATTAACTCATTAGGTTCTTATGATACAGGTGATGATCATGTTAATATGTGAAGGTTGCCCAAGTCTCCAGAGCGGTCAGACAGAGCTATGTTCATATGCCATGCTTCAAGCACTTTTGTACTCTGATGTTGATTTGTATAACCGCTCTGTTATGGTTTTGTAAACATAAGTATGTTAATATAGGAATGAAGGTGCTGGGTTTTGATGTATATAAAAAAAATGATTTGCTTTTATTTTAAAATGGATATATTCTATTTTTTTGAAAACCATAACATTTCAAAGGAATAAAATGGATCATCGCCCCCTTGGCCTGACCGTGTGGCTTATCTGAGTTACATGTACGGGTCGGATCGGGGTGTGTGACATAACTCATACATTCGTATGTACCTACTGATCATGCTTTTACAGGAATAATCTCCTTTGATTCTTCCATGTTGAACTCAGTCAACCTATTATCTATGTGCTCGGACAAAGAAATGGTTATAGAAACCCAATGGCCCACACATGTTGCTACATCATGCAATTGGGGCACTTTTCCCTTTTAAGTCCATTTTGGAAAATTGAGATGATGATCACATGTGCGTTACTCATGCAACGTTGCCAACATATGATACCAATAAGCCAGTTGTACACCTATTAACATTTAGAACTTAAGTTTCTGAAAAGACCCAATCTGTAGATTGGTCTTCGGAGCAGTTACGCTTTAGACCAGCTTACACTACTTGTCAAGACCTCTTGACTTTCGTCATATCCCCTGAATGCCTTTCTCAAGATCGAAGGATATGGAACTAATGTTCATAGGTTTATAGGTTCACTAGTTCAATCACTTTAACTGCGAGTGATGTTTATGTTTATCGAGTCTCCAGGTTCCATTACTATCCTCATTCTTTCATAAAAGAACTACTTCGTCTTGAAAGGTAGGATATTATGAAACGATCCCTTTTGTTTCAAGGTGTAACGAACACGAAGTTTCTAAGTTTCCTTAGGATACTCGTAAGCATAAGCTAAGAGGATCTCCAATCCTCATTTCCTCCCACTGTTTGTTTAGCATAAGCAACCTCTCACATCCTCGATGTGTGTGTTTTACATGTCATATCTTATGTGATCAATTTAGGGTCACACTCATTATTCTATGTCCAATAGATTAATATGCTCACTTAGGTTATTATCTTGGCAGCTAGATCAATGTATACAGTTGTTGTGTTATTTGAGTCAAATGTTATGAAGATAGCATGTCACAAGAACTAATTGTAGAACCAAAACAAGAAACATTTTTTAATAAAACATTGATCTCCACCCACAAACCAAGGTGGAGAAAAATATGGTTCACAATATTAATTCAAAAAACATGATAAAATATTCTTCCAAAAAACATTGTTTCATAATTAAAAATGACAAATAAATGATTTCTCAACTTTCAGCCTTGGCTGCAAGAAAATGCTTCATTGGCATCTTCAGGACCACGACCTCATTTCTTTGTTCCTTGCTTTTTCTCACCATCTGCAATCTATTGCATAAGTGAGTGCCCTTACAATGTCTTAACACTTAAGAAGCACATTTAACTATTAAGTCAACTTTACAACAAATGTACCTTTAGTGCGTTCACGAGGATGCTCAGGGCATTGATCTTTCCAGTGTCCCTTCTTTTTGCAGTTAAAACACTTACCGTCATTTCCTTTGTTTTTCTTAATTCCGCCCTTTGCTTGCACTTCGTTGCCCTTCTTCTTATTCTTTCTTCCTCTGCTTTTCTTTTTACCAAAAATGGGAGATGAAGAAGTGTCAGCACGCAGCACATGCTTAGCTTAGCCTTCTTGACTGTTGCCCTCAGCAGTGCACAACATGTCTAGCAACTCTGGAAGAGTGGAAACCAATTGGTTCATGTTAAAATTAACTACAAACTGATCGTAGGCAGGAGAGAGCGACTGAAGGACTAAATCAATAGGCAGGTCTGGATTTATCAGCACCTCCATATAGTTGAGTTCGCTCACCAAGACAATCATTCTCAATGTTAGGAAATTTCATATTAGATGTTTTGATGATGACAAGATAGGATTTTATGTTAGATCCCAAAAATATAATGTAAGTTTATGTTTCATAGATCAATTGTATAAGTGTTTGAAAGTATGTAATTTTGTTAGGCTTGTAACTTTTATCTTTGTAGATTTTAGACTAAGTATTAGATACCAAATCGCTAATAGAATTCTAGGTGAGTCTATTAGAGATGAAGTTGAAGATCAGCATCTGAAGTCAAAAGAAGATGAAGATTTATCCTTAGCGTCTGTCAAATGCTAAAGGACTATTTCAGGATTCATGGATCAAGCGCTCAAAGCACTTAGCGATCAGTATCAGATTCACTTGAAATAATTCCTCAAGTCATGAAGGACTTAAATGCAATCATTCAACGGACATTTATTTCCAACGGGAAATAAATTTAAATACATTAAATGCCTGATAAGAACATTAAATGTGATAAGCCAATATGACTTGTGGACAAGCCACCTTTTTTACTAGACTGTCAGAATTTCAGAGTTTATAGCTGCTCCCGTCCAATCGGAACCAGCAAGATTTCAGGAATGTCAGAGAAAAGGTATAATCATACGCCGCGTGAAAGGCACGCTCTTACATGTGTTCAACGGACAAAATCCCAAGAATTGACTATAAATACCTAATTTCAGCAAACCCTAAACAAGAAATAAATACGTACATGCACAAGAAAATTTTGCTAAGAAAAAGCTTAGAAACTCCATAGCCAAAATCTTTCAAGCTTTTAAATACATTCCATACAGTCACAAATATCTCAAACATCTTCCAAAGAAGAAACCTAAACTCTTACTCAGATATTCCAAGTTGTTTGATCTTTCCAAAAACAAACAAACCCTTGTGATAAAACCCTCAACGTTTCATCTGAGTGAGAAAGTTGTTGAAATCCCTTACAGACAGTATTCCGGAGTGGGAGATGCTTGTAGAAGAAGATCTTCATTGGTGCTGAAATCTGTGTGATCAAGGAGCCCGAAATCATTTTCACCTATTTACTACCTTGTAGAAGATTCTGTGTGACTTTTGGATGATCATCTTAGTAAATTCCCTCCAAGTGAAAAAGGAGAAGAAGGACGTAGCTGGGATTACATCACCCAGTGAACCTTATATATCTTGTGTCATTTACTTTCATTATTGTCTTGTTTTATATTATTTTATCTATTCTGAAAAAGACAAGCTAAATCTGCTAAGTGACTATTTAACCTAAACGAACGCTCAAGCTTTAAAATCATTTTCGATGTGCTAACCCTGATTAAGTGATCTAAGCATTACCCTACTTTGGTAAATTGCTGAAATTACTAAGTCTAAGTTATCTTTAATGCAGCGCCTGGCCCAAGCGCTCAGCTTCCTAAGCGTTCTAACCTTTAAAAGTGATACGAAATTTTTAAAGTTGAAAAAGACTTCAGGGTCTATTCAACCCCCCCCCCCCCCTTCTAGACCTTTTCGAATGCCACTTGGGACCACCAAGTGGTATCAGAGCGGTTGAAACAGAAACCTAAGCGTTTCCAAGCGTAACTGCTTTTTTAGATCCATTTTTCTAAAACTTAGTCGCTTTAAAACTCTCTCTCAAACCATCTCATTATGGCTTTTAACAAAATGCCTAAGTTCGTAGAGTCAAACTATGATTCTTGGAAACTTAGAGCATTCGCGTATTTATGTTCTTGCGATAATGAAATGTGTGATGTAATTTCAGATGGCCCCATTAAGATCATGAAAGTGATAACTCGAGGACCTGGAGCTGATGAAGCCACTCCAGATGGATATGTCGAGAAACCCAAGTTAGAATGGACGCCAGATGATAGAAAAAGAGCTAATCTAGATAATGTTGGAAGAAGTGCACTCTATTCAGCGTTAGGAGATAACGATGCATTGTTCAACAAGATCAAGCAATGTAAGACTTCCAAAGAAATATGGGATAAGTGGCTATTGTGTGTTAAGGTTCAGCACAGATGAAGAAGAACAAGCTCTCCATAGCCATGCAAAGATTTGAGCATTTCAAGATGCAAACCAATGAGACGCTAGAACAATTGGACGCAAGGTTCACTTTGCTCATCATAGAGTTAGTGTCATTAGACAAGGAATTGACCAACAAGGAAATGGTCAATAAGATTTTCAGAAGTCTTCCAAGCAAGTATTTGATGAAGAATGTTGCTATGAGAGAATCACAGACCGTGGAGACTCTTACTCCAGAACATGTGTTTTCAAGATTAAAGGCATTTGAGTTTGAATTAGGAAAAGTCAGCGACACATCGACTGCAGTGATTAAATCAGGAGCATTAGTCGCTACCACCAAAAGCAAGGGTAAAGCGATTAGTGAGGTGAAAGTGATAGAATCAAATGAAGAAAAAGCGATGGCTTTATTAGTCAAGAAATTCAAGAAATTTCTAAGATATGAAAGGAGAAATCTGATTCGACAAACTTCATTTCAAACCCCTCTCCCAGCACCAGCGCCTCAGTATCAAGCGCCAGTATATTCTGCACCTCCACCAGTAGCGCCAGTTCCTTATCAAGCGCCTACAACTCCTACTCAAAATCTCTCAGCGCCAGTTGTTTCAAAGCGATTAACCACTTAACAAAAAATGAAAACTAATTTGTGTTATAATTGCAAGAAACCAGGGCACTACCAGGCAAATTGTCCTTATCCAAATGTGTCTAAGCCCACAAGGCAAGACTATGCTGATAGAAACCAATTCAGGAGCAACATTCGCCAACAAGGTTTGCTAGCGGAATCTCAACCATTCTCCGCACTTGAAGAGGATTTGGAATCATCAGATGAAAGTAGTGATGATGAGCCAACAAGCGACTCAGCGTTGATTTTTCTTATGGCAAGAGATGATGAAGCGTCTGACGATTCGCTACCAGAGGTAACCACTAAATTATCTCATCCTCTTTCTTATGATGAATTACTTGACAAAGTTAATGAATATTATAAAGATAGTCAAGATGCTCCCAAAATATATCAAAATCACTTGGCTATCATCTCATCTCTCAAAAGTGATAAAGTAACACTCAAAGCAGAGTTGCAAGTTCAACAACAATGCATTGAGAAGAACCAATCGCTTGAAAGAGAGATTACTCAATTGAAAAGTGATCTTGATATAATAGTCAAGAGAGATTACTCAATTGAAAAGTGATCTTGATATTAATTGATAAATATAATAAAATATTATTTATTTAGATTAAGTAATTAATTTAATTGAAAATTAAAAGCTGAGAGCTCAATTGAGTGCACCCCTATGTGTCGGTGCACTAGCTCAAGTTGGGCTTCCATTTAGACGCCCACTTCATGGGCTTTTAGACTTTGATTTTTGTTATGTGATATATATATATATATGTGTGTGTGTGTGTGTGTGTATAAGCCTCCAACAGAAAATCCCTACCCACTCTCTCATGCACTAGTTGTGTTCTACATTAGAGAATGAGGAAGAATTTCTTTAAGATTCTTGCATGGTTATTTAGAGGTGGTTGCATCTTCATCACTCGGATCAAGAAATTTCAAGAAGGAATTTTTCCAATGGTGCTAATCAAGCCACGTCTCGACACAACGGGTAGACTTGTTTATTCTCTCTTTTCTTATACGCATTAAATCCCAATTGATCCTGTCATGGAATATTAAATTTTTAATATTTACTTTCCTCTGCGTTTTGCAAAAGATTACCAGCACATACCAAACATGTTTAAGAGATTTTGAATAGAGTTTTGCTAAAAAAAAAAATCAAACGAAGAAACAACTTACAGACCAGAAAGTAATTGATACCACTGAGATCCCAAAGCACAAATTCGTGACCAAGGCTCATATCTGCAACACTGGAAAAGTTGGTATCAGTAACCAGAATGTTATCAAGATGTAAATAATAGAAGTAGTAGTGGAACAACTAAATAAGGAAGCATCATTTTCTAAATCCACAAAATTGTTGCTGAGAAGGAAATCATTAATGTTAAATTTGTATCTTCGATGCCCAACAAGTTAGATTGTATAGGGCACTAAATTGTATCATGAAAATGGTTTTCTATTTATAGAAAAGGCTTTGTTTTGTTCATGTAATTCTTTATGGCATTTATAGGTATTGAACAAATAACTAGTTTGTGTGTCTCTAGGCAAGTCTTTCACACCTTGTGGGATAAGGAGATGAGCACTGGAAGGACTTGGAACTTGAACACTCAATAGAGTTCACAAGTTATGGAATCTTAATTGGACATTAAAATTCAAATAAACTTGTATGACACATGCTCTGACAAGGAGTACCAGTCCAACATTATGGACTAATAGGAGTTTGTTTCATAAATACATTGATGGAATTAACGCATTTGAACACAAATCGTAATTATCCAATGACATGGGTCTTACTTAGTGAATGTCAATGATTGGATTATTGGCTATAATAGTATGTGTGAGACTTTGACCCGAGAAGTCACTGTCACGTGCTTATGACATTTGATATGTTACTAGAGTTGTTAGGCCTAATTGACCCTTTGGTGTGGCCAGCCTCGAAGTGCGATCCCAATTGCCAAGTAGCGATTGTAATGTGATTTCCAAGAAAGGATTCAATGTCTATGTAGTAAATGGAAAAATATCCTATGCGATCATAGATAACTGAAATCGTAAGTAGTTGGGCAAACTTGATGAACTAGCCCCTGTGGAACACAAAGGATAGTTTGGTAATTTTAAGTTACTGTGATTCCTAGCATGGCATTGATTTAAGTGAGTTTGACAAATTCCATGGCTCTCAATTGATCATGATACATTAGTGAATATTTATACCCGTATAGAATTCATAACCGAGAGGTCGGGATAACATAGTCATTTGGTACATGATTGGGCTACTATGTCAGGTCACATGGCTGGTCAGGTGTCACCCACATCCTTTGGTATCCTCCTATTACCAATCGAGACAATCCTAGAGAGTCAAGCTTAAAGGATTGATGTGCAAATCACTGTTATGTTTGGAGGGCGAATTGTTAATTTGTACTACATGGGACGAAAAAATTTAATTAGAAGTATTTAATTAGTTTGGTTTTTTAAGGAAATGATACGAACTATTATTAAGAAACATCAAAACGGATAGCATCAACATCTTGATCGAGAGGATCAACACTCCTTTCAAGCACAGAAGTAGCAAAACGAGCAAGCATATGAGCGGGTTTATTACCCTCTCGTCTAACAGAAGAAAAAGAAATAGAACTAAAGAAAGCCATAAAAGAAAAAATATCATTAACGATAAGGCCCAACGGGGAACGGTCCTGAGCCGGTGAGCTTAAACGACAAATGAAAGATAAGCAGACACCCTCCAAGACCACGTCACGCCAGCCACAACAACTGCCTGGTTTCAAAGCATACAATGCCGCCAAATCTTTAGCCACCTCCGGTTCGGATCCAAACTGTAACGAATGTTGCCGCCATGCCATACACTTCCCATGCATATCCTGACAGATACACCCACTCCACGCGGCTGGCGGATTTGAGACCATCAAAATTAATTTTAACCACATTATCCTCTAGCGGGATCCAACGATCATCCTTATTCTGTTCAACCAACGGTGGGAAACTTTTCAACGCTTCCTATAAGTAGTACAATATGCATATGCCTTACGAATCAGAATGTTCGGATCCGTTGTATTATTTTCCATAAGAGTTGTGCTTCTATTGTGCCATGTAAACCTAAAATAGTTAGAAATAGGTAGAAGCCTTTTTTATCTAACTTTGCATGGTTATGGCGAAACCATGATCCCATGTCAGTCGGCCATAAAGATATAACATTCCCCGACAAGTTGGATAAGCCCCATAGAAGACGTGTGAAAAGGCACTCCAGTAGCACATGCCTCATGTTTTCTCTTGTTGACCTTCAGTGAGGACACAACACATTCCCATCACACACGACGTCTATCCAAATTATAAGTTGTGGGTAAAGCTTCATTCAAGCTCACCAACAAAACAAATGAATTTTAGGAGCCACCGATGTGTGCCAAACATTTCCAATTGGCCTTATTAGCATTTATCCATGTTTCTGTACCCATGGATCCCATCCTACTCTCTAAATCCCGACCTAGACGATATGCATTACTAACCGAGAACCGTCCATTTTTTGTATAATGCCAAACCAGAATGTCCTCATTTCTTCAAATACCTAGTGGGATTGAGCGAATAACCTCAATGTCTTCATGCCAAAAAGAGTCTCTCAACAATTTAGTATCCCACCATCCGGTATTTGTATCAATTAGATCTTGTATCCGTGCATCGTCTGGTAATGTACGAATCAGAGTGGACAATTTAAAGCTCCATGGGCGGGGCAACCATGGATCAATCCAAATCAAGATGTTACTATCTGATCCCACTCGCCACCGACACCCACTCTTAACCAAATGTTGCGATTCACAATGCTCTTCCATGTAAAAGTCAGGTTGGACCCCTCCGACGCATTGAGAAAATCCGACTCTGGGAAATATTGAGCCCAAATTATTCTACTTAACGAACAATCAAGTTTTAAGGCGCCTCCCTATTTCACCAACATAGCTAAATTAAAACTTTTGACATCACAAAACCCTAATCCCCCCTCATCTTTACACTTCCACAACTTCCTTCAAGCCGACCAGTGAATCTTTTTTACTTCTCTATTATTCCACCAAAAGTTAGCCATTCCTGATTCAATTTCCTAGAGAAGACAATCCGGGAGCCTGAAATAGCTCATCACATATGTAGGAATCAATTGAATAACTGTCTTTACTGTTTTCCTGCCTGAGAAAAGAATTTTGAACTCCAACCCCCCAACCTGCCATGAATCTGATCTCGAATAGCCGCGAAGACCTTTTTCCTAGATTTTCCAACTACGGACGGGAGACCCAAATATTTGTCATATTTTTCTGCTAACTGGACTCCCAAAATAATAGCTAATTTCTCCTGACTATTCCCTGGTATGTTTTTACTAAATAGCACTGTCAATTTCTGTAAGTTGATTTCCTGACCCGAAGTCAAAGGGAACTGCCTCAGGACTCCCTTAATACTTTGCATAGCCATAGTCGAGGCCTGACAAAATTAAGTGTGTCATTTACGAAGAGAAGGTGGCTCATCTTAGGGGCGGTGTTACGTACCTGTACACCTGTGATATATCCTAGTCTCTCCTCTTCATGCAATATACAACAAAAAACTTCAACACAATTTACAAATAAATAAGGGGAGAGAAGATCACCTTGTCGGATATCTCCATCGGGGTGAAGGAAGCCAAGCTGATTACCCGTAAGCATAAATGAATACGAGACAAAAGTAACACAAAGCATAATAAGTTCCAAAAAATTTAAATGAAAGTCTAACCGAGCTAAAACTCTCCGAAAGAAGATCTATTCGACCTATCGTATGCTTTGCTCATGTCGAGTTTAAGAGTTGCATGACCTTCCTTACCCCAAGATTTATTTTTTAGATAATGATTACGCTCATATGCACCGAGAATATCAAAAATCAGACGTCCAGGTATAAAAGCCGATTGAATTTCCGAAATAATGTTGTTTAAGTGTGGTTTAAGGCGATTGGCTATGGATTTAGAAGCAATTATAAGTACTTTGATTCAAGATGAAGAATCGGATTAATATTAATTGACTTGGTCAACTAAATATTTTTATAGATTTAATGTATATCTTAATTGGATTAAAAGACTACAATTAAATTAATTGGCCTAAGTTGACTAAGTCAACTTACCCTATGTTGGGCAAATGAAGGCCTTAGTGAGCATGTGGATTAGTGGCTTGTGTTGGAGCACTTAGTTTAAATAAATCCTCTTTCTCTTGCCCCAATCACTTAACATTTTTCATAAGCCTCCAAAACATAAAGTAAGAAGAAAATATCTCTCCCTCTCCTGCCACTCTAGCCGCGACTTAGTAATTAAGGAGGATGAGGAGAATTTCCGCCATCACTCTTTGTGTGATTATGTAGAGATAGGAGGCTTGCGGCTTGCTGTTGCAGATACGAAAAAGCTAAGAAGCAACTTGTACACACTATAAAGGTTGTAATTTTTCTTTCTACGTTGAAAATTAAAACTAGCAACCTCGGATTAATGAATCACCAAAGGAAATCATTTTTCACACGTTTTTATTCTATTGCATTTTTGCTCTAACAATTTCTAATAGTGGTATCAGAATCAAGTTCATTGGTTTGTTAATGCTAGTGTTGTTTTTGTTTTTATGTTTTAGAAAATCTGGAATTATTTGATACTTGCATGTTTGGAGTTGTTTTAATTCTGTCAATATTCGGAAAATTTTGAATTTTTTGAAAATTCAGGTTTGGAAACCTGATGGGTTCTTCGAGCAGGCTGCATGCACCTCGGGCGTGCGCAGGCAGCCTGCCCCGCGCACAACGGATGCTTGGGCGACTACTCAGGCCCAAAAGTTTTATTATATCAAGTTTACCACACCTAAATCTGATGAAGGTGGAAATAACAAGTCACATATTCCTAACTTATTCAACTGGTAATTAAAAGGTAGTAAAGCTGCCCTCTTCATTTTAATTTTAAAAAAACTACCTCCGGTATCATTGATGTTGTCAAAAAGACAATTCTAATGGTCAAAGTCAAGATTGGTCAAAGGGAATTAGGGCTGTAAATAGTTGTTTTAAGCTTTCTATAAATAGAGTATTATTTCATGTTTTCTATTAGTTAGTTGAATAAGAGTTTAAACAGATTACTCTCTCTTTTTGGTATATTCAAACAGTTCTCTCAACAAGATGGATTATTTCTTATTAATAATTGTGTTCTAAATTCTAATATGGTACCAGAGACATATCAAATTTTCTGGTAATTTTTCTTTCATATCTTCAACATCTGAAAATTCAATTTCAGATTTGTATTCATACATTCATCATGTTCTACGTACATCTTCAAATTTCTGGAAAATCAATTCTAGAATTTCATTCATATCTTCAAATCTTCATCTTAAATTTCTTCACATATCCAAATCTTCATCCATTATTCATCAAATTCTTACGTATATCTTCAAGATCTGAAGTATCAATTCTAGGTTTTCTTTATATTTCATCAAGATATTATCTCGTCATATCAAAGATTCTTGAATCATTATCAAGAATCTAACACTTTGAATTATTTAAGGCGATTCATAAAATCTTCCGCTGCGTATCTGTTTTTTTCTTCTTTTTTCTCACAATTATGATCAAGATTCAATATGACATCCGAAAAAACTCAAATTAAAAAATTAGGAGACACAGAATCTGTAATCAGTGTTCAAAGCCCCCTATTTCTTCATCCGTCTAATTCTCCACGTATTACCCTAGTTTCGAAAGCCTTAAAAGGAACAGAAAATTATAAAGTTTGGAGTAGACAAATGATTATAGCCCTAGAGTCTAAGAATAAATTGGTCTTTGTTAGTGGTACTTATCCCAAACCTGATTCCAGTGATCCTCTTTTTCCTCAATGGAAGAGGTGTAATGCATTGGTTTTGTCTTGGATTCATAGTGTTATTAGTAGTGAACTATTGAGTGGAGTGGTGTATTGTGGTTCAGCAGCCACTGTTTGGAATGATCTAAAAGAAAGATTTGATGAAACCAGTGGGGTTGAGATGTTTGGTCTTCAAAGGCAAATTAGTACTATATCTCAGGGATCAAACTCTGTAACTAGAAATTATGGGATGAGTATGAATCTCTCATCCCATACACATCTACTATTTTTTCTAAAGAATACATGCAGTATACTCAACAGCTCAAGATGATGCAATTCCTAATGGGATTGAATGAGTCTTACAGTGCATTAAGGTCTCAAATTTTGATGATGATACCACTTCCAACTCACACTCAGGCTTACTCTATGATCCAGAATCAAGAAAAACAAAGGGGTGTTCATTCTACTATTGCAAGCAATGAACCCTCAATTGTTTTCTTTACACAAGGCCAAAGTTCAAGAAATCAAAGTTTTAGTTCCAGAGGTGGTTTTATCCCTCAACCAAGTAAAAGAAACTCAAACATGAAATGTGATCATTATCATCGTTCAAACCACACAATTGATCAGTGCTACAAGCTAATAGGCTTTCCTGCAAATTATAATTCTAGAAATGGTTCTAGAGGAAGAAGAGGTAATAACACAAGAGGTGGATCAAATGGCAATAGAGGAGGGTTCGATAATGGATTTAATGCAAATAATGCCTCATTTGATCAGACTTAAGGAATTAATGATCAAAAAGTTCACACTGCTTCTCAATCTGTAAATACAGACTATAGTATTTCTCAAACACCTGTTTTTACACAGTCTCAATATCAACAAATTATGCAACTTATAGGAGGAGGTAATTCATCTTCACATGCAACTCCTACAGCTAATCATACTACTACTGTGATAGGTACTATTATGAATCCTTTTTGCTTTCTTGCATCCACAACATCAAAATCATGGATCATAGACAGTGGTGCAAATGAGCATATGACAAGTGATTCAAATCTGTTTGTTAATCAATCTATCCTGAATGCTTGTCTGAGATTACCTAATGGTACTCTAACTTCTGTTACTAAAGTTGGTGATATTTCTATAAATTCAAATTTGTCTCTGAAAAAGGTGCTTTATATTCCAGAATTTAAGTTTAACCTCCTATCTATATCAAAACTTACCACTGACAATAGTTGTCATGTGAGTTTTTTCCCTAATTTTTGCCTTTTTCAGGATCTCAAGACTGGCAAGATAAAGGGGATTGGTAAAGAATCAAAATGATTGTACTATCTTGTTTCTGAAAGTAATCTAGATGTTGCAAATTTAGTCAATAATTCATGTAAAAACATTGCTTCACATTCTGTAATGATGAACGATAACGGTTTGAAAAGTAATGAGAAGTGGTCTAATTCTCCTTTATGGCACTTAAGGTTTGGACATTTTTCCTTCTCTAAGCCAACTTTACTTCCTCACATTGTCAACACCTTAAGTAATAAACTGGTTCCATGCTCTATTTGTCCTTGAAAGTGTTATGTGCCCAGCAAACCATCTGTTGGCCTGAATATTAACACTGTGTCAATCTTATCATTAAGATTATATCAAACCTGTCACGAAATGCTTCTTTATTGTTATAACTAGTGATAGTATAGATAAAGATCCCATGGATTACATATGGTTAGGGGAGGTGGTAAGGGAAAATATATGAAATGCTCTCAAAGACCGCAATCCTAAATATTGTTCCAAGTCATAGAGGCTGTGAGATGTGGGATATCACTGGCCTCGTCAAGACTTGTTCATGCATATAACTCTTTCGAGAGGTCAACACGTTCCATTGTCGATGCCTTGTATGGAAATACATGTATGAAGATTCATACTGGATTATGGAATTGAACGACCCCACAAGGATTTCTCTTTGGTGTTGTCGAACTTGGAGTCCTTAGGTTTTCGTAGTGTGAGATAATCCTTAGACTTGAGATGTCATTGGAAAGGGTACTACCCACTTTGTTGTTGAGCATTGTCTTATAAGAGAGATTGGTGATCCCTTCTTAGAAGACCGGATCATTCGTTGAACCAACATAGTCATAGTTTTTTAGGCTATTAGAGTTTCGACTGTCGCCAAATCCTAGGTCTTAGACAGGAAAAAGATGAAAAGATTCGACTCACACAAAGATCGAAATCTGAAGAGGTTTGCATTTTCATCGTTAACATCCAGGAAGTCGTGGTGACGTTGCTAGACATCGAACCATGACCAATAGGTGTCTTGGGTTAATTGGTAAAATTAATCCAAGGTCTAGTTAATTATTATGAATAATTAATCTAGCCTATGGAAGAACTTAATGCTAGCTTGTTAATGAGCCTAATGGGTCACACAATACTTAGTATAGTACCTATTGGCTAGTTAATTCTTTGTGAATTAATGGAAAGATTAATTAATTAGAATTAATTAATCGGGAAAAGGAATAAATTAATTAAATGGTCTTAATTAATCATAGTCTTATAATTTGATATTGGATTATTAAATTGGGAAAGACTAGTTAATTAATTAGTGGTCTAATTAATTAATGAAAGAGGAAATATATATATATATGTAATACACGTGGGGCGTGTATATTTTGGGCATTTGGGGTTATTTTGTAATTTAGGTTTTGGATTTAAAATCCAATTGAATATATTTTTGGGCTTGGACCTAAAAATGGATTTTTCAAAAATATGGGCTTTTATTTATATTTTAAAAGGAAGCAATAAAATTAGTATTTTATTGACTTTCAAGATTAAAATAAAATTGAGTTTTTGAAAAATGGCCTTTTATTCAAATTTTGGAAGGACGAAATAAAATTGATATTTTATTGACTTTTGAAATCAAAATAAGATTGAATATTCGAAAATATGATTCTTTTATTTATATTTTGAAAAGATGAAATAAAGTTAGTATTTTATTGACTTTCGAAATTAAAATAAAATTGAATTTTTATATTGGCCTCTTTTTGAAGAAATGGATTTCTTCGTGTTTTTCCAAAGTATGGATTTTATTTAAATTTAGAAAGGACGAAATAAAATTGCTATTTTATTGACTTTCGATATTAAAATAAAATCGAGTTTTTATAATGTTAGGAATTTCATATTAGATGTTTTGATGATGACAAATAGGACTTTCTGTTAGACTCCGAAAAGTGTGAAAGCTTTCATAGAATGTTATGTATAAGTACCTGAAAGCTTATTTATCTTAGGCTTATAGTATTTATCTTTGTAGAATTCCTTAGACTAAGTATGTGACACTAAAACACTTAGGAAAATTCTGGGTGAGTCTACCAAGTGATGAAGGTGAAGATCAAGCGTCTAAAGCTACAATGGATAAAGATATCTTGAAGCGTCTGTCAAACGCTTTAGGGATTATCCCAGTGCTCAAACTACGAATGGATAACTCAGGCCGAATACTCAACATCAAGTGAAATGACGAAATTTTCAGTGAGACCATCAAGACAAGATTGAAGAGTAAGCGTCTGAAATAAAGAAAAGAAAGTCAGGATCAGTCCAAGCGTCCGATACACGAGAATAACTATTCCCTTCAGCAAGCGTCCAAAAAGGTTAAACCAACACAACCTACAAAGAACGTAACCTGAAAAAAAAATTAGACCCAAAACCATCCAAAGACTTAAAAAAATGCATGAATCAAACGGACGAATTATTTCCAACGGAAATAAAACAAGATGCATTAAAAGTCGGATAAGTGCCATTAAAATATAAGCACTATAACTTATGGGCAAGCCATATCCTTGACCTAGACTGTCAGGTTTATGAAACCAAGACCATGCCCAACCAATTAAATATACCCAAAGTTAGAAATGTCTGAACTCAAGGAATGTTTGGGGAAACGAGACTCCAACCGAGTCAAACGGACAAAAACCACCAATACCTTATAAATAGCTCTTTCAACAAACAAGTAAACAGATGAAAAAGAGTGACACACACAAAAATACCTACCTTGTTGAAAGAAAAGCTTACTAAAAATCATAGCCAAATATTCATATAAGCTTTTCACAAATATTCTAGAGACAGTCACCCATATCTCAAATCTCTTTTTAAGAAGAACATATACTACCATTGAGATATCCTCAAGTTGTTTGAACTTTCCAAAAACAAACAAACCCGTGACCAAAATCATCAACACCTTTCATCTGAGTGAGAAAGCTGGTTGACTTGCAAGCAGTATTTTTGTGTAAAAGAAGCTTGTTGAAGTTGATCTCTATTGGAGCTGAAATCTGTGTGACCAAGGAGTTCCGAGATCAAAAGTAACTTGCACCATTTCTGAGTGAAAGAAGCAAGGGAATAGAAGATCTTTAGTGGAGCTGAAATCTGTGTGACCAAGGAGTTCCAAGATCATATCCAATCTCCCTCTATCTTGTAGAAGTCTCTGTGTGACTCTTCGATAATCATCATAGTGGAAAAACCTCCCTGATAAAAGGAGAAGAAGGACGTAGCTGGGATTACATCACCCAGTAAACCTTACAAATATTTTGTGTCATTTACTGTTTTATTGTCTTACATTATACTATCATATTATATCTTGAAAAGGCATTTAAAACTAATAAGCGACTAATTGGTTAAAACGAACGCTAAGCTATAAAAACATTTCCGCTGTGCTAACCCTGATTTAGTGACTAAACTCTGCCCTACTTTGGTAAGCGTTGAAATCACCGAGTCTAAGTTAACGTTTCTCAAGCGCCACATCCAGCGCTTAAACTTGTCAAGCGTTCAAATACTTCAAAGTGATACGAATTTTTAAGAAGTCGAAAAAGACTTCAGGGTCTATTCAACCCCCCCCCCCCCTTTTAGACCCTTTCGTATACCACTTGGGACCAACAAGTGGTATCAGAGCGGTTGAAGTTGAAACCTAAGCGTTTCCAAGCGTAACTGCTTGTTCAGATCCATCTTTTTAATATAGTCGCTTCAAAATTACTTTAAAATTCTTCATGGCATTTTCTAAAGTTCCCAAGTTGACCGAGTCAAATTATGACTCTTGGAAGGTCAAAGCGTTTACTTATTTGTGTTCATGTGATGATGAAATGTGCGATATCATTTCAGATGGGCCAATCAAAATATACAAAGTTATCACCAGAGCGCCCGAAGCCACAGGAGAAACACTGACGGGTATGTGGAGAAGCCCAAACAAGAATGGTCCACCGATGAGCGTCGACGAGTCAATCTGGACAATGTCGGTCGGAATGCATTATACACAGCCATTGGTGACAATGACAACTTATTCAACAAAGTCAAATCATGCAATACAACTAAAGAAATTTGGGATAAGTTGGCTACTATTTGTGGGGGCTCAGCACAAATAAAGGAAAGCAAATTATCAATTGCCAAAGAAAAATTCAACGGCTTCAAGATGCTACCTAATGAGACGCTCGAGCAATTAGACATGAGGTTTACAGCCCTTGTCACTTAACTAACATCTCTGGGTATGGAGCTACAAAATCGAGAAACAGTGGTCAAAATCTTTAGAAGTCTTCCAAGCAAATTCCTGATGAAAACAACTGCAATGAGAGAATCAAACAATCTGGACAGCCTAACTCCAGAAGATGCTTTTTCAGAACTCAAAGCGTTTGAGTTTGAGCTGAATTCGGCCAGTGATGCAGTAAGTAATCCAGTAATCGAATCTGGAGCGCTAATGGCATCAATCAAAGGAAAACCTATCAAAGAAAAAGGTTCGGACATAAGTGAGGCAGAAGAACTGGCGCTTCTAAATAGATTCAGGAAATTCCTGAAATATGAAAAGAAGGGAAACAGTCCTAAGCACCCAGGACAAAGTTCATATCAAGCGCTTCCTCAAATACAACCACAATATCAAACGCCTCACTATCCTGCGTCCTCCTCCCTAGCGCCAATTCAATATCAAACTCCTTCTCAGCAAGATCTCTCAGCGCCTGCAGCGTTAAACCAACGATCCACAAGATTAACAAACGAACAAAAGATGAAGACCAATCTTTGTTACAACTGCAGGAGACCAGGGCATTTCCAAGTTAATTGCCCATATCCAAATGTGTCTAAACCTACAAAGCAAGATCACACAGATAGAAACCAATTCAGGAGCAACCTGAGACAACAAGGCTTGCTAGCAGAATCAGAACCTCTCTATACGCCTGAAGAGGACTTGGAATCATCAGATGAAAGCAGCGATGATGAACCATCAAAGGACTCAGCATTCATTTGTCTCATGGCAAGAGTAAATGAAGCATCTAACGACGTACCATCTGAGGTAACCACTGATCTGTATCATCCTCTCTCTTATGATGAATTACTTGACAAAGTAAAAGAATATTATACAGATTGTCAAGATGCCACCCAATTATTCCAAAATCACCATCGTATTATTTCAGCACTCAGAAGTGATAACTTAACGCTCAAAGCAGAGTTGCAAATTCAGCAACAGTGCATCGAGAAAAACCAATCACTCGAGAGTGAAATTACTCAGCTAAAAGGTGATCTTGATATAATAGTCAAAAGAGAAGCTGAAATGGTCGCTAAACTTGCCAAATCAGAGCAGCTTATCTCTTCATTATCAAAAGCGTCTAGAACGCTAGATAATGTGACTAAAGTAACCAGGGCATTTGGTGAAAAGACCGGTCTAGGTTTTGATAAAATCAGTTATAAAGCCAAAGCGTCCAATGTTACAACAATCAACAAAGGAAAAGGTGTAATCTTTGTTGAAGAAAGTTCAATCAGACAAACGCTGAATGAATCAACAAATACTGGTACAAAAGTTAATGATAAAGTCAACATTGACTCAGGTAAAGGAAAGACCAAAGTGAACGTCTCACAAAAGAAAATATATCCAAACGCTCAAAAAACTAAGGAGATATTTTCTGCCAGTGAATCAAACGTTAAGCGTCCCGCACCAAAAGTGCATCCTAAGCCAGTACCAAACAGAATCAAACGTCCATATCCAAAACAATCCAGTTCATATTATCAACACTATGATAATTGTGAATACGATTATGATTATCACTATAATCAAGGATATTTCTATACATCTAGAAAAGGTATGCAACTCAAAACGAAACCCAAGAAGGCCAATCTTTCTCCCGTAGTGAAGATAAGGCAAATATGGGTTCCGAAAAATCTAATTCACGTCACTAACAAAGAAGGGCCCAAAACAAAATGGGTACCTAAAGGAAATTAGATCTGCCCTTTTGAATGCAGGTACCTAGAGCCAACACCGACGCTTCAGTATGGTACATAGATAGTGGATCATCGAGACACATGACTGGATCAAAGGACCTCTTGATCAACTATCGTGCAACCAATGGTCCTCAAGTTATATTCGGTGATAATTCTAAAGGTAAAACTAAAGGTATAGGTATCATGCATAGGGGGAACATCATGATCAATGATGTATACCATGTCGAGGGTCTTAAACATAATCTCCTAAGCATAAGTCAATTTTGTGATAAAGGCTTTGAAATTAAATTTTCTAGTGACTTGTGCGAGATAATCGATGTTAAGACAGGATCTACCAAATTAAAAGGAAGAAGAACAAACAATGTATACTTAGTAGATTGGGATTCAACATTAGATAACAACCCTACATGCTTCGTAGCTAAGAATCAAAACGAATTAGGTTGGTTATGGCACAGAAAAATGAATCACCTCAATTTCAAAACAATCTCTCAATTAATATCTCTAAATCTCATAGAGGGATTACCTAAAGGTTCTTTTAATAAAGATCGCTTATGTGATGCTTGTCAAATGGGTAAACAAGTTAAATCATCCTTTAAGAAGAAGCTTCATCTATCGACCTCTCGAATACTTGAATTACTACATTTAGATTTGTTTGGTCCTATTCAAATCATGAGCGTTAGTGGTAAAAAGTATTCACTAGTAATAGTTGATGATTTTTCACGCTATACATGGGTAGAATTTCTAGCATCTAAAGATGAAACTAGTGCCAAGCTCACCTCTCTAATTCGTCAACTACAAAACTCAAAAGATCTAAAAGTAACAAGAATTAGAAGTGATAGAGGAACTGAATTTACTAACCATATTGTTGAGAAATTTTGTAAAGACTTTGGAATACTTCATGAGTATTCAGCACCTAGAACACCTCAACAAAATGGAGTTGCTGAACGACGGAACAGAGTGCTTAAAGAAGCCGCTAGGACTATGTTAGCCGAGTCTAAGCTGCCTCAAAGGTTGTGGGCCGAAGCTATTAACACTGCTTGCTACACTCAGAACCGGTGTATGATCAACAAGCAACATGAAAAGACTCCATATGAGTTATGGAAGGGACGTAAGCCCAATGTTTCATACTTTCATGTATTTGGCTCAAAATGTTTCATTCATAACAATGGTTCTCAAAGCCTAAAGACATTTGATCCTAAAGCAGATGAAGGAATCTTTCTAGGATACGCCAAAAATGGAAAGAGCTTTCGCATCTTAAATAAGATCAAATCGAAGGTTGAAGAATCCATTCATGTTGTGTTTGATGATGCTAACCAAGAACCGAGTAAGGTTAATATTAATGATGCAGGAATTGAAGATTTATCTCAACAAGCGTCACAAATCAATCTGTGTGATGATAGTGATATTGATGAAGATAATGAAATCATTATACCTAATCCTAAGACTACTCGTAAAGACATCAACGATGACATTGCAAGAAACGCTGATGATCATGAAGGGTATGTTCATCAAGAGCAAATTCAATCTACAAACACTGAAGCGCCTACGCAAGGAATTGGTCAAGCGCCTACACAGTTTAATCAAACGTTAGATCAATCTCTTAACTCGTTCCAACCAGACAGAAAATGGCTCAGAGACCATCCACCAGAACTAATTATTGGAGATATTGGAGCACCCGTTAGAACGAGAGCCGCTACAATAAATGAGGCCATGTTTGCAAGCTTCCTATCTCAAATGGAACCAAAGAAAGTGGATGAAGCGCTTAACGATCCAAGTTGGATAGAAGCCATGCAAGAAGAGCTAAACCAATTTGAAAGAAATAAGGTATGGACGCTAGTACCAAGACCAACCCACCAAGGGGTCATTGGAACTAGATGGGTCTATAGAAACAAAATGGATGAGAATGGAACTGTGATTAGAAACAAAGCCAGACTCGTAGCTCAGGGATACTGTCAAGAAGAGGGCATCGACTTTGATGAAACATACGCTCCAGTTGCCCGACTTGAAGCAATCCGCATGTTTCTAGCGTTTGCAGCATTTAACAAATTTACAGTGTATCAAATGGACGTAAAGAGTGCATTTCTGAATGGTAAACTCCAAGAAGAAGTATATGTGGAGCAACCACCAGGATTCATCAACAACCATGGGAAAAGCATGGTTTACAAATTGGACAAGGCACTCTATGGTCTTAAACAAGCACCACGAGCATGGTATGACACTCTCTCTATCTTCCTTATAGGAAAAGGCTTTTCAAAAGGCAGCGTTGACACAACGTTATTCAAAATTACCCATAATGAAGATATTCTCCTAGTTCAAATTTATGTTGATGATATTATATTTGGATCTACCAATAAGCGTCTATGTGAGAAATTTTCGAAAATGATGCAAGATCAATTTGAAATGAGCATGATGGGTGAATTAACTTTCTTCCTAGGATTACAAGTTAAACAACTCCCTAATGGCATATTCATAAATCAAACTAAATATACTAGAGATATGATCAAGAAATTTGGTATGGAAAATGCATCACCTTCAAAAATTCCAATGAGCCAGACGCTTAAGCTAGATAGAGACGATAATGGAAAGAAAATTGATATCACTAACTATAGAGGTATTATTGGATCACTTCTTTATCTTACAGCTAGTAGACCCGATATTATGTTCTCAGTATGCATGTGTGCACGATTTCAAGCTGATCCTAGAGAATCACACTTAATTGCTGCTAAAAGAATCCTTAAGTATCTAAAAGGCACACAAAATGTGGGCTTATGGTATCCAAGGGATTCTCCTTTTGAACTAATCGGTTATTCAGATGCAGATTTTGCAGGATGCAAAATAGATAGAAAAAGTACTAGTGGAACATGTCAATTTCTAGGTGATAGACTAATTTCATGGCATAGTAAGAAGCAACAGTCCATCGCTACTTCCACCGCTGAGGCTGAGTATGTAGCCGCTGGAAGCTGTTGTGCACAGATCCTTTGGATGAGGCAACAACTTAGAGATTATGGAATAATCCTAGATCCAACTCCTATCCATTGTGACAATCAAAGCGCCTTAGCAATGACTCAAAATCCAGTTCTTCACTCTAGAACCAAACACATTGACATTCGCTATCACTTTCTACGTGACCATGTTCAAAAGAAAGATATCTCCATGCACTTCATTAATACAGAAAAGCAAATGGCAGATATCTTCACCAAAGCGCTTAACAAACAACGTTTTCTCACTTTAAGAAGTGAACTAGGTATGATTGATCTAAATGCTTAATCATTCGAAACATCATACTTTTGTTAGGCATGAAATTTAGGGGGAATTCAATGTATGTTATGAAATTTATGGGGAACCTACATAGGGGGAACCTTCAAAGAGCAAACTATACCTAAGTGAATATGACCAAAAATGTTTTCCCTTGCATCGGTCATACGCACTTAGCATCATACACTTAAAACCGTTTTGACGCTTATTACACAAATCTGCCTTAGCGTCTGCACTTCCTTCAAAATAAACTAAACGCTTAGCTTTATTCCCGGCTAAAGTAGTTAGTAAAAAGATCCTTTTAAAAGCAAGCGTACATTACCCTACGCCAAAACGAGAAAGTGGATTAGTCAATCAATGCAATTAATGCTGACTTGACATTCCTCACCCTTCGCTCAAGAAAACCCATGGGTACTCATCACGTTTTTTAAAGATGGTTCAGCACATGTACACGCGTCAGTACAATTACCATGTATCTTAGACGAGTACAACCGGCGCTGCATATTTTAAACCAAAAGTAAAACACTACTACCAAGACCTAATGATAAGTACTGGGAAACTGTGTCCTCATATACACCCTGAAAGGAATAATTTTATATATTACAATGACCGCTAAAGCACAACCTGTTACTTGAAAGAGACTCCCAAGATTTTCAAGCGTCCACATAACACTCAATTGTTTCAAGCGTCATTCTGACTAAGTCCGGACGCTTTAACAAATTTTTGGCGGGCATAAATAGTGTTCAAAATTATGATTCCCGAACAGTTTTCATAAAGAACGTATCCGCTTTTCATGGGCACACGCATCACTCTCAGTCTCTGTTTTAAACTTTTAAACGGACTTCAAAATAGTATATGTGGCAGTTACTAAAAGAAACTGTGCCTGTTTAATCTAAATTCACGTCCACAGTTATATTTTAATGGCTGAGATTTATACTCCTCCACGTGTCAACATCTCAAACTTCAAACACACCGAACATTCAAATTGAAGTTTCTGCAGAACACAAACACTCTTATACTCTATTTCATTCGTGCAAAAACAAGTCTCTCTCTTTTTCAAAAACGAAAAATTTTCCTTCGTAATCTCTGTCTACTGCTCACTCATGGCACCCAAGAAAGCTACTGCTGGAACCTCTGAAGTTATTGTCAAGATCACTGAAGGCCTTATAGTTGATTGGAAGTTTCTCTATGAAAACCCCCAAATTGATTTAACGGAAATAATGGATTCTGTAGCAGAGGCTGGGCTTCAGAAATTTCTCACGAAATACTCATATATGTTTCCTGAAGAACTAGAATTTTTCTGGAGAAATGCTCGACTGTCTGACGATGAGACTTCCATCACGTGTTTGTTTCCTGTCTCCAAGAAGGAATCAAAGACGTTCACTCTCTCTGCGGCCTCCATTGCCCAGAATTTCTCTCTACCTAATGCTGGAGCCACTTTAGACACTATCACTGAAGAACAAATTCAAGAAGTCTGGACTCAGATTAGCGCTTACGATGATGTTCCATACAAACCGTACTTTGAAAAGAAGGATATAGTGAACAGGTATCGAGTCTTGGCTGATTTCTGCAGTAAAAACATCGAATGCAGAGTGGGAACCTTCGACAAAATCAACCCAACCCAGTTCCAGATGATGACTGCCATCCTACTCAAGATAAAGATCAACTGGAGCGCCTATATATTCAGCAGGTTCAGAGACAGTTTACGCACTTCAAACAGACCTTATGGTCTAGTTTTAAGTGATCTACTCTTTCGAGCAGAGTGCACCTCTTCAGCAGGAGTCACCGTGGCCAAGCATAAGTTCTATGGGCCAAGAATCATCAATAATCTCTTCAATCCACCCAAAGTTGGAGGTGCTGCTAAGCCTCTCTCTGAGCGCCAAGTTGTCCGCGCAGCGTCAGATGAGGAGGCTGAGCGTCCAGATCAGGAGAAAGCCAAACGTACTGTGAAGCGTCCCACTGTCACAAAGAAACGGGCTCCTCGAAAGCCCAAGGCTCAACCTATTAAAAACGATGAAGATGACGAGGATTCTGTACCCCTCATTAGTCGGAAAGATCTGGAAAAGGTTCTCAAGAATATTGACTTTGAAGAACCTGCAGTTCCACAGACTCAAGCGTTCCCCGCCGAAGGTATAAATGTGAAGCGTATCTTCAAAAGGCATAAGCGTCCAACTGCTGCCATCTCTTCTGAAACTACACAAAGAGATCAAGCCATAGCTGCTGTCCCGATATCATCCTCCGAACCACCAGTTGATGTCCATCTGGATGTTGATATGACCCAAATTGTGGCCATCGCACATGAAGCTGTCATCGAATCTACAAATCTCGAGCCGGATGAACCTGAAATCCCAAGGGCTCAACCATTGCTTGCATTACCTAGTACAACAGAGGCACGCTCAGAAGGTCAGAGCGATGCTAACGACGTTGTGATCCATCGACACTTCTTCAAGCTGGATCCCTCAAAGACTATCGATCACTCAGTCGATTATTTGCCTCCAGCGCCCGCAGAAAACTTCATAACTGCAGGTTACAATGAACACTAGTACAGAAAAGACCTGTTACAGCGCACATTTTACAGCGGTTTTTGGAAAACCGCTGAACGGAGAGACTTATTACAGCGGTTTATAAGTGAACCGTTATAATGGATATTAACCGGGAACCTATTACAGCGGTTCGATAAAAAACCGCTGTAATAGTTCGAACCTATTATAGCGGTTCGATAAAAAACCGCTATTATAGCGCGAACAGAAAAAAAAAAAAAAAAAAATTTTTTTTTAAAGCGGTTCGGGAATGAACCGCTATAATCGGTTTAACCAATTATAGCGGTTCATTCCCGAACCGCTATAACTGGTAGACCGGTTTATACCAGTTATAGCGGTTCGGGAATGAACCGCTATAATTGGTAAACCGGTTATAGCGGTTCGTTCCCGAACCGCTATAACACGTAATTAAAAAAAAAAAAAATTTCCCTCCCTTTTTTCCCCCCAAAAACCGAGCTCTCCCCCTCATTTCTCTCTACTATCTCTCACTCTCTACTCTACTCTCTCTCTCTACTCTACTATCTCCCTCACTCTCTACTCTACTCTCTCTCTCTACTCTACTATCTCTCTCACTCTCCACCACCGCCCCCGCCATCGTCTCCACCACCGCCGCCGCCGCCGCCGCCCCATTTGATTTTTCTCTATCTCTCTACTCGATCTCTCTCCCTATACTCTACTCTCTCTCTCTATACTCTCTCTCTCACTCTCAAGCTACCTAAACCGCCCCCGTCCCGTCGCCACCACCACCCGAAACCGCCGCCGCCCGAGCAGCCGCCGCCGCCGCCGCCGCCGCCGCCGCGCCGCCGCCGCGCCGTGACCCACCACTCTCCTCCTCTCTCTTTATAGGTATATATATATATATGTTTATATATGTTATGTTATATATATATATATATTATGTATATATTAAATTTAGGTTATGTGTTAATTTCTTGTTTGTTATATATTAATGTTATGTTAATTCTGATTTTGTGATGTATATAATGTAGGTTATATGTTAATTTGTTAATTATTGTTATATATATCATGTTATGTTAATTGGGGTTTTATAAATTATATAGTGGATTTTTGTTATTATGTTGTAGTTGATTTTTTACTAACTTTGAATGCAAATCTGATTTGTTCTAGGCATCTCATGAGTATGTTCGATATATGTATGTATATCCCTATGTGTCTAGTTTCATATGAATAAAACGGTTCATGAATCGGAGCTTTCCACAATGAGTTATGAATTTTCTCGTGAAGACGCGCACAGCTGTTTTGAAAATTGACAGATTTTTCTCTAACTTTGAATACAAATCTGCTTTTTTCTAGACATTTACTGAGTATGTGAGATATATGTGTGGATAGCCCTATGTGTCTAGTTTCATATGAATAAAACGGTTCATGAATCGGAGCTTTCCACAATGAGTTATGAATTTTCTCGTGAAGACGCGCACAGCTGTTTTGAAAATTGACAGATTTTTCTCTAACTTTGAATACAAATCTGCTTTTTTCTAGACATTTACTGAGTATGTGAGATATATGTGTGGATAGCCCTATGTGTCTAGTTTCATATGAATAAAACGGTTCATGAATCGGAGCTTTCCACAATGAGTTATGAATTTTCTCGTGAAGACGCGCACAGCTGTAATTGACAGATTTTTCTCTAACTTTGAATACAAATCTGCTTTTCTCTAGACATCTACTGAGTATGTAAGATATATGTGTGGATAGCCCTACGTGTCTAGTTTCATATGAAGAAAACGGTTCATGAATCGGAGCTTTCCACAATGAGTTATGAATTTTCTCGTGAAGACGCGCACAGCTGTTTTGAAAATTGACAGATTTTTCTCTAACTTTGAATACAAATCTGCTTTTTTCTAGACATCTACTGAGTATGTGAGATATATGTGTGGATAGCCCTATGTGTCTAGTTTCATAGGAAGAAAACGGTTCATGAATCCGAGCTTTCTACAATTATTTATGAATTTTCTCGTGAAGACGCGCACAGCTTTCTGCACAACCGAGAAGCTCCAAAAACTTTATATCGTGATGCTTTAATTTATTTGTAGTTTTATGTGCTTTTGGATCCAATTGGTGATCAATATTTATAATATGATGCTTTATTTGTAGTTTTTTATGTGATCTATGTGATCCAACTGGTGATCAATATTTGTAGTTGTTCCCCTGGAAATATGATGTTTTATGTGATCCAACTGGTGATCAATATTTTTGTATCGTTTTGTGTTCGTTGTGGGTGAAAGATTAGAGTGTTGGGTTTGTTGTGGTTGAAATTGGTAGTATTTTTTGCGTCGTTTCCCTGTTGAGATTTTAGCGGATCGTAAGATTCGACTTCTGTTGGTTACAACCCACTGAGAAGATTAAGTCGAGAACTTGGTAGAAATATTTGCGTCGTTACTCTGCCGAATTTTTTATAGGTCGATACCGTATACCACCACAGTCACCCTCTCCTCCGCCACTACCACGACGACCACTACCAATGTAAGCTTATCAATATTTGGTTTTGTACTTTTTGATGTGATTTATATGATCCAACTGATTAATGATGTGATTAATGCATATATATTTATTTTCGTTTGTTGTTGAAATATTTGAATTTCACTTATGAAATCTTGTAGATGGATTCTGGAGGTGCTGCAAACCCAAGTGTTGAAAGTGAGATACGGAGAGGTATTACAGCAATGAAGAAAGTAATAAAGGCCAAAAGTAAAGGCATAAAGCTACAAGTTGGTTGGAACGATTATGGTCAACTGGTTGACCCAAATAAATCAACTTTTGTTGGTTACATTGGCGTGATAGCTCGTGACAGGGTCCCTATTACTATCAGTGATTGGCGCAGCGTCCCTGCAGCAATAAAATATGCCATTTGGAATGAAATAGCTGTAAGTTAGTTATTATATATTATGTTTTTAATTGGTAAATGTAGTTTTTTTTTCTCTAAATTAACATTTTTTATATACTTTGTTCTTTGTTTTTTATAGTTGGCCTTTGATATTGACGAAAGTAGACAGAAGTTCGTCTTAGCCGAGGCTGGGAAGCTAGCTCGAAACTACAGGAGCTACTTGACCAGAATCTGGGTAGAGGATGATGATGGGAACATTAATTCAAGCCCACCCGAAAAATATCGTATATCTCAAGAAGATTGGACAAAATTTGTAGAATTACGCCAAAGTGAAGCTTTTCAGGTAATTATTTTAATTTATGGTTTCATTTTAAATTATTTGAAACTATATACATTGACTAATGCCTTGATTATATGAACAGCAACTACGTAAGGACAATTCTGAAAGAGCAAAGGACCCTGAATATCCTTACAGGGCATCACGTCTTGGATATGCTCAAGTGGAGTATATTGAGGTACGTAGTTCGTTACAAGTTGTAATTCTAATCAAATTTCCTTACAAATTTTCTAATCAAATCTCCTTAATTACAAATTTTCTAATCAAATTTATTTCCTTACAAATTTTCTTATATAGAAGCATAAAAGAAAGGATGCTGGGTCAGATGTCACAGAGGTGACACGAGCACTAGTGTGGAGGGTTGCACATTCTGACAGCCAGAACAAGATTGATAATGTCAATGTTAAAAGAGTAGTGGAATCAATGGTGAGTTATTTGCAATTTTAGTTATATAGTGTGTTGTATGCTTTTTTAAAAATAATTTTAAAATAACAAATTTTTGTATTTTTTAAATGTATTATTACAGGAAAGCTTATCACAGGAGGGTAGCCACAGTGGACCCGAGAAGACCCGGAATGATATACTGGCTATAGCTCTTAAAAAGAAGGAGCATCCGGGTCGAGTTAGGGGTGTAGGCTTTGGGGTATCCCAAACAGATTACTTTTCGGATTCAAAGCCTTCAAAAAATACGGTGATTGATAACTTGCAAGACACGGTTCAAATGCTCACTCAATCACTATTTGAATTGCGACGCGAGTTTGAGCAGCATAGGGCGTCTGGGTCGTCGCAGCAGCCACATACAGAAGAGGCGGTTTCTTTGAAAGATAGCTGCCCAGAAGTGAAAGACCTTCCTCAGGTAATTAATGAAAAGCATATTGTTTAGTGATAATGTAACTTACAATCCTATATTTCTGTATGATATACAACATTTTCTAATATAATGGTATATATATATATATATGTAGGATGTGGTGCAGTGTCAATTAGCACTTTCTACACCGTGTTATCGTTTGGTGGCAAGAGGAACAATGTACAATCAACCAAAGGATAGAACATTGCATACATGTCCATTAGCCTCCCACCTCGTGAAAGTGTCGATTGACATTGCAATTGAAGATATTGCACCCTTACCAGTCCCTCTCGATGATGAAGGAGTGTTCACAGTATCTGAGGCTGTGGGATACATGGTTGCTTGGCCTAAGAGTCTTGTGATTGTCGGTGATGCATCGGTACGTAATTATTATTAATAGCTAGTCATTATTAAATTATAACAATTGTTTAATGTTAATAAATATACTTTCATTGATAACGCCCACGTTTTGTTTTCTTTTGCTTATAGTCTCTCGGAAAATCCAAAGCATCACTCGGAAAAAGCAAATCAGAGATGACGAAGCACTCACATGTCAAAAATACACCTCTAGTGGCCAACCCTCCTTCTCTAGTGGCCAACCCTCCTGCTCCACCCCCTAATTCACTTGCAATTCTTGAAAGGTTCTTTGGGATGATGGCTGCTGATAACACTATCCGGATAGACATACCCGAGGAAATCTTCAATATCCCCTTTCCAGAATATATTGGGCGGGAGGAGATCGGTGACTTTGTGCATAAAGAACAGATAGGAGCCTCTATCATTACTGCTTACATCAAGTAAGTTTTTAAATATTAATTAAGAAAAAGTAAGCTTTTAATTAAATTATTTTACTGCATTAATTTGAACTATGTTTATTTTTGTTACTCAAATTTATTTTATGCTCAATTGTAGGTGTTTGTGGGTTAATCACGTGGTCCCCGAACAAAAACAAAATAAATTCGGGTTCCTTAGCCCACATTCTATATCTGCGGCAGCAGGAATTACTCCCACGCAGCTTGTTGACAAATCGCAATATATAGCAAATACTATGATAGGTAGTGCACTGGAGGGGAAGTTGTTTCTTGCACCTTACAACTCCGGGTGAGCTACTAAAGACACATTGTTATTTTGTAAAATTTGTTACGTAGGCATAACTAATTTAAAATTTTTCTTTTGAATATGCTGATTAGGGGCCATTGGTTGTTGCTCGTGATTGATCCAATTAAAGAGATCGTTTATTATTTGGATTCTTTGCACGGTAATCCAAATAACCGACATGATATGAAAGATATGATCAATCAGTAAGTTTTATCATTCAATTAAATGTATCCATTATATTATATTTAATATTAAGTTTAAAGTATATATATTATAACTAGACTTCATATATATATATTTGCTTGATATTGACATATTTCCTTGATTTTTGATGTTTTTAACAGCGCTGTCTTGATGTTTCGAGCAAATAAAAACAACCAAAAGATCAAAGCAAAAAACAAGGCCTGTACATGGAGTTGTATACAGGTTAGTTTAATTATATTATTTTAATTATAGTTTCAAGAAATTATTCGTATAAAAGTTATTTGTTCTAATACAATTTTGATTTGAATTTAATTTGTAGTGCCCCATTCAAATAAATGCCATAGATTGTGGGTTCTTCGTCATGAAATTCATGAAAGATATTATTAGACACGGAGAATCTATAATCCCACCGACGGTATGCATAATCCTAATTAATATTAATCAAATTCTAATGTCCCTTTTAAGTTATTAAACATTTTTGTTGGATTTTAATATTTGTCTTGCAGTACTTTGCTGATTGTCAGTACGCCACTTACACTATAGAGCAACTTGATGAAGCACGTTCTGAATTGGCACAATACATTTTTAAATGCGCTTTTGATATGCCGGCGGTGTAAGTTGAAAATTATTGTAAATTTTTATTTGATTTAAAAGCAGTGATTAGTTTATATTGGTTTATTGTAAACTCGTTATTATTTGTAATTATTAGAGATTATTATTTGGTGAATGAAATTAATTTTGGATTTGAATTTGTTGTTTCTGTTGAGCAATTGGTTTGTTTTATGTGTTATTGATGAGTTGAATTTTGAGCTTGTGGGAAGGATATAGCTCTAGCTGAAATTATAACAGAAAAAAATAAAAAAATAAAAAATCACGTTACAGCGGTTCGTTTCTGAACCGCTGTAACAGTGAACACTATTACAGCGGTTCGTTGATGAACCGCTGTAACAGTGAACACTGTTACAGCGGTTCAGAAACGAACCGCTGTAACAGGGTTCACTGTTACAGCGGTTCATCAACGAACCGCTGTAACAGTGTTCACTGTTACAGCGGTTCAGAAACGAACCGCTGTAACAGGCTACGGTTTTTACAGTTAATTTTTATTTTTATTTACCTATTACAGCGGTTCGTTATTGAACCGCTGTAATAGGGCTCATTTTACAGCGGTTTTTAACCGCTGTAATAGTAAACATACCAATTACAGCGATACGTATTACAGCGGTTAAAACCGCTGTAATAGTGGAAAAAAAACCGCTGTAACAGACCTCTTCTGTACTAGTGGAAGAAAGTCTTATCAATGCCGAAAATGATATCGCCAAGCTCATAAAGTTTGATCTGGCTGTACGCAACACTCTCTTTAATACAGCCTCCACCCCAGCTGATGAAGCTTACTACAAAGTGCTTGAACTCGGACAGACTCCCACACACATCCCGGCTTCTGTCACTCTCCAAGCTCAGCGGCAAGGAGGCACGACTCCTAGAGCTGACGTTAACTTAGCTTATTATCTGGACTGTGGGACAAGCAAACCCACTGGCTTCGCTCTCCGCGACTACAACATCAGAGTCTATGAGCGTCAGGATCAGCTTCTGAACCCAACGGAAGAGCTACTAAACAGAGAAGGATATTCTCACTCTCTAACACTGGTCAAAAGCGAGGAAAACAAGAACTCAGCTAATCCTCTCCTCCTGTGGAAGAATAAAGGAGTACATGCCGGTGAGCGTCCAGCATCCCTGACCGAGATGATTCAACTTGAAACCGATGCATATTTTGACTGCGTCTGGAACGCTAACTACCAACCCGACAGGTATCGTTTTGAATCCATCTCTGATATTCATCACCAAGGGTTTCGTGCTATACTTAATGCAGGAACTGAGTATTGTATGACTGAGATACGATGGGCTGAAGCTTACATGGGTGACAAGTATAAATTTGAAGACTTGGTTAGTGCTCCCCATCTGTTCAGACTAGGGATTCATGATAAAAGGACCAAATTTGCACACTACATGCTGACGCAGCGCCAGCATAGACTTGGACCCGTTCTGAAGCTGCCTCTGATCCGCCATCAACCTGAACACCGCTTAAGACAAGCGTTGCACAAACTGGCCAACTCTTCTCTACGCTTTGATGATCAAGCGTCCACCAGCGGTTCTTCTCCCATGTCCTGTCTGAACTGCACCCCTAGCCAATGTGAAGACAATTTTTCTCTCATGATGGCAATTATGCCTCCAGTCTCTCTATTCGACAAAATCTTCACAGACAATCTGCGACAATGGGATGGATCTCGGATCAATTCTTTCAGAGGATATCCACTACTTCCATCTATTCGACAAGAAGTCTCCAGTCACTATGATTTTGGTTTATCGCTGCTAGAAAGATCTCAAGCGCTTGCTTCAGCCATCTACCCATACTTGGAAGAGTATTACCAGCTCCGCGTTCCCGCCTCTCGGAAACCGAAGACTCTCCCAACAGATCGGCTAATTGGCTTCTCACAACACTATTGCCCAGATGCCTTATTCTCTATCTGCAAAGCGCCCTCCAAACTCTTTCCCACTCATGTGCTGGATATCCTCGGGCCACTGTATATCAGGGCACTGGATAGTCCTATCAGAACGTTCATTCAAGGTACTCATCTCCCCACTCTACATTTGAATGAACTCCTGCAGACTGCTACGTATCCATATGCAGATGAACCGTTTGCCAGCTTGGACTTTCGGTTTACGGACTTTAGCCGAATAGAATCAGAATTTCCTGCCGCACCCGCTGAACTGTTAACTGCTCCTGAGCGCCTATTAGAGTTCCCTCAAGCGCCTCATTCTCCCAGTCCAACTGAATCCGACTCTACTGCATCCACCGAGTCCAACACTGCTCCAGAGCTTCGAGGAACAGTATTTGATCCTACTAATCAAGTATCTATTGAATCTCTCAAACACACATCTCGGTTTAAGCCTCAAGTCCGCCCTGCACTTCCACACGCTCAACCGTCCATGGCTGAATGCCTCACTCAAATACAGCAACTATCTACAGCTACTCAGGCAAGTCATGTGGCCTTAACCAATGATCTACAAGACAGGTTCACGGCTCTCGAGACCTCTCTCACAGACGCTAATCAAGCTCAACTCCTGGTCATGAAAGAACATTTCGACCAGCGTCTCACCACTCTTGAGGCCTCTGTAGCTCAGATTGCTGCTCAAGTCAGTCTTCTTACTCAGCATTTCATACAGACTGATGATGGCAATAAGGGGGAAAAGAAGGGAGAAAAGAGGAAATTATCAACATCTAAAGATCAAGTTCCTCCTCCACCATCCAAGTGTCAACACGTTGATACTTCTCTCACACTGAGTGCAGAACCAAGGTATCCCTATCCCTCTTGGGTAACCACATCGGTTGAAGCGTCCAACAAGAAAGAAACCCCCAGAGTGATCTATCCAACTCTTCCGTTGCCTTCAAGAGCACTGCTTGAACAGTTTGACATTCCTCTTCTTAGAGCATCAATTCCAGAACCAACTGATCCAGCAGTATTAGCCTTAGAAAGAAAAATGTCTGACTTCGACCAAACCTTCAGAATTTGCCTACGATACATAGGCATCAGTCCAGATGAATGGGATAAACACTTCATTGCCTTTAAGGCACGACAAGTTCAAGAAAACAAGCACATAATCAGTAAAGATCATGCGGCAATGATGACGTTAGAAGATCAGATAACTGAAGCAATCCGTGCTGAAATGACTAAGAGATACAAGATCAAGCCACGATCTTAATTTTTACTTGTGCCTCTCTCTTTGTAGTTGTAAAATGCCTGCACTGTGAAATATATATATAAAATGCATTTTACAGCTGAAACATCTCGTTAAAGCTCAAACTAACTTACTAACTTACGCTAACCTTCAGGTATCTAACACTTGAACCAAATAAGTATTGCCATCATCAAAAAGGGGGAAATTGTTAGGAATTTCATATTAGATGTTTTGATGATGACAAATAGGACTTTCTGTTAGACTCCGAAAAGTGTGAAAGCTTTCATAGAATGTTATGTATAAGTACCTGAAAGCTTATTTATCTTAGGCTTATAGTATTTATCTTTGTAGAATTCCTTAGACTAAGTATGTGACACTAAAACACTTAGGAAAATTCTGGGTGAGTCTACCAAGTGATGAAGGTGAAGATCAAGCGTCTAAAGCTACAATGGATAAAGATATCTTGAAGCGTCTGTCAAACGCTTTAGGGATTATCCCAGTGCTCAAACTACGAATGGATAACTCAGGCCGAATACTCAACATCAAGTGAAATGACGAAATTTTCAGTGAGACCATCAAGACAAGATTGAAGAGTAAGCGTCTGAAATAAAGAAAAGAAAGTCAGGATCAGTCCAAGCGTCTGATACACGAGAATAACTATTCCCTTCAACAAGCGTCCAAAAAGGTTAAACCAACACAACCTACAAAGAACGTAACCTGAAAAAAAAATTAGACCCAAAACCATCCAAAGACTTAAAAAAATGCATGAATCAAACGGACGAATTATTTCCAACGGAAATAAAACAAGATGCATTAAAAGTCGGATAAGTGCTATTAAAATATAAGCACTATAACTTATGGGCAAGCCATATCCTTGACCTAGATTGTCAGGTTTATGAAACCAAGACCATGCCCAACCAATTAAATATACCCAAAGTTAGAAATGTCTGAACTCAAGGAATGTTTAGGGAAACGAGACTCCAACCGAGTCAAACGGACAAAAACCACCAATACCTTATAAATAGCTCTTTCAACAAACAAGTAAACAGATGAAAAAGAGTGACACACACAAAAATACCTACCTTGTTGAAAGAAAAGCTTACTAAAAATCATAGCCAAATATTCATATAAGTTTTTCACAAATATTCTAGAGACAGTCACCCATATCTCAAATCTCTTTTTAAGAAGAACATATACTACCATTGAGATATCCTCAAGTTGTTTGAACTTTCCAAAAACAAACAAACCCGTGACCAAAATCATCAACACCTTTCATCTGAGTGAGAAAGCTGGTTGACTTGCAAGCAGTATTTTTGTGTAAAAGAAGTTTGTTGAAGTGGATCTCTATTGGAGCTGAAATCTGTGTGACCAAGGAGTTCCGAGATCAAAAGTAACTTGCACCATTTCTGAGTGAAAGAAGCAAGGGAATAGAAGATCTTTAGTGGAGCTGAAATCTGTGTGACCAAGGAGTTCCAAGATCATATCCAATCTCCCTCTATCTTGTAGAAGTCTCTGTGTGACTCTTCGATAATCATCATAGTGGAAAAACCTCCCTGATAAAAGGAGAAGAAGGACGTAGCTGGGATTACATCACCCAGTGAACCTTACAAATATTTTGTGTCATTTACTGTTTTATTGTCTTACATTATACTGTCATATTATATCTTGAAAAGGCATTTAAAACTAATAAGCGACTAATTGGTTAAAACGAACGCTAAGCTATAAAAACATTTCCGCTGTGCTAACCCTGATTTAGTGACTAAACTCTGTCCTACTTTGGTAAGCGTTGAAATCACCGAGTCTAAGTTAACGTTTCTCAAGCGCCACATCCAGCGCTTAAACTTGTCAAGCGTTCAAATACTTCAAAGTGATACGAATTTTTAAGAAGTCGAAAAAGACTTCAGGGTCTATTCAACCCCCCCCCCCTTCTAGACCCTTTCGTATACCACTTGGGACCAACATATAAAATTTGGGGCCTTTATGATTATGTGAAGAACTGGACTTCTTCATGGACTTTAAAAAAATATGAGTTTTATTCGAATTTCAAGTATGAGATAAATTTGGTATTTTATGGATTTTGAAAATTGAATAAAATAAATAATTTTTGAAATTGGAATTTTTCGGATTATATGAAAAGGTGGACTTTTTCACTGTTTTTCAAATTGTGAATTTATTATTTAGTTCTTGAAAAATTAATATGATATTAATTGATTCCTAGAATAGAATAATATTAGAGTTTTGGAAATTGAATTAATTTCGGATAAATGGAGAATTATGATTTTCCATGGAATTTTCAGAAATTTGTTTTTAGAAAATAATTAATTGGTCCACTAATTGAATTAGATTATCTTCAATTAAAGTCGGTAAATTTATGTTTATGAAAGCATGATGCAAGCATGTATTATGTGATTATGTGGTGATCCGAGTCGAGTCATAGACTATTCGTTTTAATTTGAGGCCTGGTTGCCATGTCTTCATTTTATGTACATGAGAGGGTGAGGTTTCTTTTTGTATTGTATGAAAACATCTTGAAGAAGGTGATGGAGAAGTTCAAGCTCGAGGAGCTGTGAAGTCCTTAGTGTAGGGTCCGAGTCCTTTGATTAGATTGGTCGACACCTTGATAGCTCGGGGTGTTTTTAGGATTGGTTTAACTAAGATCACATTTACCGCTTTATGTATAGCATGCTTGTTGTTATTTATAGTTAGTATCTTAAATATGGTATGTTTTGTTGCATGATCACCTAAGAAAAATAAATAACTAAAAATGGTGAGACCTTGTATGTGAAAAACCCCATATCCATATTAAGTGCATAAATGGATAAATCGGGGCCCCGGAAGCCCCTTGATTAGGTCCAGTGCCTTCCATCATTAGATGTGAGAGGGAATAGCGTGGCTTGTCATCATTGACCATGAGTCATGGGATGGTGGCAAGTTAAGTGTAGTAATCTCACAACTAGGCATTCTACTATGATAGGCGGTCATACTAGAAGTGCACACGGATCTCAGTCTACCCAAGGAGTTGACCATGAGTCGTGGGACTATCTTGGGCATTGTTATTGTGTGAGAATTTGATGGGTCGGACTTAAACACAAATTAGTGTACGGTTGCATCATGTTCTCGGGATGTACATGAAATGTGAGGCAAACATCTCGAGAACCACCTGGATGTGGATGGGGTCATCGTACCTGTTCAATGTTGCCACCCATTGACCATGAATCATGGGATGAGGTCAGGACATTTGACGCTCGAGCCCACTAGAAGTGGTTGCATTTCCCGTCTTTCTATCAGTGGGGTTGATGGAAATCGAAAAACAGTGGGAGCACACATGAAGTTAAAATTTTCATAATTTCATGTGAATGTAATCTATGATTGAATGCTAATGTTTTTTCATTTTCGTAAAGTAACAATCAAATGGCTAAAACTCCACGGTAATCCTTGAAACTAATAAGCTAAATGGCCCGAACTTCCTTGACTGGTATCGCAACCTAAAGATTGTGCTACAATCTGAAAGTCTTGACTATGTCTTAACTTAGCCTATTAAGCCTGCACCTGAGGTAAGTGCTCCGAGGGCTGCCCACGATGCGCATGAGAAATGGCGCAAAGACGATATCTATGTGCGTTGTCTCATTCTGGCCTCCATGACTAATGAGTTGCAGAGGCAGCCTGACACTGTGGAACACGCATCAGAAATCGTTGCTGCACTGGAAGAGCGATATAGCGTTAAGACATGCGGTGAGAGGTTTGCTATCCCTCGTGCGTTATTCAGGGCTCACATGACTGGAGGAACATAAGTCACTAACCATGTCTTGAGAATGATTGCCTTGGTGAACAAACTCAATGACATGGAGGTGCCGATAAATCCTGACTTGGCTATTGATTTAGTACTTCAGTCGTTTTCTCCTGCCTACAATTAGTTCGTAGTGAATTTCAACATGAACCAATTGGTTGCCACTCTTCCTGAGTTATTGGACATGTTGCGCACTGCTGAGGCAACAGTCAAGAAGGCAAAGCCTGTGTTGCTTGCTGACACTTCTTCATCTCCCGCTTTTGATAACAAGAAAAGCAAGAAGAGAAAGAAGAAGAAGAAGGGCAACGAACTGCAATCAAAGGTTGTCATCAAGAAAGTCAAAAAGAAAGTTGGGAAATGTTTTAACTGCAAGAAGAAAGGACACTGGAAAGATCAATGCCCTGAGCCTCCTCGTGAGCGCACTAAAGGTACATTTGTTGTAAAGTTAACTCGTTAGTTAACTATGTTTCTTAAGTGTTATGACACTGTTATGGAACTCACTTATGCAATGGATTGTAGATGGTGGGAAGAAGCAGGAAACAAAGAAATGAGGTCATGGTCCTGAAGATGCCAAGGAGGCGTTTCTCATGGCTGAGGCTGAAGGACAAGAAATCATTTATTTGTCGTTTTTATTATGAGACAATGTTTTGAATAATGTTTTTTTGTCATGTTTTTAGATTAATGTTTTGGACCATGTTTTACTCCACCTTGGTTTATGGGTGGAGATTCAAGTTTGATTAAAATGCATTTTATTATTTATAGTTCTGCAATTAATTCTTGTAACATGCTATCTTCACAACATTTGACTCATATCACACAACAAATGCATACATTGATCTAACTACTAAGGTAATAACCTAGGCAAGCATATTAATCTATTAGACATAGAATAATGAGTGTAACCCTAAAATGGTCACATTAGATATTACATGGAAACCACACACATCAAGGATGTGAAAGGTGTTGCTTGTGTCAAGCAAACAGTGGGAGCAATTGAGGATGTAGATCCTCTTGTCTTATGTTTATGAGTATCTTCGTGTTCATGACACTTGGAATGAAAGGGATCATTTCATAATATCGGACCTTGAAGGTGAAGGAGTTCATTTATAAAAGAATGAGGATAGTGATGAAAAGTTAAGGACTCAATAAACATAAACACCACTGGCAGTTGAAATGAATAAACTAGTAAACCTATAAACCTATGAACACAAGTTCCATATCCTTCGAGCCGAAAAATGTTGACGGTGGATATGACGAAAGTCAAGAAATCTTGACAAGTAGTGGAAATCGGCCGAACAGCGAAGTGCTTAAAGATCAATCTAATGATTGAATCTTTTCTGAACATAAGCTCTAAAGGTTAATAGGTATACTACTGGCTTGTTAGTGTCATATGTTGATAACGTTACATGAGTAATATACATGTGATCATCATCTCAATTTTCCAAAAATGGACTTGAAAAGAGAAAGGCGCCCCAATTGCACCAGATAACAATATGTACGGGCCATTGGGTGCCCATAATCCTTTTCTATCAAAACACAAAGATAATATGTTGACTGAGGTCAACATGGAAGAATTAAAAGGTAAATCTTCCTGTAAAGCACAACCGAAAAGGTTAATGCAATTCTATGAGTTTAAATTGGTGTTGACTAATACATCTCATGTATATAGTCAAACCCCAAATGATCCAACGGATTGGATTGGTGTTGGTTATTGGATAACAACATGGGAAAATTGGAACTAGAAGCTCTAGTCTTAAGACATGAACTTAAGTGATGATCGAGGATTTGTTTTATGCCAAATGGGAAAGTAAAGGTTGAGGATGTCTCTTGAGAAGAGATAGAGGCTAACTCTACCATTTATCTCACGCATAAGAATGCAGTGATAAAATGTAGTTAGATAGGTGAACCTATGAGGTTCTGCCAATCGAATATCGAGTACATAAGTACTATGATTATCAATAAGGGTGTACGCTCTTAAGAAGGAGCAAAGGTCTCACCAACTATCTAGACATACCTAGTGACGAAGCGAATAATCTAAGAGATTATTTTATCAGAGTCGACGTTCGAGTGGAACAAGTCAACTCCACGAAAACGTGGCAAACCCCTTTTCACCAAACCTTTGAGTAGTAGCTGTGATCAATAGGTCATCTGGATGATGGACCTGTGTGAGAACAGTAGGCTCTTGGGCAAGTGGGAGATTGAAAATGTTATGTGCCCATCGAGCCATCTGTAGGCTTGAACATTAACAATGTGTCAGTCTTATCATTAAGATTATATCAGTCCTATCACGAAATGCTTCTTTATTGTTATAACTAGTGATAGTATAGATAAAGATCACATGTTACATATGGATAGGGAAGGCGGTCAGGGAAAACATATGGAATGCTCTTAAAGACCGTAATCCTAAATATTGTTCCAAGTCATAGAGGCTATGAGATGTGGGATATCATTGGCCTCGTCAAGACTTGTTCATGCATGTAACTCTTTTGAGAGGTCGATGCGTTCCATTGTCGATGCCTTGTATGGCAATACATGTATGAAGATTCATACTGGATTATGGAATTGAACGGCCCCGCAAGGATTCCTCGTTGGTGTTGTCGAACTTGGAGTCCTTAGGTTTTCGTAGTGTGAGATAATCCTTATACTTCAGATGTCATTGTAAGGGGTGCTACCCACTCTGCTTTGATATGCACATGCAATCCAGGAGAGTCATACGGCGTGTATGTTAGGTATAGTCTGGTAGTTAAAGCGGAACAATTGACAGTCAGACGGGATTCATCCAGGGTCACGAGGACCCGATATTTCCTATGTTGTTGAGTGAAACTGAATGATCGGAAAGTCTCTAGCCAGAGCATTGTCTTATAAGAGAGATTGGTGATCCCTGCTTAGAAGACCGGATCATTAGTTGAACCAACATAGTCATAGTTTCCGAGGCTATTAGGTGTTCGACCGTCGCCAAACCCTAGGTCTTGGACGGGAAAAGGATGAAAAGATTCGACTCACACAAAGATCAAAATCTGGAGAGGTTTGCATTTTCATCATTAACATCTAGGAAGTCGTGGCGACGTTGTTAGACATCAAACCATGCCAATAGGTGCGTTAGGTTAATTGGTGAAATTAATCCAAAGCCTAGTCAATTATTATGAATAATTAATCTAGCCTATGGAAAGACTTATTGCTAGCATGTTAATGAGCCTAAGGGGTCACACACAATACTTAGTGTAGTACCTATTGGCTAATTAATTCTTTGTGAATTAATGGAGAGATTAATTAATTGAAATTCATTAATCGGGAAAAGGAATAAATTAATTAAATGCTCTTAATTAATAATAGTCTTATAATTTAATATTGGATTATTAAATTGGGAAAGACTAGTTAATTAATTAGTGGTTTAATTAATTAATGAAAGAAGAAATAAATATATATATATATGTATGTAATACACGTGGGGCGTGTATGTATATATATGTGTATAGATTTAGTGGAGGATTTATCTTGCTCACCAAGTCAATATATATATATATATATTTAATATATATCTATCCTATAATATATTTGGTAGATCTATTCTAGTTAATTAGGTAACTAATTGATATGGAAAGATCTTATAAATATATATTAGGATAAATATTGTATATATGAAAGATCTTATTTGATAAAATATGATATATTTGATATGTATCAAATATATGGAAATATCTTTTTAGTTGGAAAGAGATCCAATTAATTAGGGAAGAGAGTTTGAGAAAGAATGGAAACTAAATAAAATAACATAAATATATCTATATCACAAGTGTGAACATGCACACTAAGTGTGTAAGTGTGTGTGGGCGTGTAGACCTATATATGTGTGTATGTGTGTGTGTGTTTTTTATTTTTTAATTAATGAATCATTCAACTAACTTTAAGTTTCTCTCAAGAAGTTTTTAAGATAAAAACAAGGTTTAAAGTTTCAATACTTTCTCTCCAACTCTTCCACCTCTTTCACTATATTCTTCCAACTCATGTGTTGAGTACGAAGATCATTAAAATATTCCTACCCCTTTTTCTTATAATCCTAGATTCGATATTCTCCTTGCTAGCACTGGTGGAGATAATCGAGGGTACAAGCTAAGGTGTGGATAAACTTAGAGGCGCAACACTTGGAGCGCTAGGGCAAACCCATCCGGAGAGGTGTAGCAGGGAGTTGCTTAAAAAGACGTTGTTTTTTTTTAGTCTTCAAGAGGTAAATACGAGTAAATTAGTCTCTAGGATAGTTTTGAATCCGATTGTACCAGTCTACCTAGCCCTAATTTCGGGGATGCTGCTTTAATTTTTAAAATTATATGTCTTCCGTTGCACTCGGCGTCCCCGGGGGTTTGTACCGATCCCAACAGTCCTATGGCCAAGCATGCTAGATCTCCTTTTCCTGCTTTAAGAAGTTCTTTTACATCTGTAGTGTTTGAATTATTGCATGATGACATATGGGGTCCCTATAAGACTCCCTTATATAAACATGAGAGATTTTTTCTCACTCTTGTGGATGATTATTCCAAAGCTACTTGGACTTTTTTCTTGCAATTCAAGTCTGAAGCTTTTTCTCACTTAAAATCTTTTTCTCAGTATGTTAACACTCAGTTAATTCTAATGTTAAGATTATTAGAACTGATAGAGGACAAGAGTTTCTTAGTAATGAAGCTGTCACTCTTTATAAAACCCTTGGAATTGTACATCAAACTTCAGTACCTTATACTCCACAGCAGAATGGTACAATGGAGAGGAAGCATAGACATTTATTGAATGTTGCCAAGGCTTTGATGTTTCAATCTCATGTTCCTTTGAAGTATTGGGGTGAGTGTATTCTTACAGCCACCTACCTGATAAATAGAACTCCTTCTCCTGTAATTCAAGGTAAAACTCCTCGTTATATGCTTTATAAAAGAGATCCTTCTCTCTTACATCTTAGAGTATTTGGCTATTTGTGTTATGCAAAAGTTATTCCTCAGAATGATAAATTTATGCCTAGATCAAAAGGTTGTGTTTTCATGGGATATTCAAATACTCAAAAGGCATATAAGTTGTTTGATATGGAAAATAGCACTTTTATTGTTTCAAGGGATGTGATTTTTCATGAAAATGTGTTTCCTTTTTCAATATCTAATCCTAATCCTTGTAACATTTTATCTGATCTTAATGGATATAAATATTTTGAGTCTGATTATGTAACTGAATCTGGATGAGGAACACATCATACATGATTCTGATAGTGAAGATCACAATACTATAAGTCCTTCTTCTGAAACTTTAGAAGATTCTTCTGATTTTGTTCAATTAAGGAGGTCTAGTAGAGACATTCATCCTCCAAAATGGACAAATGATTATTACCGTTCTACTTTGCCTCACTCATCCTTTTCTACTGCTCATTCTATAAGTAAGTTTGTTAACTACTCCAATGTGTCTACTGAGTACAAAGCTTTTCTTTCTGCTTTATGTAATGAAGTGGAACCTCAGTCTTTTCAAGAAGCAATTATGCATCAAAAATGGCAAGATGCTATGTCCCAAGAAATGAAAGCTTTAAATCTTAATAAAACTTGGACTGTGGTTTCTTTGCCCCCTGGAAAAACACCTATAGGGTGCAAATGGGTGTATAGGATTAAGTATAATCCCGATGGTAGTGTTAACAAGTATAAAACTAGACTAGTAGCTAAGGGCTGCACTCAACAAGAGGGATTAGATTATTCTGAAACATTCTCTCCTGTTGTAAAAATGGTTACAGTGAGGGCTGTTATTGCTCTTGCTTCTATTAAAAACTAAAACATTAACCAAATGGATGTCACAAATGCCTTCTTGCAAGGTGATCTTGAAAAAGAAATCTATATGGTAGCTTCTCTAGGCTATAGCAATCAGGGGGAGAACAAAGTGTGTAGATTGCTAAAAAACCTTTATGGGCTTAAACAAGCCCCTAGACAGTGGAACTTTAAGTTCACTGAGGCAATGAAAAAAGCTGGATACACTTAGTCCTTGAATGATTATTCTTTATTTACAAAGAAGTGTAAGAGTGATATTGTCATCTTGCTAGTATATGTAGATGATATTCTGATTACAGGAAGTAATGCTAACATGATTGAGGAGTTGAAAAGCTTTGTTAAACAACAATTCTATATGAAAGATTTAGGAATAGAAGTAGCTAAATCTTCTAAAGGAATTATTCTTAATCAAAGAAAGTATGCTATTGATCCTCTTAAAGAAGTTGGTATGACAGGCTGCAAGCCTATTAGTGTCCCTATTGAACCTAGTACTAAGCTCACAAGCATAGAATTTGATCTCAGTACTAAGTCAAGCATTAATGATCCTGTTCTAGAAGATAAAAGTACCTATCAAAGATTAGTGAGAAAACATATTTACTTAAGCTCTACCAGACCTGATATATCTTACATTGTTCAATCTTTAAGTCAATTTCTGCATTGTCCCAAGGTTTCTCATATGGAAGCTGTGAAAAGAGTTCTCAGATATATTAAAGGTACTGCAGGATATGATTTACTAATGTCATCCAATAGTGATATGAAGCTTGAAGCATGGAGTGATTCAAACTGGGCAAGTTGTCCAATGAGTAGAAAGTCTCTCACTGGTTACTGTATAAGGTTGGGGAGCTCTTTGTTGTTTTGGAAGACAAAGAAACAAAGTACTATCTCTAGAAGCAGTGCTGAAGCAGAATATAGGTCCATGGCTACAACTTCATGTGAAATAATTTGGCTACAAAGATTGTTTGAAGACCTTGAGTTTCATGTCTCAAACCTGTGGTGCTTTACTGTGATAATAAGGTTGCTTTGTATATCTCATCAAATCCAGTTTTCAATGAAAGAACAAAGCACATAGATCTGGATTGTCATTTTATTAGAGAACAAATACAAGAAGGCAACATCAATACAGGCTTTATGAAGATAGATCAGCAACTTGCTGATGTTCTAACCAAGCCCTTGTGGAAGTCTCAATTTAACTATCTCATTGTCAAGCTTGGTGTTTATAATCTCTTCTCTAACACCATGCTTGAGGGGGAGTGTCAAGAAGTCAATTCTAATGGTCAAAGTCAAGAGTTGAAGTCAAGATTGGTCAAAGAGAATTAGGGCTGTAAATAACCGTTTTAAGCTTTCTATAAATAGAGTATTATTTCCTGTTTTGTATTAGTTAGTTGAATAAGAGTTTAAACAGATTACTCTCTCTCTTTGGTATATTCAAACAATTCTCTCAATAAGATGGATTATATCTTGTTCTAAATTAAACAAGCTTCGATTTTGTAGTTCGTAGGTCCCATAATTTCAAGTAGATCAAAACTTGTGACAATTTCAAATTCCATACACTACAAGAAAACAGAGCTTCAGAGATGGAAAAATCCGTCTCTGAAACCCAGTTTTCCGTCTTTGAAAATAATCAGAGACGGAATTTTTTCGTCTCTGACACCCGTCTTTAAACAGCTCGACGCTGATTGAGATGGAATTTTTTCGTCTCTAATTTCAGAGACGGAAAATTGTTCCGTCTCTAATCCCGTCGCTTTTTTCATGACTCTTTTACAAATAATCCGTCTCTATATTTTGTCTCTAATCCGTCTTTAAATCCGTCTCTAATTATATTCAGATTCGGTAACTAATCCGTCTCAAAATTTCATATAATCCGTCTCTAATCCGAACTCAAAATCCGTCTCTAAATCCGTCGCTGATTCCAACGATATATCCGTCTCTAAATCCATCTCTGATTCCAACTCAGTAACTGTCTCAAAATCCGTCTCTGATTCCAATTTAGTATCCGTCTCTAAATCCATATCTGATTCCAACTCCGTATCCGTCTCTGATTTTCGTCTCTGATTCCAACTCCGAATCCGTCTCTGATTCCAATTCCAAATCCGTCTCTGATTCCGTCTCTGATCGCGTTCAATATAGGTCTCTAATTCCGCCTCTAATCTGTCTTTGCTCTTTTCTAAAATTGTCTCTAAATCCGTCTCTAAATGAAGCTAAAAAATTTATGAATATAGCGTTTTATTTGCTAAATTCATATAATATCAAACTTGGTAAATAACGAATAATTCAATGAAATCATCAAACATTAACTAAACAATATCGCACCTATCAACAAAATGCAAACAACTAATTAACATCACAATCGAAGTATCTAACACAATCATTTCAACACCACATCATTCTAACAATATATCATTCTAACAGACAACCTTGTCCAATCAATTAGTCCCGACATCTACACAAAAGTATCAAACTAACAGACAATTAACACGAGTTACTATTAATCATCAAAGTATATAACCAAAAAACACCAATTAACTACCTCCATCTGAACCTCTTTGGTCATTACAATTTCCAGATCCACCGGGGAATTTGTGGTTTGGATATCCTACATCTTGAACAAATTTTCGCAGCATCTCCACCATGCTCACTTTCATCTCCTCTTTCATTCGTTTAATCTCGTCATTCTTCATTTCAATAATTGCATCTCTTTTTCTCACTTCCTCAAACACGTTTTCTATCAATTTCTTGTTCTCTTCATTGTTTTTTCTTTGGTTTTCTCGCACATTTTCTATCTCTTGTGTTAATCCCACAATTACCTCACGAGACTCTCCCCGACCAGCAACTGATGAGCTGGAGCTCACACTATAACTCCCAGAAGTTTTGCATTGCCCAACTCCGTACAAACGGCCCTTTGATGGGCCTCCAGTCACTTCGCACCATGATGAAAAATCAAATGACGGTAACGAGGAGGAATCAGTGGGACCCTGCTTTGCCCTGTATTCTTCCTGTGCAAATATATGACAAAAATTGTTAATTCTTAATAATATATTAACAAGTAAATGAAACAAAACATCCCCTATAAAAATTAAAGAAAAAGTAAATTCAGAGCAAAAGTTAATAAGGAGAAACTAAATTAAAAGATACTTACACTAACTTTTTTTTATTTTTTATCCACAAACTCCCCAGTGCCTTGACTTATGTGGCATCGCCCAAATAGCTCAAAATCATCAACACTGCGCTTAAGTGTTTTTTCCTACAATAATGATTATACTAATCAATGTTCTTACTAAATAGCAGAAAAAGAGATGAAAATTTGGAAACTAAACATACCATTTTTAGTCGATGTGCTTCTTTAGGGATGGAACCACAAGTATGCTTCGTGACACATCCTTCCTTCTTAGTCATACGATTTTGCTTAGCTTTCTCACATTTTTTAGCATACTCCTCTGTAGCCCAGTACTTTTGCACCAATTCGTCCCATATATGAGTGCCCATCCAAGTTGGAGCTCTACCAAGCATGTCCAAATTACTTGGTTTTCTGCCTAATTGCTCCTTAGCATTGTCTAAAGCTTTTTTCTTGGATTTGTAGAGCAATTCCCTCAGTCGGGCACCAGCATTTTCGTTCCAAATTTTTCGTACACTTGCATCTGTTAGGTTATCCCACCTATATCTCAACTGAAATATGGATATTTAAAAAAAAACTACTTAAGAATCAAACTTCAAATAACTTGATATAAAAATCAAACTTGAATAAAGTACCTTAAAATTCTCCCATAATAAATTTTTGGTCGCCTCTGGAACTTTCAGCCATCTTGGATATACTTCTGTGAAAATTCCCTTTATATCATTCGTCATATTCCGAGTAACATCTGCTTCAATAAATCTAGTTGACAAAGTAAATGACAATAACAGAGAAAAAATTTAATATTTATTTTTAAAAATAAACAAATATGCATATATATGTATGTATATATAATGCAAACAAAGGATCAAGAAGTACCTAGAATCAATAATAGTTATCGTAATCCGATTGTCAGCACTTGCTGGCACTTGTGTCCCGTGATTAGGTCCCTTTCTCCGAGCATGTGAAGAAGTACCTTCTTCAGCTGTATCTATAGAATCATAATTTTCCCCCATTGGTGTCTCCTCAACCTACATAAAAATTAAATTATAATGTAAGATATAACAGTAATGTAAATATTATTTTTAGATTTAAGCACATAAACGTTAAATAAAGTTATACCTGTATATCGTCATGATGCACTCCATCAACAGAATAAGACTCCAAACCCAAAGTCTCATCTACCTCTGTCTCTTCATCCCGAAGGTGTGCTCGTCCACGAGGGCCTCGTCCGCGGTGCGTAGCTCGCCCTCTAGTCGTCATCCTGTCATAAATAAATATAAATCAAATTAAATACACAACATGAAAGAAGATTATTCAAATAAATACACACTAAAATGCAATCAAATAATGAATAATCAGCAAAGTCACAAATTTTGGGAGATTTTCGTACTTGACCGTCCAGCCTCCAGTATTTTGGGCATAACTGCTTCATTAGAAATGCTACAATTCTTATGTTACAATTCTTAAGTTGAGATCTGGAGCAAAAGACGTAATCTACACTTCACTAAAGCTACTAACTATTTTAGTGTTCACCTGATTTCCAGAATCAATAAATCTTGCACCTTCTCATGTAAACAAAATTTAAGAAAGAAAAGTTTACATGAAGTGATTGAAATATAAGACAATTCAAGGTAAGTACATCAAACACACATATTAAGACTTCAATAATAAGAAATCTAAAAATAAAAACACTAGCATACAAACAACACAAACACACAGATTATCCATTAAGCTGCCAATTCAAATTCGTACTTGACCATCCAGCCTCCAGTATTTTGGGCATAACTGCTTCATTAGAAATCGGATTGAGTTGATTCTTTAGGAAAATTAAAGCTAACAGAAAGGGCTACAATTCTTATGTTGAGATCTGGAGCAAAAGACGTAATCTACACTTCACTAAAGCCACTAACTATTTCAGTGTTCACCTGATTTCCAGAATCAATAAATCTTGCACCTTCTCATGTAAACAAAATTTAAGAAAGAAAAGTTTACATGAAGTGATTGAAATATAAGACAATTCAAGGTAAGTACATCAAACACACATATTAAGACTTCAATAATAAGAAATCTAAAAATAAAAAAACTAGTATACAAACAACACAAACACACAGATTATCCATTAAGCTGCCAATTCAAATTCGTACTTGACCGTCCAGCCTCCAGTATTTTGGGCATAACTACTTCATTAGAAATCTGATTGAGTTGATTCTTAAGGAAAATTAAAGCTACAGAAAGGGCTACAATTCTTATGTTGAGATCTGGAGCAAAAGACGTAATCTACACTTCACTAAAGCCACTAACTATTTCAGTGTTCACCTGATTTCCAGAATCAATAAATCTTGCATCTTCTCATGTAAACAAAATTTAAGAAAGAAAAGTTTACATGAAGTGATTGAAATATAAGACAATTCAAGGTAAGTACATCAAACACACATATTAAGACTTCAATAATAAGAAATCTAAAAATAAAAACACTAGCATACAAACAACACAAACACACAGATTATCCATTAAGCTGCCAATTCAAATTCGTACTTGACCATCCAGCCTCCAGTATTTTGGGCATAACTGCTTCATTAGAAATCCGATTGAGTTGATTCTTTAGGCAAATTAAAGCTAACAGAAAGGGCTACAATTCTTATGTTGAGATCTGGAGCAATAGACGTAATCTACACTTCACTAAAGCCACTAACTATTTCAGTGTTCACCTGATTTCCAGAATCAATAAATCTTGCACCTTCTCATGTAAACAAAATTTAAGAAAGAAAAGTTTACATGAAGTGATTGAAATATAAGACAATTCAAGGTAAGTACATCAAACACACATATTAAGCCTTAGTGTGGTGGTAAGGAGCTTAGAGTTTAAGTGGGTGGTCTTTGGTTCGATTCTTTGAAGTAGCATTTTAGTTTTTTTTAAATATTAGTCATTGTTAATTCAATCTAATTAAAATAAATATGAATTATATTTTTTAACTTGAATTACTTCTAGTCTTCAAATATTTTTAATTTAATATTTATTTTTATTTCAAACATACATGAAAAATACAAACGAATATATATAGTATAAATAATATTTCAACACATTTGACAACAAAGTTGACTCGGTGCAATTTTCATTCTCCTCTTATTCTAGGGTAAGCCCCTTTTATGAAACGAATTTGCACAGTAGATGACGCGGTAGCTTCATACACTCTAATTGATGCTCTCTTATACACACCAATTGGATCATCAAAAAATTGATTAACACAGTAGATATTTAGTGTATCCAACTCAGTTGCTTGCGACAACACGTACAGAATGTAGCTTAGCTCGCAATCAGAACCCGAGAAGTTGAAGATCGTGACCTCATTCAATGTCTCCAATCCCATTGCTTGCAACTTCCAGTCCTTTACGTAGTTGGATACACTATTGCCCGCGTTTTTCCATGGTGCACCCTACACATGTTAAGTCAAATACAATTTTATTTTAGAAACCCAAACAAAGAACGTGTTTAATAAACCATGATATAACTAATCTCTTGACAAACCATAAAACTTAAAATATTACCACCAAATCGACTTTAAGCTCATTCAAGCCTGTACATCTACTGATGAGCACCAATGTGACAGCAAGATTGTCAAGCAGCTTTGAACACCTGATCTTTAGGCTGTGCATATTAACAAAAAAGTATTTCGCCATAATGCGATGTAGAGACTCCGCATGCGCCAACCTCTAAACAAACAATTCAAAAATAAATAAATCAAAACAACTTCTTAAAAGCATTTGTACTTATTCAAACAATGATAGATAGATATACCCTAACAAAATCAACCAGGACACATGCTCGTTCGCTGGACAACAATTCTTTCGTCATTTTTACAACCTCTCGAAGTAGTCGGTATGTCGAGCAAGTTGATGACATGTAGTGTCGATGATGATGTACTATCCACTGTAAAGAACGAGCTAACGGCCCCAATACTTGTAAATGACCCGGACCCTGTTCGTCTTGTTTCAATAAAATAACAAGGACATCTACATTGGGGAAGTGTACTTTTATATTCACATTTTCTTGGGCCCGATTGAATGCCATCTTGAATATTTTTACAGAAGGCAAATATGCCTCAAATTCTGTTAGTCCTCTAAAATCACAGTTCAATAACTGCAAATCATTCAACTCGGGACACCATTTTCCAAGGCGGGAAGAAAATGTGTTATCATATAGCACGATGTGCTTCAATATGAGTCTTTTTAAATTTCGTAAATTATATCTATCTTCCCACCTAACAATGTAGTTCGGTAGATATAATTTTAACTGAACAAGAGTGTGTGACAAAAACAGGCCGTTAGGGAGTGAAGTGGACAACCGGCCGACTAATTTCAGTATACGCACAGCATGATCTATTCCAAACGCCACCCACTCTTGCCTTATCCAATGCAATGCCTCGGCCCCCATTGGTAACTCAAAGCTCAAGGTTTCAACCACACTTTCATTATGTTCAAGTATAGTGCGATTAACAAAATTAATAAAATCTAAATCATGATAACCCCTTTGTTCGAAACGGTTAATATCGAATAAAAGAGTAGGGATGGAATACCAACAATGTTGAAAATATTTTGATAAAAGACCCAATCGGGCTGCCTCCACAATTCATGCATCCCTTGATAACCTTCCCATAACATGAAAAATTATATCCTCACAAAGGAAAATAAGTCCATTATTAGAAATTGTAGCTCGTTCCATGATTGTTTATATGAACTATCTTCTGTTTATAATCTGTTTGTACCTTAAGCATACGACAGGAGCTGGAGGTTGATGACGACGTGCGGCTGGGCGGAGGTGATGGAGTATGGCTGATTTGGGCGGAGCTTGAGCAGCAGAGGCGGATCTGGTCGGAGCTTGGCAGAGTTGGTTTGTAGATTTTTTGTGAAATTTGCCAAGTCCCAAATAATATATCCCTCTTTTATCTTGACTCTTTGATAAAAGATATAAATATATTTTGAGCATTTGTAGTTAAAGGTAGTTAACCTTTACCTTTAACTTTAATTAACCTTAACTTATTAGGTAAAAAAATAGTGATAAAAGAGAAAAACAATGCAATGAAACGATGGACCTAATTGACAACTTTAATTAACCTTTATCGAGGATATGAAATTTCAAGATCTGCCCAAGATCTTTCATCGAGATAAGAAAATAACTTTAGGATACAAATAATTATTATTAAATATAAGCACATTAAATGACACGACGACTGAGTAAAAAATGTCTCTTGACATTAAAGCGAGCACAGTCACATGTCTTTTGATCCTCACTAACTTTATTGTCCAAATTTTACAATCATTTCACTAAAAAATTCTATTTAAGCGAATATTTAGTCTTTCAACTATTGTAAAGATTCTTTTTATAATAATAATAATAATAATAATAATAATAATAATAATAAGAAGAAGAAGAAGAAGAAGTAATGTTTTATGTCATCTCTGATTAGTCACTGTTCTACCATTTCTTTAGTTTTGTTAAGGAAAAAAAATGCAATAAATGAAATTGATTGACTTTAATTTGCTTGATTAATCTTTACCTTAACAAAATAATATTTTACCACATGAGTCGTTGGTAGTGAAAGGGAGGACTTGCCTTTAACTTTAACTTTAATTAATTTTAATTAACTTTAACTTTAACTTTAATTAACTTTAACTTTAGCTCAATTACCTTTAACTTTAGCCCCGCCATGTCCGAATTAGCCCTAGCCCAATTGACATTTTTAGTCCTAATGATTTAAATATTTAGAATATATCCCCTCATCTTTACCTTTAACTTTAATTAACCTTAACTTATTAGGTAAAAAAATAGTGATAAAAGAGAAAAATAATGCAATGAAACGATGGACCCAATTGACAACTTTAATTAACCTTTATCGAGGATATGAAATTTCAAAATCCGTCTCTAATTCCGACTCTGATTGCCGATGAAAATGAGACTTTTTTTCGGTCTCTAAATCCGTCTCTGTTCGAAATTTAGAGATGGAAAAAATCCGTCTCAAACTAAAGATAAATATTTTATTTTTAAATCCGTCTCTAATTCCGACTCTGATTGCCAATGAAAATGAGACCTTTTTTTCGTCTCTAAATCCGTCTCTGTTCGAAATTTAGAGATGGAAAAAATCCGTCTCTAATTCGGTCTCAAAATAAAGATAAAGATTTTATTTTTAAATCCGTCTCTAATTCCGACTCTGATTGCCGATGAAAATGAGACTTTTTCCGTCTCTAAATCCGTCTCTGTTCGAAATTTAGAGATGGAAAAAATCCGTCTCTAATTCGGTCTCAAACTAAAGATAAATATTTTATTTTTAAATCCGTCTCTAATTCCGACTCTGATTGCCAATGAAAATGAGACCTTTTTTTCGTCTCTAAATCCGTCTCTGTTCGAAATTTAGAGATGGAAAAAATCCGTCTCTAATTCGGTCTCAAAATAAAGATAAAAATTTTATTTTTAAATCCGTCTCTAATTCCGACTCTGATTGCCGATGAAAATGAGACTTTTTCCGTCTCTAAATCCGTCTCTGTTCGAAATTTAGAGATGGAAAAAATCCGTCTCTAATTCGGTCTCAAACTAAAGATAAATATTTTATTTTTAAATCCGTCTCTAATTCCGACTCTGATTGCCAATGAAAATGAGACCTTTTTTTCGTCTCTAAATCCGTCTCTGTTCGAAATTTAGAGATGGAAAAAATCCGTCTCTAATTCGGTCTCAAAATAAAGATAAAGATTTTATTTTTAAATCCGTCTCTAATTCTGACTCTGATTGCTGATGAAAATGAGACTTTTTTTCCGTCTCTAAATCCGTCTCTGTTCGAAATTTAGAGATGGAAAAAATCCGTTTCTAATTCGGTCTCAAAATAAAGATAAAGATTTTATTTTTAAATCCGTCTCTAATTCCGACTCTGATTGCCGATGAAAATGAGACTTTTTTTCCGTCTCTAAATCAGTCTCTGTTCGAAATTTAGAGATGGAAAAAAATTCGTCTCTAATTTGCGTAATTTAAAGCCTTCCTTTAGAGACGGATTCAGAGATGGAATGTTATCCGTCTTTATATCCGTCTCTGTTTTATCTTAAATTTATTTTTCATGAATTTATTGATGAAATTGAGACGGTTTCCTACGTCCGTCGGTGATTCGTCTCAAATCAGAGACGGGTATCATTTCCGTCTCAAATTCCGTCTCTGATTTGAGACGAATTTGTGTCCGTCTCTGATTTTCCGTCTCTGAAACCTTGTTTTCTTGTAGTGATAGTCAACTTTTCACTTTTCTTCCATCAATCTAATCTAAAAAGGCTCTGATTTTTTGTTCTACATCAGACTCAAAGAGTGAAATGATGGTTGAATGATTGCACTATGGAATGTAGTTACCAAAAAAACAAATAGGGAAAATTGTACTTTTGTTCCATATTTTTTACCTTTTCCATTTTGGTCTCATTCGTTATAGGATTTTTACATTGTGTCTCGTAACTTTTAAAGATTTTCACATTTGGTCTTAACCGAATTTTTCATCCAAAAGTTATAGTCAACATTTTGTCCCATTTTTTAGGGAGAATTTGTGCGTGAATGCACTCACACGTGAATTATATTTAATATCATGATATTTTTATTCAATATCGTGTGTCACATACGCACAAAATTCCTCAAAAATACTGATCAAAATGTTGACTAACGAAATTGACCGTTAAATTTTGAATGAAAAATTCGGTTGAAGCCAAATGTGAGAATTTTAAAAGTTACGGGACGGGACACAAAGTGAAAACCTTGTAACAAATGGAACCAATTTTGAAAAGGATCAAACATATGAGACCAAAAATGTGATTTTTTCCAGATAAATATAAGAAAAAATAGAAGTCAATGAAAATTTTGTGCTGAAAATGTTTTTTTTTTTTTTTCTTGAAGTGCTCAAAATGATTTGTAACGCGTGTTTTTTTTTATTTTCTTAGTGACTGGAAAACGAAAATGCAACTTTAAAAACATGCACAACCAAGCATACTCCAATATCCTAATGGCCCAAGTCGTGTCGACTTGTAAACATCAATATACGTACGACATCACTATGTGAATGGAAAAACACTTGTATAAATCGGATCTTAGATTCCACTTGTGAACCATGTTGATATAATTAATACGCATCATTTATTTTTTTCTTTTGAATTACTGAATACACAAAAATTTTGAATAATAGTATTATTTGATTTCCAATTTATATTTTGGAAAATCCCCGTTAAAGGGTACTCGAAATCTTTGGTCACAAAATCCCCCTCGTTCGTATATGTGAACGGGGTTTATTATTTAAGTGAGTTCGACTTGTTCCCGACTAACATAACTGTTAACCGTTAATTACGCTTTTAGGCTATCTCCGATTAAAGGAATTAAACGAATAAAGAACATAAACAATAATGAAGATATAAAAGCAGAGATATGACAATGAATACATAAATATGAGTCAAGAGAAATTTTCGTCATTTATCACATAAAATATGAAATGAATATTACATTATGTGAATTGAGAAAATAAGGGAAGAGATACACTGCCGACATCCACTTTTACCTATCCATGGATACGGCTCAATGATTTATTGGGATATCTCTGAATGCTCACTGTTCCTTCCTTCAATATCCCTTTTCTTCATGAATTGCTGAATTGGTATAAGCAGCAATGTCACCACCTTGTCTTCCTTTGCTTGCTTGAATTTTCAAACAATGGAATTGTCCTTTTTTTTTCTTTTTTTTTTTTAAGCCTTTCTCTCTATGCTTTTGCCATGTATTTTCGGTCCTTCCCCCTCTTTTCCTTCGGCCGAACATGCATATATATAGTGCATGATAGTGGAGTTGCAATTCATTTCCAACTCTTTCAAAAGCTAAAGCTTATCGGCTAAGCAAATATTTTTCCCAACAATATTTGATCTTCATAGTTATCCACGTGGGGAAGAAAAGTCCCCAGTGTCATTTGGCTTCTTAGAAGATAGGTTGAAGTCCCATGCATGGCCTATAATTTGTCCCCAAGTGTCCATTTTGGAGTTTCATGTTTATATCTCTTCTAGAAGTTTATCACCAACTGATTATTGTGAATCATATCAGTTTCTTTTCTAAGCCGAGAATGAGATCGAGCCGTATCCCCTAGCATGAAATATTCGGTTGATTTTTAGGATACAATTTATCTTCCAAGATTTTTATGAATCTTGCTTTTATCACAAGAAGATAGGGTTTGTTTATCTCCAACCATAAATATTTAGCCAATATTTACAATGATATAGTTATTTAATTAATTCAAATGTAAACTTTAATTTATATTCATACCACTAATTAAATAAGATATCACTTAGCTAATATTTGTCAAATTTTTGACATCAACAATTACAAAACAAGTAATGTCTATTAATCACATCCACAAGGTGCACATATGGGGCCCAAGACCCAATTTATATAAGAATTTTCCTGTGAATGGGGTCCAATTTGTCTATATCTATAATGTACGGATACTCATAAAATTGATCCTGTGCAGTATCGTACCCGTATCTAGCACTGATACTCTCGGATACCGTGTCCGGACCATTTTTGAAGTGTCCAAAAATAAAAGGAAAAGAGAAAATTCTGGATACCTTATCCGACACAAAATTTGAAGTATCCGACACATTTTAAATACCAGATAGTATTTTTTAAAATATTTTACAATACATTGTTGGCTAAAATAGGAAAAGAGATAATATTTTCAGTCTTTTGTTAAAAATGAACACATAAAATTTAAATAAATGACAAAAAAATTTACAAAACTAGACAAAATTTTATTTATATCAATGAATTTATCGAATCAGTTTATTTTTACATATTATACATGCATATATATGCACGTATCCTCGGCATGTCGTATCCAAAAATATTGAAAAATTCATATCACCATTCCCGTATTATGTCATATCCGTATCCCAGTATCCGCACCCGTGCAACTTAGGTCTATACCAAACTCCCACTGGGAAAAAGTAGTAGAGATGAAATCGACTTAAATTGGGACCTAAAGAAAAAGTGAATGCGTCCATGATTGAGAAAGAATAAAGCCACAAATTTGTTCTTATCTCATCGAAAAAAATTTACAACCTTTAAATTTAGAGATAATTACTTACGTACCCTTCCTGTCATAGTCCATTACCAAAAATCCTCCTAATTACTTTTTCGAAATTACATAAAATTTCATTCGTACAACTACACAACCCCAATGTATTTATAAATTCTTAGAATTTCACCCTTTGTAAATCTTACAAAATGACCTTTCGAGGAGTCTCATTATAATTTACCAAAATTTAGAAAGATTGGGGGGATTTGTTATAAAGTGGGGGTACGTTTGCACGCAATTCACCCTTAAATTTATTTCTGATCTCTATCAGTAGTTTACCCACTGCACAAGAAGCCATATTGTGTGCACTATATAATTGGTGGTTTTAGTGTGTGTGTGTTTGCGAATTAAGCAGTGAGTAGTGTGATATATATATAGGGAGGGGTATGGAGTATTTACTAATTACGCGCTCTTTGCTATTCTTGATCATAACTTGTACTGCAACTGCTACTGAAAGCATAATTAGCAGACGGGATCTCCTTGGCAATGGGCTTGCATCCACGCCTCCAATGGGGTAATTAAGCTCTTTTTATTATTAAGAGATTTATATTTTAGGTTGTAAGATGGTTTTTTGTTAAGATTATTTAAAGAATTTATGAGCTTATAAGATGTTTTTGTAGCTTATAAAGTCTTAAAAAATAAGAGATTTTCTGACTTATTTTTAAGGGCTTATAAATTTTTGACAACTTATTTTGAAAGGTTATAAACTGTTTAATTATAAGTTAGTATATGTAAGAGCTTATAAGCTCTTAGACAGCTTAAATAGCTTATAAGATTAGTTTTAAGGGGTTTGTAAGTTCTTAAACACCTTATTATAAAATGTTTTATAGAGCTTATAAGCTCAGCCAAATACCGCTAAGTACAAGCATTCTCAACACCTAATATAATAATATGTTTCAGGTGGAATAGTTGGAACCATTTCAACTGTAAGATTGATGAAAATATCATCAAACAAACAGGTAACAACAACGTACTATCATTTCTCTATTTCTTCTTTCAATCTTCCAATTAATACACACTTAATTATTATTAATTTAATTAATTACTTTGCTTCTCAGCTGATTCTCTGGTCTCTACTGGTCTTTCTAAGCTCGGATACAAGTATGTCAACATTGGTACGTTCATTTCTGCCGTCTTACTATTTTTTTAATTTTTAACCTACTTTAAATGTTCAATAATTCTTTTTTTTCTTTTCTTTTGGTGCTGAATACATGTTCAATAATTTACTGACTTATTTTTTTTTATAAATTGGGCATTATTAGATGACTGCTGGGCAGAAATTTCTCGTAATGACAAGGTTGGTTAATTTAATTTTGATGAGAAACTATGAATTAATGTTCTAATCGTTCTTTGTAATTGTATTATCTCATTTATTAATTTAATGGAAATCAATCAAAAATATTGTAATTTCAGGGGGAACTAGTGCCTAAGAAATCTACATTTCCATCGGGTATGAAGGCTTTGGCGGACTATGTTCACAGCAAGGGGCTTAAGTTGGGAATATACTCTGATGCTGGGTAATAATTTCACTGTGTTTCAAGTTTCAACTCATATATATATATACATATATATATATATTATATATCATTTAATTATAAGACTAATTTTATTTTTGCAGTTATTATACATGTAGCAAAAAGATGCCTGGTTCGCTGGGGCACGAGGAACAAGATGCCAAAACCTTTGCTTCATGGGTAATCAAATTAAATTAAATCAGACTTAATTTGTCCTTATTAAAATTAATTCATTCACCTTACAAAATTACTGTGTTATTGTTTCTGTAATTGTCTAAGAAATTAAACTAGGCTATTGTTTCCTCCTGCATCAGGGCATTGATTATTTGAAGTATGACAATTGTAACAATGATGAATCAAGGCCAACCCTTCGGTAATTATAAACTAAACTAAAACATGATTTTAACATTCTTATTTCTTTACATGATTTGATTTCCTATTTAAATTAAATTTTATTTATTCGGGTAATGTATATAATAATTAATGCAGATATCCTGTGATGACGAGAGCTCTGATGAAAGCCGGCCGCCCAATCTTCTTCTCACTATGTGAATGGTGATTATTGATTTTCATTTTAGAATTAGAATTAGAATTTTCTTTTCATTGCAGGGGAGATACTATTATTATTATTATTATTTTGACAGGTTGCCTTTCCTTTTTTTTCCCCCCTGTAGGGGAGATATGCACCCAGCCTTGTGGGGTTATACTGTAGGAAATAGCTGGAGAACCACAAATGATATTTCTGATACATGGGAAAGGTGTGGGTGTGGTCTGACAATATACAATATATATATATATATATATATATATATATCGGGTTTAATGTAATTTACCTCCCTGTGAAATTCGAATATAGCAAACAAACTCCCTATGAAAAAAAAAAAAGCAATTTACCTCCCTGTGTTTTTCAGAATGAAGCAAATTGACTCCCCACGCACGTCACACGCCAAAATCGTGACTTTGTATGTTTTTTTCTTTGTTTAAAGTCCATTTTGCCCTTTTTACTAACTATAAAAAGCCCTACTTAACTGCCATGTTGGAAGGGTCTAGGTTGGTAGGTAATTAGGGCTTTTTATAGTTAGTAAAAAGGGCAAAATGGACTTTAAACAACGAAAAAAACATACAAAGTCATGTTTTTGGCGTGTGACGCGCGTGGGAAGTCATTTTGCTTCATTCTGAAAAACACAGGGAGGTAAATTGTTTTTGTTTTTTTTTTCACAGAGAGTTTTTTGGCTATATACGAATTTCACCGGAGGTAAATTGCATTAAACCCTATACATATATCCATAATTAATGTCATTCTGAATTTATGGAAAATTCTATGTTAGATCAAGTTCAATGGTCCTACTATCTATATCTCTCACACAAAAAGGTGTATTGTGTGCGATCTCTATACACACTTGTGTGAGAGGTAGACACAGAATTCACACTCGAACCATTGGACTCGGTCTGACATAGAATTACCCTGAGTGTGTTCTTGTTAGTTCTAACAACTATGAACAAAATAAATCTGTCTTGTGAATATTTCAGCATGGTGTCTCGAGCAGATCAGAATGAAGTTTATGCAGATTTTGCTAGGCCTGGTGGCTGGAATGGTTGGTATTAGTGTTTCATTAAACATAATCAACATATATACATTGGATTAAAGAAAAATTAAATCAATAATAAGCTCATTGAATCTAATCTCTGATGCTGTTTCAATATAATATAACAGATCCAGACATGCTTGAGGTCGGAAATGGAGGAATGACCAAAGACGAATACATTATTCATTTTAGCATATGGGCCATTTCAAAGGTGCTTCTTATTCTTTTTCAATACTAATACTAGTAATAATGCTTACCCACTTTTTGTATATTATATATTCAGGCTCCACTCCTCATTGGTTGCGATACAAGAAACATAACGAAAGACACGATGGAAATTATAGCGAATAAGGAGGTCATCGCTGTTAACCAAGGTAATATATCCAGAGACGGAGTCAAGGAGGGTTGGTGGTGCCCCTGAATCACGGCTCCGTCCCTGAACGTATATAACTAATTAAATTAATATCCACATAAATTTTGTTGTTGATCTCTTTTCTTGTGCTCAGTAACAATTTAGATTATATATATGTATCAGACAAGCTAGGCGTACAGGCCAAAAAGGTTAGGATGGAAGGTGATTGGGAGGTAATATCAAATTAATTCATACTATTTTGTTTTTATATCATGATCACATTATTGTTATTAAGAATTTGTATGTAATGATAAGGGTACCTACAAATTTAAATAGGTGTGGGCAGGGCCACTTTCGAACTACAGAGTAGCAGTGCTGATTATGAACAGAGGATCTTGGCGTACTGCCATTACTGCTCACTGGGATGATATAGGCATCCCTCCCAACACCTCCGTTGTAGCAAGAGACCTTTGGGAGGTATGTGTGTGTGTGTATATATATATATATATATATTTTATTTTTTTTATTTTTTTTTTGATATTTTTCTTTGTGGTTACAATATGAATATATATACATATATGTATATATCCTTCATAAGAATTATGTATCAATATCCTTAATTAAACATATTTATTTTGGCAGCACAAGACCCTGAAGACGAGATTTGTAGGAAATTTGACGGCAACAGTGGATTCCCATGCTTGCAAGATGTATATATTGAAGCCTGTTTATTGAGGATGTAAAAATCCATGTCATTGTCTAATCTTACAATGATGATCCAATTATTACTAATGAATGTCTGGTCACCTATTAATAATGGGGAATGCATTAATAAGATTTTTATTTTTTTTATGTTGTGGTTGTGGATTCTGGAATCTTGAACTTGTGTTCCTACAAAATTAAAAGAAACTCAATAGTTATAAGTAAAACCTCTATTCAAGAATATTCTATATAACCTTCTTATAGTAATAAGAAATCATGGTCCCAACTCGGGACCAGTTATAAATAAGAATAAACTCTATATTGTAATATTTCATTTTTTTAGGACCATCCTTTAGAAATTTATCTCCATATTGTAATAAAATGACATTAAATTTCAAATATATTTATATAAAATATCTAGAATTATTTAACTATGTTACATTAAACTTAAGATAATATGAAATACTTATCTAAAGTTGTCTGTGACAAATATATTTATATATCAGGATTATGCTAGCATTTATATATGTATAGAAAAAAGAAAACAAACGAGATGACATTTCAAAGATACAACATACATAAGTGAATATTTTAAATACATGGATGATGTACACAGGGATGGAGCCAAGGGGGGGGGGGAGGCTGGAGAGTGCGCTCGCCCCCGTCCCCCCTCAATTTTGAAAACTTATATTTTTTACCTTACAAAATTTTTTATATTTGAATTTCGCCCTTCCTCAAAATCGAAAAATTTCACGCTTTCTCCCTTTTCTTTGAGTTCACCCCTCAAAAACCAAAATCCTTGCTATAACGAAAGAGATATAAGAGTATAAAGTATGTCAAAAGTTATAATTGAACCTAGTTCCTTATTATATTTCCCTCCACAAATATAGCATACCGTACCGAGGAGGCCAAGCCCCCTGCACCCCCCCCCCCCCCTAAACCCTTCACCTATCTGGCAAAAAAAAAGTGTATAGTTATATCACAAAAATCTCTCCCCCCCTGAGTAAAATTTCTGGTTCCATCCCTGGATGTACATACATTTTCTTTACATTTCCTAGATACATACATGAATGAATCTTCTAAATCTAATATATACACAATCCACAATGTACATGCATGATGTAAGTACATTTGTTTTTTTTAAAATTCATAAATTTTATATATTTTAAAAATTCATGTTTTTAAAATATGAAGGGACACATTTCCAAGTGTAATATAATGTACATTAGTTTTTTTTTAAAATTATAATTTTTATTAACCTCTATTTAAGAATAACATGTGGGCTAATTCCACTCATTTTATATCACAAGTATCGAAAGGTTGGACTCAACATATCAGTGGGAGTGAAATGTATAGACTGGTTTAGAAATTGAAGTCCTTGAAGAGGCCATTGAAGCAGTTGAATAGAATACAGTATAATGACATTGAAGGACAGGTGGAATGTGTAAAGCTGGAACTACTAAGTTACAGAGCAACCTTCAATTGGATCCATAGAATGTAGAAATTCAGGAACAAGAAAATGTAGCCAAAGGAAAATTCAAGGAAAAGAGTCTAGCCCTGGATAAATATATGCAACAGAAAGCTAAAGCTCAATGGATTAATATGAGGGATTTGAACACCAAATATTTCCATATGTTTCTTAAAAAGAGACAATATAGGAATAGAGTTGTGAGCATTGAGGATGGGAGGGGCAACTTGTTGACAGACTATAAAGAAGTCACCAATCATTTCATTGCATACTATCAGCAGCTACTGGGCACTTGCAACACAAGGACAAGGGTGGATGAGAGGGTTTTTGAAAATGGTCCTAGACTTTCCACAACCCATCAGTTGGAGTTGTTTAAACCATTTACCAGAGAGGATGTTAAAAAAGCCCTTTTTAGTATCAATAGCAATAAAAGTCCGGGGCCTGATGGCTATGGGAGTGGCTTTTTTAAGACAACATGGGAGATAGTGGGAGAGGATGTTACAGAGGTAGTTCTTGAGTTTTTCAGGCATGGGAAGTTGCTAAAACAACTAAACTGCACATTGTTGGCCCTCATCCCTAAAGTGGACAGTCCTAAATTGGCGAGTGAATTTCGGCCAATAGCTTGTTGCAACACAATCTATAAATGCATTTCAAAGATGATGACAAGTAAATTGGCTCAGATTCGCCCCTTCCTTATTAATGAGAACCAGGGAGCGTTTGTGAAGGACAAAACTATCATTGATAATGTGCTCATCAGTCAAGAATTGATAAGATTATACAATAGAAAAAAATGTATCTCCTAGGTGCTTGATGAAGATAGATATACAAAAAGCATATGATTCAGTGGATTGGCAATTTATTAGAGAAATGTTAGAGGGATACAGATTCCCTCAACTATTTAGTAACTGGGCAATGGAATGCATTCAATCAGTGTCATTCTCCCTTGTGCTCAATGGTGAAACACATGGCTTCTTTCAAGGGAAAAAAAGGATAAGGCAAGGGACCCTATATCCCCTTAGATTTTTGTGTTAGTTATGGAATACCTTACAAGAAGTTTAAAGAGTGCAGCCCAAGCGCCTGGATTTAGATTTCACCCTGCTTGCAAACATCCCAGGCTGACTAACATATGCTTTGCAGATGATCTTATGATCTTCTATAAAGCATCAACAGTTTCTGTGCAAACTATTTGGAGCACTTTCAATGAGTTTTCCAAGACCACTGGACTTTTTGCAAATCCGAATAAATCTAATGTGTTTATACGAGGAGTATCACAGGACGTTAAACAAGAAATACTGGAGATAACAGGATTCAAAGAGGGAGAATTCCCTATCAGGTACTTGGGGGTCCCACTCTCCCCCACCAAGTGGTCAAAAATTGACTGTTATAGTCTGGTTGAAAAACTCACCACCAGGTTGGCAAGATGGGCATCCAGGAATTTGACATATGCAGGAAGGTGTCAGCTAATTAATTCTGTCTTTTTTTCACTACATGTGTATTGGTCTTCCATTTTTGTGTTGCCACAGTCAGTGGTCTGGTTAGTCGAACAAAAGTGCAGGGAGTTTTTGTGGGGAAAATTTGATCAACAAAAGAAAGTGCCACTGATAAGTTGGGATAGAGTCTGCAATAAGAAGAGATATGGAGGCTTGAATATCAAGAGTTGTAAAGTGTGGAATATTGCAGCTGTGGGAAAACAAATATGGGCCTTATCACAGAAAAAGACTCTCTTTGGGTTAAATGGATTGCAAGTGTCTATCTGAAAGATGTGGAGATATGGGACTATCAAATTCCACAAGATTGTAGTTGGGCTTGGAGAAGAATTAACAAAGTGAAGGAAAAGCTTAGAGGAGGGTACTGTTCCAATAAATGGCTTCATACTAAATCAGGTACTTATTCTGTCCAAAGTGCTTATGACTGGATGAGGGGTGATCAGGAGAAGTTTAGGGAAGTACGAGTAGTATGGAATAGATTAAATGTTCCTAAGCATGCTTTCATTAGTTGGTTGGTTGTTCACAAGAGATTGCTCACAAAAGATAGGATGAGTAGATTTAAACAAATTGATGATCAGAGATGTGTCTTGTGTGGTACTGAACCAGAAAATATAGAACATCTATATTTTACTTGTGAATGGGTGCAACATCTCTTGGCCTACACTATGCAGTGGCTTAAGGTTGTAATTGTCCAAGCGATTTTGAGAGATGGAAACGCTGGTTATCTTATGCATTCAAAAGCTGGAAGTTTAAGCAAGATATTATTATAGCTGGTTTTGCAGGTGTTATGTACAAGATTTGGGAGGAAAGAAACTCTCGCGTATTCACTCAGGTGGCCAAAGATTGGAGAGCAATTTTTGAGAATTTGAAGTATGAATTGAGTCTGAGGTATGCAGGATACACAGGGAAGAGACAAAAGGATAGAGATAGAAGATACTTGGAGGAAATTCTAAAGGCATAGCAAAGGAGTATAATGGCTTACAATTTATTAGGTTGATGATTTGTTCAAGAACAGTAGTATAGTGGTGTAACACACATAATTTTTTTGTAAATGTGTGTTTGGATGAGTTATACATGGGTTTGTTGGTAATAAAGTCATTACTTTACACCAAAAAAAAAAAGAACCTCCCTATAGTCCGGTTCCGAGGATATTACTGTATAGAGGTTTTATTGTAGTTTCAAGACATTAGTTGATGAATAAACAATACTTAAATCAAATTCAATGTAAAATTATTAAAGTTCACTACATGCATACAACCTTTGGTTGTCATGAATTTAGGAATATTTAAGTTTTCGGAGTTGTGACAAAGTTGATATCTTAAATTGTGACAGTCTCCCTACATACAGGTGCTACCGACTTTGTCTCGGAACTAGCTTTGATTTGGTAAGTCTCTTGTAACTCCAAGTTGATTAAAAGTTTTGGCCATTTTAAGTTTTACCGACAAATCACTCGTTTTGACTTTGTCTTGTGGCGATGTCAAGGATAAGATTCGGTAGTTGGTTGTTTTTTTTTTTTTTGTTTTTTTTTGCAAATGCCAATAATCCTTTTTTTTTATATGCATAATACAAGATTTTTATCCATTTAATTATTATACACTCTTAACACAATTTCACTCAATTTAGAAGCTTTGCTACGAATATCGCTTTCACAATTGAGTATCACCCTAAGCTTCTATTCAATGGCTAAAACAAGACTATTCCAAACTATGCGCTATTATTCAGGATCAAGGATTTTGGTGAAGAAAAGACAACAATAGAGAAAGAAAAAACAAAATCAAAGACATCCAAAATTTTAAACTTTGTTTGGTTGTCTAGAGAAAACTGTTAGATGAATATTTTCTGTTATCATTCATTATTTGTATTTAGCCTAGGATCTCTCTTATTTCCTTGTATATTGTTAGGGTATGTCTTTTCATATATTTTGTATGTAGATAGGATATCCTTTGTATCTTTATATATTCTTACGTATAATGAGAATCACATTTAAGGGGGATTAATATAATCCTACATGGTATTAGACACCAGGAAAATATCTCCCTCCCTCTAGCCGACCCCCTCGGCGATCATCTTCTTCACCAAATACAGCCTCTTGCCGTCCACCACCTCTTCCTTTTGGAGGCTGCCGTCTCTTCCTCTTGCATGTGCTATTTTGGTTTTATTTTTTTTCAGGATCGTTTCACGCTGCTGCGCCGTTCTTCTCGTTGTCACCATTGTTCTCTCCTCTCTTCTCTACGTAAGTTTATCTTTCTCTTTCTCCCATGGCTCAACCCATCCATCACCCGGCGTATGCCCTATCTAATGTCTCCCACATTATGCCGTTTCAATTAAGTCCCATTGAATCTCGTTATGATCAATGGCTCAAGATGTTTCTCGCTATTTGCATAGGTCATATGGTTGAAAATTTTGTCCTTAAAGCTCCCACCCCAGAAAATGTTACTAATTCAACATGGATTCGTTTGGATGCCAAGGTTCGCTCTTGGCTTTTCTCTTCTCTTTCTCATGATCTTGTTTCCACCGTAGTTAAAAATGGTAATCATGCTCGTGATATATGACTCAATATTGAATTTTTTTTCAAGATAATAAAGTAGCCCGCTCAATTCAACTCGAAGAGCAATTTCATACACTTAAAAAGGGTTCATTAACCATTCATGATTATTGTCGCAAGTTAAAAGAAATTTCTGATAATCTAAGTGAGGTGGAAAACTCTATTTGTGGCAAAGTTCTCGTTCTTCAAACATTAGCCGGTTTACCTGAATCTTTCAAAAATGTGGCGACTGTTATTACACACACTCAACCCTTTCCGTCGTTTGCTACTGTCCGATCCATGTTACAATTGGAAGAAAATCAACATCTTAAAAATACTCCTCCCAACTCTATTGATTCGAACACGGCTTTATATGCTCATCCACCCCTCCCCATAATAATTTCTCTCATAAGAACAATGGTGGTCAAGGCCGTGGTCGCGGTCGTGGTTACAATCATGGAAGAAGTAACAACAGTAATAGTGCACCGGGAATTTTAGGTGCTGCCCCCCCCCCCCCCATGTCGTCTATCAAATTTCAACCCCTTTTGGTGTATTTCTAGTGTAAAGAATTGCAAATTCATCTTCACATTCTATTGCGTTAGCCCAATGGACACGTCCGCCTGGTCCTACTGCATTTCTGGTGGCCCAACTCCCTTCGGCCTAATTCCAAAATTCCCCTTAGTATCCTCCAGTTGGACCATATAACTCCTATTCTCCAGCGGCCCAGTTTCTGCCTCACACAACCGCTGCTCCAACCACTTCACCTTGGCGCACTTCAGCGGCCCACCACTTGCCCCAACCAGCTGCTCCATCCACTCATCAAGGTGCCCATATTCTGCCCCAAACAGCCGCTCCCACCCACCAGCAGCCCACGGATATTTCTCAATTATTTCAAACTATAACACTTCAAAATCTGGACGCAAATTGGTATATGGACACCGGAGCCACTGCTCACATGTCCTCCTCCACAGGTATGCTAAATTCATTTAAAAATTGTGATTCCAAATTGATTATGGTTGGTAATGGTGCATGTATTCCGGTTAATATTATAGGCTCCTCTATTTTATCTACTTATCCCCGGTCTCTTGTTTTAGATAATATTCTTGTTAGTCCTCACATTGTTAAAAATCTTATTTCAGTTCGTCAATTTACCAAGCAAAATTCTTGTTCTATTGAGTTTAACCCGTTGGTTTCTCTGTGAAGGACCTGCAGACCCAAACTCTTCTCTTCCACAGTGATAGGTCCGGGGAAATCTATCCTTTCGCTTTCTCTTCCGCCTCACATCACTCTATCTTCCGCTGCTATTGATGATGTTACTTGGCACCGTCGTCTTGGGCATCCCGGAGCTGCTGTTCTATCTTTCTTAAGTTCAAATATATTTATTCCTTGTAATAAAATTTCAGACAATTTATGTCATGCTTGTCAATTGGGCAAGCACCGTAGACTTCCATTTTCATTATCTACGAATAATCTTGTTGCACCTTTTCAAATAGTTCACTCGGATTTATGGACATCTCCAGTAGCTAGTCTTAGTGGTTTTTGTTACTATGTTTTATTTTTAGACGACTTCTCTCATTTTCTTTGGGTTTTTCCTTTACGTCAAAAGTTTGAAGTTTTTCATGTGTTTCTTAATTTTCGTAATTATGTTAAAAATCAATTTAAAATGGATATCCAACAATTTCAATGTGATAACGGTCGAGAATTTGATCAAAAACCTTTTCATGATTTATTTACCGCCAATGGTATCGTCTTTCAATTTTCTTATCCTCACACGTCTCAGCAAAATGGCAAAGCCGAGCGAATTATCCAAACCACAAATAACATTCTCCGCTCTTTCCTCTTTCAAGCTGGCCTCCCCTCCACATTTTGGGTCGAATCACTCCACATGGCGGTTCATCTACTAAACCTTCTTCCCACCAAAACTCTTTCTTTTAAAACTCCTTTTGAAGCACTTTTTCAAACTCCTCCAAAGTATTTCGCATTTTTGGCTGTCTGTGTTATCCTAACCTTTCTTCCATTGCCCCTCATAAATTAGCTCCTCGTTCTTCATCATGTGTATTCCTCGGCTATCCGTCTAATCACTGAGGCTTTTGGTTCCTAGACCTCTCCTCCAACTGTGTCATTATCTCCCGACACGTCCTCTTCAATGAATCAATCTTTCCTTACTCCTCTATAACACCACCTAACCTTAAGTCCTATGAGTTTCTTCTTCCCCCCGACAAACCCCCAATTGTTGTTAGTCACTCTCTTGTCCCATCCACTCTTCCTCTAGTGTCTCCAAGTGCAGCTACCCCGTCCCCTATATCCACCTCCTCTCATCCAATGATCACTCGCCAAAAGTCTGGTATTACAAAACCCAAACAAATACTTAATCTCTCTGCTTCTACCTCTTCCCTTTCTCCTCTTCCTCGTACCTCAGCTCAAGCTTTAAAAGATGCCAATTGGAAATCAGCTATGATTGCTGAACTTTCGGCACTTTTTCAAAATGACACTTGGACTCTTATTCCATGTCCTCCCAATACCAATATCGTCAACTCGAAATGGATTTTTCATCACAAAATTAATGCCGATTGGTCCCTCGAACGCTATAAGGCGCGTCTAGTTGCTCAGGGTTACACACAACAACCCGGCCTCGATTATAAGGAAACCTTCAATCCCGTAGTCAAACCTGCCACTATTCATACTGTCCTTAGTCTTGATCTCTCTCGGTCTAGGCCCATTCATCAGCTTGACGTGAAAAATGCTTTTCTCCATGGTCACTTGTCTGAAACGGTTTACATAAAGCAACCACCGGGCTTCACTGATAACTCCTTTCCTAATCATGTCTGGCTCTTGAAGAAAGCATTATATAATCTTAAACAGGCGCCACGTGCTTGGCATCATTTTGCGACCTATTTTTCTTTGATAAGGTTCATCTATAGTAAGGCCGACACCTCTCTTTTCATCTATATTCACGGTCGTGACACAACCTTCCTCCTTCTCTATGTCGATGATATTTTTCTTACTACTTCGTCTTCGTCTCTTCTTGCACACCTTACTCGTCTTCTCTCCAATGAATTTTCCATGACTGATCTCGGTCCCCTTCACTACTTTCTTGGAATCGTCTAGTCTCTTTCTCTCACAGGAACAATTCGCCTCCTCTATTCTTGATCATGCATCCATGCAAAATTGTAATCCTTACCTCACTCTAGTCGATACAAACTCCAAGCTCTTTGGCACCTCTAGCCTTCCCGTTTTCGATCCTACCCTATAATGAAGCTTAGTTGGAGCTCTACAGTATCTTACCTTTACTCGTCTGGATATGGCGTATGCGGTTCAACAAATTTGCTTGTTCATCTCGCGAGTCTCATCTTCATGCTCTTAAGCGTATTCTTCGCTATTTAAAAGGCACTATCTCTCATGGTCTTATTCTTCACCCCTCGTCTACTGATACTCTTCTACTTACTCTGATGCTGATTGTGCTGGTTGTCCCGATACTCATCGTTCTACTTCTGGTTATTGTGTATTCTTAGGTTTCAATCTCATCTCTTGGTCTTCTAAACGTCAACCAACTGTCTCTAGATCTAGTGCCGAATCTGAATATCATGTTGTTGCTAATGCAGTGGCTGAAACGTGATGGCTTCGCAATCTTCTTCTTGAATTGCATTCTCCTCTTCTTAAGTCTACCATAGTTTATTGTGATAATATTAGTTCTGTGTATTTATGTTCTAATCCGATTCAGCACCAACATACCAAACATATTGAATTGGATTTACATTTTGTTCGTGAAAAAGTTGCTTGAGGGGAGTTACGTGTGTTGCATGTACCTTCCCATTATCATTTTGCCGATGTTTTTACGAAGGGTCTTCCCTCGCCATTATTTACTGACTTTCGTACCAGTCTCGGCATTCGGGAACCTCCAGCTTCGACTGGGGGAGGGGGGGTGTTAAACGATTTTTTTCTTTTATCATTCTTTATTTATATTTAGCCTAGGATCTCTCTTATTTCCTTGTATATTGTTAGGGTATGTCTTTTCATATATTTTGTATGTAGATAGGATATCTTTTGTATCTCTATATATTCTTACGTATAATGAGAATCACATTCAAGGGGGATTAATATAATCCTATAAAAACTTATGGCAAACTCCAAGGAAAATGACAAAAAAAAAAGTGTTATGAATGGTCTGAGTGACTAGAGGTGGCAAACGGGTGCGTGGGTCATGTCGGGTTTGGGTCTGGTCCAAGTGGATCGATTCCAAAATGGGTCGGTTCTATGTCCGGTTGGGTTGGGTCGACTGGATCCTACAAAAGCCCAAGGTGAACCCAAAAAGGACCCATGGTGAAACCAAAACAAAATTCAAAACTCCAAAGGAAGCCTAAAAGTTGCATAAAAAAGGTCAAATATACTTTTATATAAACTACTAAAATGCTTGTGCATTCCCACGTGGAAACCATTTTCATACAATAAAAGATTTTGAAATATTAAGAAGTAATTTTGGAATAACATAGAACTTATAATATTTCATTTAGTAATTTCAAGTATTATCAATCTTGTTTAATTTATTTGCTACGACTAACATAGTTAAGAAGACCATGTGAAAAAAATTGATTTTATTTAGTTAATTTATATCTATTTAGTCAATATTGCTCTAAAATATGTTAGACGATATCAACGACATTTTGAATAGAATACTTTGTATAATTTATTAATGTGGACATGCTCTTTTGTATATTAAATGCTCCTTGATTGTAGATCTATAAAAAGAGAAAGGAGTTGATGAAGGCCCTCCAAATTTGATAAAGACACTCCAATTCCATTTAAATTCACAATATGGACAAAATACCTTTTAGCCTATTACACATGTAATTCTTATCATTTTATTTGACAAACTAATTTTATAACATCCAGTAATTTTCTAATTAAATTATAGAAATAAGTATTTTATTAATTCGATAGTTTATAATTTTCAATATAAAATGATTGATAATTACCATGGACAAGAAAATGAAAAAAAATTCAACGCGAATTTCGTTGGTACATTTCAAGCCTAATATACGACCCAAACGGATCAAACCAAAACCCAATAAATAAGAATATAGACAGGACTTGACCATGTCAAGCTGCCTACGTATCTAATTAAATATGATCAAGTTTATACACAGTTCGAATTACTAATAAACGATTATCTTAATTTACTTCGTAGAGGTAAACTTACGCTACATAGACAGACAAATACGAAGTAAAATGAGAGAGTTTGGTGAGAAAATAATACGCTGGTCTCTCCCAAATGAAGTGGAGGGGGTATTTATAGCTAGAGTCGGCCATTGTTCATGACGCAACATCAGGGCAAATCAGACTGTGAGCTGTGGCACTCATTTGATAGTCAATATTATCCTGGTCTTCAAGTCGTTCGGTCGGGTCGGATCGTGACCCGACCCTGCTAGATTAAAAAGACGCAATCCCCTGGTAATTTTGTAGATAATTAGACCTCCAGTGGTATTTTGGGCATTTGCTTCGTATTTTGGATTTCATGCTTTTCTGTAGATATTTCAAAACATCATTTACTATGAATACAAATTGGGCTTGTTTGACACCTCTATATCAAACAAATAACTCTAAAAGAGATGCAGCACGTCAAATAACTCTAAAAGAGGATTTGAGAGTCTGATATCATAACCATGGTGGCCTGAATAGATCACCTCAAAGTTGGTTGTGTCCTAATAAGTCAAAGGAAATTAAGACCCCTAATGTTGCCTATAAGTCTTAACATCAAATTAAGACGCCTAATGTTGCCTATAAGTCTTAACATAAATGTACTCATTGCAACCAAACTGACCACACAAAATGTTGTAATTTTGGACTTATGGGCTATCTGAAATGATGGTATCATAGCCGTTCCCGGAGTTCATTATTGATAAAATTCTCTTTTATAAAGGAAAATTTTAATAATAGTCCCATGGATAGTGTCAGTTGCATTTTAATTCTCATTGTTTACAAAGTTACAAAATTTATCCCATAACATGTATTTTTAGTCTCAACCGTTAAATAATGAATTGGAACCATTAGTTTGATCACGTATTTTGCATGTGATCAGTAATAAAATTAATGTTGAGTCATTACACGCACGAAATTCCATCCTGTTTTTACCGGTTGGGACCAAAATTGCAACAAAATGAACCTTTGAGACTACTTTTACAAGTTTGTAAATAATGAGACTATATTATAACAAATCCTATCCTATAAGACTGATATTGCAATTATCCCTTTTACAAAAAAATAAAAATAAAAATTAGTCAGAGAAGTACCTAACTATTGTGGGAAAAAAAAGATCAATATGAACTCCATAAAAAATTATTAAGCTATTAAGGGGATATGGAGGTAAACTATTAATTCATTTCAAATGTTTCTTAATGAAATAATTTTGCAAATATCATTAAAAATAATAATTCGTATTTATTTTTTTGCTAAATCTAATAAATCACATTATGAAACAAAGAAGTTGGATGCGTGGAGTGAGAATAGCTCATTGTTTTCCACCATTTTAATTTCCTCAAGAAATGATGAGGAAAAGGAATTTTTTTCAAATTAACATTAAATAGTGTCTTTTATTTTCTTTCCTTTTTTATTTCCTCTAGTAGCCAAATAATGGAAAATGATATTCCTTATTGATGTGTGTGGGTTTCACATCAATAACAATATACAATATAATATATGAAAATATATTATAAAGCACGAATATAATGTTAATGAACACAAGATATACGTGGTTCGGTCCAAAATCAGACCTACGTCCACGGGGCTAAAGAGTTCGATTCTTTATTCATTGTTGGAGTTGATATTTATACAAGAATTTGATAGGGGGTCTAAAAGGGTAAGTCAACTATACTAATTATACATTTGCTGGTAGAAATTAGTCATAATCTATCTATATTGGGATATAATCAATTGGGTATAAATGGTAAAGATATAAAATCGCCGGCTTGATCTCCGTAGGTCTATATATGGTGAAGTTGGTGATTGATTAGATCTTGTCTCCAGACTGTCCATCATTCGCGTTGCCCTACCTATGCAGGTCGGGTCATCAGGGCCTCCAGCTAAACATGTCCGAATATAATATCTTCTAGAAGGATCCAAGTCCATAAAACCATTGGGCTTGGGCCCATAAGGTATTGGACTACCCAGCTTGTCCCAGAGACGGATTTCTACCCACATCAGTAGTCCTCCCCAACTCTAAAGTTTGACGAGGTCAAGCTGTAAGAGTTGAAAAGAAATAAGTGATATGGGTCGAGCTGATAAGACTCCGCGAGTGCGGATAAAAAAACATGATGCAAAGCCAATGCTGAAAGAATCTCCAATTTGCCTAGGTGTAGCAACCTGATCTGAGGAGCTCTTGGAAGCACTCCTGCGTAGGTCTGGAAGAAACCCTAAACTTGAGTTGACGGGTCGATTGGACTTCTCCATACTTCTGTAGTTATTGCCTTGGATTTTGAGAAAGCTGCGCCACCATTATGACCTCATTAGTTGGTGCCGCCACAACTGCACGTAGATATGTGCTGATGCTTGACACGTGTACGGCTGGTAAAAGAGCCCGCCTCTTTCCTTGTAAGTTTTTTTTATTTTTTTATTTTTTAAAAAGGTAACTTGCAAAAACTAACGATTTTGTTTCCTTATTTCAGTTTTTCGCTTAGCATTAAAAATCAGAAAACCTATTCCCTTCATCCTTCTCGCGATTTATCGTCTCCAGCAGTGGTTACTCCACGTTCATCGCTCCACTTCTAGGTAATGCGTGTTTTTCTCCCCTTCTTATGCTCTGTTCATCTGTATATTTGTTTGTGTGTTGTGTTTTTTTGAGAAAAAAATCCCAAAATCTGTTGTTGTTGTTGCCTTTGTCTTTTTTCTTTTCGTGTGTAATCATGTCCAATAGCCTTGGTTCTGACTCCCAAAATCGGGATGAGCCCCATAATTTGTTGGAACCTGCTTCTGATTCTAAGAATAAAATCACTTCTTTTGTGCGTGACTTGTATAGTTCCACCCATGCTTCCGAGGGTGAGAAAATATTTATTATCGAGTCTTCTGATACGGAGTCCGATGGGCGTAATACCACCATCCTCTCCTCCCCTTCGCAAGGTGATAATCCAGGGGGTAGTCGAGTTGGAGCCCTAGATGTTTTAGGAGCCCTTCAATCTCGTTTTACTTTGCAACAGGAACGAAAATACGCCAATTGTATGGCATATCTGAGAGGTACCAAATAGTGGTCCCAACTGCGCAGGATAGGCCTCATCATCCTCCCTTGGGTTACACTTGCTTCTACGTTGCCCAACTTTAGGCGGGTTTGCGTTTCCCCATTCCTCGTCTTTTCATTGAAATAGCTAATAGATATCGCATCCCTTTGAACCAGTTCGCTCCAAATGTTATTCGTATGATAGCTAGCTTTGCCGTTCTTCTTCACCACCAAGGCCACCCAGCCACGACCGACCTTTTTTATTCTTTGTTTCTACCTCGCTCTATCTCTACAAAGAGTGGCATCTTTTACCTTACCTCTCGAGGTCCGGCAATCTTCTTGGCTACCCATCTTACCGAGAAGACATGGAAATACAATTATTTTTTCATTGCCCCGTCTCCAGGTGAGGTTTGGAATTTTAATCATGAGTTTTTGGAGAAAGTGGATGGCACCAATCCTTAACCTCCCCGAAATTTGTCTTCACACCACCAGCAGCTTGTGCATTATGTGAATTTTACCCCTCGTCATGTGGGTAAGCTTGTTGATGATCGTTTGTTGTACAACATCAATTTCAACCCTGTTGGGGCGGATCTGCAGGGTGAAACCCTAGGTAGTACTTATGTGCATTTTTGTATATGCTTATGAAGTGGTCTCCAGGTTGATATTTTTGTATCTTAATGTTGCTTGCTTTTTATTTGTTTTGCAGAAGAGTTAATGAATGCCTCCCAAGCTAAGGATGCTTTCAAGCGCAGGAAGAAGCCCCCTCCAGCTTCGAAGCTTCTTTGCCACCTCCTCCTCCAGGTGTGCCACCACAGGTGGCACAGTCTCTAGCTACCCCCTCTAGCAGCTATGTCCTCACCTTCTCTTGGTCAGAGGGATGGGTCTCATTCCCGCTGAGACCCAACTTTGGCCTTGGAAATAACCTCCGGGAGAAGGCTTGTAGCTTCAGAAACTTCTTTGGACACTCGACTAGCTAAGCGCAGCAACTCATGCATAGCTATTAAAGAGCTTATGCCTGACCTGCAGATTAAGACCACAGATCCTCCGGCTTCCAGGACCTGATTTAGAGCTCAAGATCCCACTCCTCTTTCTGCTTTGAAGATCAATGATATCTCCATGATGTTGGATTTTCTTCAGAGGCTGCCTAACTCTCTCGACCATCACTACCTGAAGAGCTTGACTCCACCGGAGGCTACCAAGGTTGCGCTGCTTCTTCTCCCCAAGGTAAGCTTTGTATAACTTTTGCTTCTTTGCTTTTATAATTTTCCAGTATAAATATTTTACATGTTTGTTATGATAGTTGAGGAATGATCCAATCATTCGATTTCGTTTGGGCTACAAAGTGAGCCACGTGACTGGCTAGGTGTTACCCACTTCCTTTGGATTCTTCTCATTGCCAAACGAAACGAACCTAAAGAGTCGCGCTAAAGGATTGATAAAGAAAAATGAAAGGATTTTCTATTTTATTTTGGGAGATTTAATTTATTGGATAAATTATATAATTAATTAATTACTCATTGGATGAGATGATTAATTATAAAGATAAGATTAATTATTAATTAATTTCTTAAGAAAATAAATTAATGAATTAATTTATCTAATTAATTTGGTTATTTAATTTATTTATTTATTTATTGAATATAATAAATTATTAATTAAATAGATAATTAATTAAAACAAAAGGAAGTATGGGGCCTAGATGGGGCGTCCATTTGGACGCCTACTAGGGTTAAGTTGGGCGTCCATTAGGATGCCCAACAAGGACTCTTTTTGTTTGTCTTGGTCAATAAATCAAGTGCTAATAAAAGGACTCCTTGACCTAAACAAGACACAAGCAATCTCATAACTCTCCTAAAAAGAAAAAGAAAAACTCCTCCCTCTCTCTTAGATACACTAGCCATCGACCTCCAAGGGAAAAAGAGGGATTTTTCGTCTAATCAATCCGCGTGATAATTTAGAGGCAACGTACGTTCGTTGTTCGGATCAAGAGTTCAAGAAAGGATCAAGGATTCGTGAAGATTGGATTGCACGTGTTCTTGAAGTCTTCAAGCCTACAAGGTTCAAATTTTTTAAGGAGGAATTGAGTCTTCAACCACTTCACTTCAACGGGTAAGTAATTATTCATTTTCGTTATTAATTGATTCGACTATGCAAACAGAGAATTCACTTTGGATTATTTATTTATTTTAAACTTCCGCTGCGTAATTTGATTTTTTGCAAAACCCAACACAAGTCATGATAATGATTTTTAGAGATAAAGTAGACACCCCCAACCTATGGGGGTTGTGCACTTTGCCCTCCAACCTATCAAAATGTGCACCTAACATCTTGACCCTTGACGAACGTTGCATTTAACCCCATTCAGCAAAATTTTAGGGAATATTAATTCCCTCATTATCCGGCGCATGATACATACATGATATTTGTAAAGTGTTACACACTCCATAAGATAAGCGTTTGTCTGCTGTTATCCCAATTTTTTTTATTTCTTTTTATTCTTCATTTTTTAAATTCAGATGTTCACAATTTTTCAAAGAGAAACACAAAATCAGAAGAAAAACGTCCGAAAAACATAAAAAGAACATAACAATAAAAAGAAACTTTCAGAAAAATAAATCAAACACAAAATTAGCAAAATCCAGAAAATTTAAAACAGAAGAAATCGAAAAAATCTAGAAAAAAAATTAAAAAAAAATCAACTAAATTTATGAAAAACTCAGGAAAAAGATTAGATGAAAAATAATTAAATATGAAAATAAAAATTGGGTTTTTAATTTTTTAGTTTTATCTAATTTTGCTTTCATTTTTTTAAATTTATAATATATTTTCTTCTGATTCTTCTATTTTCTGAATTTTTCAGAAATTTATTCAATATTCTTTTTTTTTCTGAATTTCCTGATATCTTTTGTTTTATTTTCTAAAATTTTCAGAATTTTGATGTTTTTAATGAATTTTTCCTTTTTTATGTTTTTCGGATTTCTTTTCTTAATTCTCTTTCTTTTTGGAATCACATGAACATTTGAATTTAAAAAAGGAAGATCTTAAAAAATGAAAGAAATTTGGGATCAAAGCCGACAACCCCCTATCCTATGGGGTGTGTAGCATTTTGTCTCCTGAGTGACGACTTTACTTTTAATAATATCATATGTATGTCACATACTCCGGATAATAAGGGAATATTCCCTGAGATTTTGTCGGATGGGGTTAAATGCAACACTCACCAAAGGTAAAAGTGTTGGGTGCACATTTTGATAAGTTTGGGGGCAAAGTGCACAACCCCGCATAGTTTGGGTGTATCTGCTTTTATCCTTATTTTTATTTCGCCATAGTATTAATTTTTAATGACAAGAAATGTTTTTATATTGTCATTGCTGACAATTGACACATACAAGTATAATGATTAATGATATATACTGTCAAGTGGATTTGTTGTTGATGAATTTTCAGTATAAGTGTTTCACTGATTATCGATAATGACAATTCTATAAACAATATATATATATATATAATTAATTGTTAATAATGACAATTGTTACGAAATTTTGAACTTATTAATCATTTTTATGACAAAATAAAAACTTTTGTCATTTAACGCATCTAATTAATGACAACTGCTCGAGGGTCACATCGTGTTTTATCACTTTTTTTTTAATGACATATAGAGTTAACTTCATGACACAAATATTGTAACAATGACCAATATTGTAATATTTCATAACAATTATCATATTTGTGTTATTAATTAGCAATTGACAACCGGAACGCATCTTCTATCCCACAATGGTGTGCTATAATGGTGTCACATCATTGTGGGATTGACAAGTATCCATTTAAAAAAAACTGTTAATAATAATTCAAATTAAGTGGACACTTGTCCATCTCACAATGATGTGACACCATTGTGGGATAGAAAATTCGCTTCTGTTTACAAGGAATGGTTTTTGCTATTGAGTTTGTAGAACTCATTAATGGTAAAATAAAAACTATTGTTGATATTTAAAACATCATAGACCATCATGATATTATCTTAATATTGTGCCTATAGTGGCGTACGTACGGCTCGTAGTTGTGATATGTTTGATTTAATTTACATGTTTCTGTTATCTATTAGATAGATAGTGTAACTTGATATTCAAGTGATGATCAATTTGAGTTTTTAAAGCATTTTGTTGCGAATGTAGATGAAATGACAGAATCACGTTTTCTTTTTGTTCCTTTTTATAATTTATTAGTATTCATTGTTAGCATCATTATTTGATATAGAAAATTGTGGTTTGACAAGGACTAACCACACTACCAATAACACTTATGGGACGCAGCACCTTATGCTGATTATGGATGATTTTTATGTGCTAAATGTATAAGAAAATAGGTTACGCATTTGTTAACATTTATATTTTGTGATTAAGTGGTAAACATTTAATTTTAACGATTGGTATCAGAGCAAGGTCATTGGCTCGAGTCTGTCAGGCTGGTGATGAGGATAATTGTTGGCATCTATTGTGAGACCGTTCCTTGACATGAAAGAATGTTAATAGCCTTTGACTAACCGTCTGAAACATTATTTTTAAGGGGAAGTCACCTCAGACTGATCATCGTATGAGACAGAGTTTGTGTTGCCAAATATATAATGAAACAAAGTTGTGCCTCTTCTAACAAATGTAGCTAGCTTTGACTAAGTGACAAGCGCTTAATCCCAATATATATTTTTCTTTCTTTGTAATACGGTTCTAAGCTCTTGTTTAGATAATTAAGAGGGTAAAATAATAAACACTAGTAGGATTAGTTTGACGTGTGATGCTTCAGCACATAAAATTATAAATAAAATGAAAAAAACGCCCTGCCAAATACAAAATTATCCTCCCCTATAAATGAAATACCTATTTTACCCGTTCCTTTTTTCTATTTTACTTGCATAGTTATTCTAAATTTGAGAGAATCGAACTAATATATTTTCAGCAATGCAATTAACCACCTCAATTCCATTTCAAAATCTTGAGTTCGAACCCGATAATCATGAACTATAAATTTTCAGGTGTTAAAATATATATTCACATGAAAAAAGGAGATATCCCATAACAATGTTGGTCCTGAAAAAATTAGTAATATATAGACAAATTGAAAAGGGTTAATTACACTTACTATATCTCTTATTTAGTGTAATTACATTTCAATCCGCTTATTGTTGGCCCATAACAAACACCTCATCTTATAATAAAACATTACATTCAAACCCCTATAAATAAATTTATCCAAAATATACTTTTTTAATTCTTCTTTTTTGTTATAAACCTTATATGTGTGTGTGTATGTATGTGTATATATATATATATATATATATATTTGTTTTCCATTTTCTAAAAAAAGGTTCAAATTGGCAAAAATTCGAATTTACACTTCATTATCAAAGATGTTAACAAATTTTTAACGAAATCCTTAATTTAAAACTAAATTGAAAGTTACAATCACATCCTCTTTAATATAAAAATATACATTCGTTCCTTCAAGGGCAAAATAGAAAATTTAGAAAATATTTTTCGATGATGTCGGCAAATTCTATTAGTTTTCTAATGGAATTGGGCGATTGTAAGGTTATACTATAATAGGTAGGTATTTGTTATGTGCTCAAAATAAGTGAACTAGATTGTAATTATATTAAATAAGAGGGATAGTTAGTGTAATTATTTCAAATGGAAAAGCCAAAATCTAGTGGAATAGTGAGATGGATATACAAAATAAATCCATTTGATAATGATGATGATTTCTGAAAAGAGTGGGGTTTGGCAAATATAATATTATCCACATACCAAAAAGTAAACAATAAATGAAAATAAAGTAAAGTAAAGGTTGGGAGATTTTTGTTTTATAATTATGGAAAAAAAGATTATATAATCATTTTTATTTTTAATTTTTTCCTTGCAGGGGTTTTTAGAAAATGAGAAATGGAGCACGCTTGGAGTTGGGATTGGGGCGGTTATTGAATCACAGGGCTGGTCGGCAGAATTTCTATTGGTTTTATTTCAAGTGGATCATGGGACCCTCCTACTCCTTTTTTTTTTGGTTACAAAAAAAAAATAAAAATAAACATTATGACAAAAATGATACTCCTACTCCTACTCCTACTCCTACTTCCACTCCCTCATACAACATTATGACAAAAATATATCAAAAAAAATTTCATTATTATCAATTATCATCATTACAAAATTATGCATTGACAACGTAGAAAGTTTCTAAGCTTATTGCTATTATCAATTTTACGAGAATCCATATTCTCATAATTTATTATGCAACAATTCAGTTAAACCCACCCTAACTCTAGTAAAACGCACCAACAATTATAATTTGTAGACAATTGATCTAGCACGGATTTTTTCCCGCACTATTACAGTCAAGATAACCTCGAATACGTACCAATTGAATTATAGACTGCGTTCGGATGATATAGAGCTGCCTACGTACCTTTTCAGGATCAAGTCTAAACGTAGTTCAAGTAAAAATGTTGGATTCGTTATGGTTCGAATATCGAGGAACTCTCTTATTTGTATTCTAGGATCGTACTCTCAAGTCTCCGAATAATCCGAGCAATACGATAGATGGTTCGTAATATTTATTGCTCCAATTATCCGTCCTCCAATCTTCATAAATGACAGTATTTATAGAATTTCCATTCAGTACTGTAGAGCGAATGACCGACAAGACGTCTTGCTTGCGGATCCCTTACACATGTGTTTGATGGGTGGCACAGATTCGACGTTCACCGGGTCGGGTCATGAACCGACCCTACCCGAATAATAATAACACGCGGATCTTGGAGTATAATGGTAAAAACTCTATCATAGGGGCCGGACATAAACCCACCTCGTTTCCTCGTATACGAGGCAATATTTTAGTCTAACGACCCAATGAATACGAGGTGACGAATATTAAATCTCCAAGTAGTATTTTGGTACATCATTAAGTCCCCCACTTCGTGAGTGATGGGGAAATTGATTTCAATTCCTTGACCCATGACTGTCGAAGTACAATTTAATGCAACTGTAACTTTTTTTGGGCATTTATTTCCTTGTTTTTATCTTAAATTATAATTCATCCCCTACAATAATTACATTGCAACAGTTTTTTGTCATTAATTCTGACACGCCGTTTCCCGAGAGACATGCCTGATCTGTCGCTCAGTCCTTTCGAATTCCGAGAGACGCAAGTTGAATTCGAAACGTCATGTCTCTCCACCGATGGATACAACTTTTAACTAGTTGACACGGACCGTTGATTTCAAATCTCCCTTCATATATATAGGACTTACCCTTCATTTTTGAATTTTTACTTTCCACAAGCCTTGGATTACAGGAGTAAAAAGTTGCCCAGCTTCTTCCGGCGTTCTTGCTACTCGGAGATCATCTTCTAATTCAAATCCGAATTTTTTCAACTTGCTAGGTATAAGCTTCATCTCTCTCTCTTTTATTTATCCAATACCTTGCATTTTTCAATCACTACTCATGAGTACCTCTAGTGTGAGTGCCTCACCAAGTGTTTCTGACAAGGAAAATGAGACCACCTCCTCTGATCATAGCATGTCAGATAGTAGTTCTAGTAGTCCCGAGACATCCTCCGAACCCAATGTAAACGATCCGCCCCCTGCTATTGAGCCCGAATCACCTGACATTCCCCCTCCATATCCAAATCTCGAGGGAGACGGGGATGTTAATTCCCAGTTATTTCCTGATATGGATAGGGCTCGTAGAGAAGTCCCTTGGATAGGTTATTCCTCAATTTTGACCGCATCGAATATTGCCGACATTAGGGTTAGATATCATATCCCCTCTGACTATTGTACTATAGTCCCCAACGAAGGTGATAGAATGCACCGTCCCCCCTTAGGGTTTCGCACCATACACGTGGCCCATCTTGCTTCAGGGCTTAGGTTTCCTCTACATCCTGCCATAGTAAACATTCTTCGCTACCTTCGTTTGAGCCCCACTCAACTGCTTCCAAACTCTTATAGGCATATAATTTTTTTCATAATCGTAATGAGGATGTACGGAGTTCATCCAAACATCAAAAACTTCAACGGTTTTCTGTCCGTGCATCGAAGCATTCAATTTAAGGAGGAAGGCTTTTTCTTCCTCGCACCCCAGCGTCATTGTCGTCTGTAGTCTCGAACCCAATCTTCCTTCGGAGACTGGAAGAAAAAGTTTTTCTTCATCGCTCCACCGTTAACTGAACCTTGGAATGTACCTCGTCCTTGGGGTATGGACCTCGTTGACTTAAGCAACGTCGGTCGACCCACCATATCTCGACGAACTTTAAAACGTATCCTCAAACGGTTGTTCAAGCCCGAGGTCGTGATGAGTGAATCAATGCTTGTCACGTGTGGGCTAAGTAGCGCCAACGTACCCATTGTCGAGAATCTTGGTAAAAACTTGTATTCATATTTCATCATTTACTATACTTCGTAATATATTATATGTTTTATATATAGCATCTCTAATGTATATTCTTATCTTCATTCGCAACAATGAAAGAGAGACAGGCTCGTCTGGACAAAAGAGCCATTATTGCGGCCGAGGTGGCTCAGCGAGCAGCTGCTACTGGCCGAGGTACTGGCCGGGTCGCGGTCGCGGGCGAACTCAGGGACAACCCGCACTAAGAATTGGTGAACCTCAAGGGACCACTCGTGCCCAGCCACCACGCACCACCACAACTGCACCTCGTCCTCCTTGAAGCACCGGCCCTACAAACGATCCAGAGGGCGAGGAGGGCTCTCTCATCCGTCGCCGTCGCTCCGAGCTGATTGGGGAGCTAACAGGCGCTCCCTACGGTCGCCCAAAAAAGTGTCCTCATCGAGAGGGTACTTCCCAGGCTACGCCAGCAGTGCCTGCACTTCCGACCCCCCAAGCCGAAACAACCGACGAGCCCGACGCTCGTGACTACGACTTGCTCAACTAGGCCGAGTCTCAATTGCTGAAACACTACCTCGACTGTGAGGTTACTGAACGCGCCCCTCAACGACCCGACAAACAACCACTTATCCAAGACTGGCATATATATTTCGACAGCAGCATCATCAAGGATCCTAGCGGCAATACCGCGATTGAATTATTTCATCATACTTTATTGCCCAAGGATAAGGCTCTTATCCTTGATCAGCCTCATCCTTTTGTTGAGAAGCAAGCAGCTCAATATCTCGAAAGGGTACATCAGTTATTAATCATAGTATTTCGATACTTTAAACACCTCGATTTTTTATAACTTCGTTTTGACATTATGTCTTTTCAGACGAAACTCTTAATACATCAATTGTCCCTTAACAATTCGAGCTTGAAGGAGGTCTTAAGGCGATCTCAACAAGAGCTCACCGACTATAAGAGGCAAGTCCAGGCTGAGCTTATTGCTGCTCAAGAGGATAAGGAAAAAGCCGCTTCTCTACAGGTAAATTCGAATTCGTTACTAGTATTTTATTTCAATTAGAGTTTGCATAATTTAACCTTAACTCTCATCAATCATAGACGGAGCTGGATGTTATTTGCCGATCGTACGATGGGGACAAGCTCAAAATGGCAGAGCTTGAACGAGACAACGCTGGGCTTCGTCAGCAATTGAATACATTGCAAGAGGGTACCGCGGCTGAAAGACGACGTCAGTTCGCCTTGGGTAAAGCCGCTGTTCGTAGGGAGTTCCAGGAATCGTCCTCCTTCAGGAGTCAGATTGGCGAGGCTCGTTTAGGTGGGGCTCGTGACATGCTACGATCCACTGTAGTTGATGATCGTTTGCTCGATCAAGCCTTGAATGACGTCCAGGACGGCTTCTACAAGGCGCTAGACTACTTGAAAGAGACAGAAAATCTTTCGTCCACTTTCCAAGAGGAGGAGTTCGCTGACATATACCTGAGAGCTCCCATCAAATGACCCTCAGCTGCCCCTGCCAAGAATGTTACTCATACTTATTTCCCAGAGTTAGACGCCCTAGTGATCGGCGAGTCTGGAGCCAGCATCCAATTCGAGCGAGAGCTAGAGTCAACAATCGATCGAGGGGATGGACAAGGGGAAGGAGGAGACGCAGCCGCTACAATTGATGAGCCTCAAATAATCGAAGACTAGATTGTATTTAGATTATTTTGTTTGTACCCAATATTGAGATAATTTTGTATAACTTTTTGTGTTGCATCGTTTTAATCTGACCCAACATTGGGATGGCTTGTTTGCTTCGTTTCATATTTGTCAAATGTAATCTCGTTTTTTCAATCGAACTAGGATTTCATCTAGTTTTGATTTACTATAAACACATATCCAAAAAATAATTGAGGTAAAGTGATGCCACTTATGCATAGAATTCTCTCAAGTTATTTACATTCCAAGGGCGTGGTAGGTCTTTACCCATGAGATCTTGTAATCGATAGGTCATTGCCTTCGTAATTTTTTCGATCTTAAATGGTCCTTCCCAGTTCGCTTCTAACTTCACATGTCTCGACACTTCCACCCTTCTCAAAACAAGATCTCCAACTTGAAAGAATTGAGCCTTCACCCTTTTGTTATACGCTCTTGCCATCGTGCTCTTTTGCCTTAGTATATTGGCATACGCCTTGTATCGTACTTCATTAATGACATCCAACTCGAACTCCCTCGTAGACCAATTCTCCTCTGGTTCGTAAGTGCTCACTCGATAAGTCATCATTCCTATTTCCTTTGTAACAACCGCTTCCGAGCCATACACAAGGCAAAAAGGAGTTTCTCCTATCGACGAACGAGGAGTTGTTCGATATGCCGACAACACACCACTTAGTTCTTCTACCCATCCCGTTCACTCACCAGCAAGTCTGGTTTTGAGATGTTGCAAAAGTATACGATTCGCCACTTCCGTTAGCCCGTTAGCTTGGGGATGACCAACTGAGGTGAAATTTTGCTGGATCTTCAATTCGGAACACCAATCAGTGATCGCTTTGCCATTGAATTGCGTTCCATTATCAGATATCAGTATTCGGGGTATACCAAACCTGCATATTATATTCTTCCAAATGAGAATTTCAAATTGTCATTCGTATTTATTCGAGTGTATTAGGTTAATTAACCTGCATATAATATTCTTCCAAATGAAGTCAATGACGACTTTTTCCGTGATACGAGCCACCGCTTCTGCTTCTATCCACTTCGTGAAATGCTCAATTACCACAATAACAAATTTCTTTTGATTTTAGGCTGGAGGGAAAGGTTCTGCATACAATTTAATCAGTCAAACATGCATTTTATGTCGTTTTACAACATTTTATGTCGTTTTACCACATGTGTTTCGATAAGATTATACCCACCTAAGATGTCGATGCCCCATTGGTCAAATGGATATGCAATTTTTATCGTTTCCATAAGGGTCCCTAGTTGATGTATCTCATTAGAATGTAGTTGACATTGCCGGCATTTCTTGGCAAATTCATATACATCTTTGACCAAGGTAGGCCAAAAATAGCCCTGCCTCGTTACTTTTTGAGCTAATGACCTGCCCACAGAATGATTTCCACAACTCCCCTCGTGGATTTCCCGTAGAACATATTCCGACTCTGATGGAGTTACACATCGTAGCAGCGGCCCCCCCACTGACCCTTTGTAAAGCTCTCCGCCCATCATTACAAACCTCGTTGCTCTTTGAACGACCTTCCTAGCCTCAACTTTATCACTAGGTAGCTCATCATTTACTAAATAATCCACAATTGCATCCTTCCACGAGCTCTCAACCAAAACTGGCACGACCGAGGCTACTGACTCTATTTCCGAGTGCTCAGCCACCAACAGAGTGACCTTCCTACTTTTCAAACCCACAATTTGATTCGCAAACTTCGACAATGCATCTGCCCGTTCATTTTCATCCCTTTGGATTTGATGCAACTCAACTTTTTCGACTTCCCAGCATCAATTTCTTCACTCTCCTCAAATATTTTATCATCGTTTTCTCTCGAGCTTCGTATGACCCGGCAACCTGTCTAGCCACTAACTGCGAATCTGTATAAACCATCAGCATCTTTACCTCCAAGGTTTTTAGCCATTCTCAAACCTGCAATGAGGGCTTCATACTCTGCTTCGTTATTGGTTACATCAAAGTTTAGCTTAATTGCAAATTCTATATCCAACTTATCCGGTGTTTGTAGCCAGATTCCAATTCCTCCTGGCTTCGTCATTGACGAACCATCCAAATGCAATAGCCATGGTGCTGCTGGTTCTGCTATGGCCACTTCAAGTGTTCACTCCGTCGTCATCTCAACCACGAAGTCCGCTATTATCTGTGCTTTCACCGCCATCGGGCTTCTATACTCAATGTTAAATTCTCCCAACTCAATGGCCGATTTTATGAGTCTTCTCGAAACATCGGGCTTTGCCAACACTGGCTTCAGTGGCTTGTTCGTCAGTACTACAATGTGATGGGACTGAAAGTATGGTCTTAATTTACGGGTGGAAGTTCCCAGAGCAAGTGCCCATTTTTCAATCTCCAAATAATTTAATTCGGCCCCTTGAATCAACTTACTGACGTAATATACTGGTTTGTGTTCGTTTTCGACCTCTCGGACCAAAACTGCACTAATGGCTGCTAAAGAAACAGCCAAGTACAAAAATAGAGGCTCCCCAAAGACAGATTTTGTTAGCAACGGGGGGGGGGAGACTAAGCATTCTTTAACTCTTGGAAAGCTTTTTAACATTCTTCTGTCCACATAAAGTTTTTTACCTTTCGTAGGATTTAGATATAAATCTATTCAGGCTTGCCATTCTCCCCGTCAGTTTTTGTACATCCTTCACATTTGAGGGAGATTTCATATTTAAAATGGCCTCGATTTTTTCAGGATTAGCCTCAATACCTCGTTCAGTTACCATATACCCCAAAAAAATTTCCCCTCGAACTCCGAATGTACACTTATTAGGGTTTAATTTCATTCCATAGTGTTTCATTATTTCAAAAGATTTCATCAAGTGACTCAAATGGTCTGATTCGTTTATAGATTTGACGAGCATATCGTCAATATAGACTTCCATGGTCTTTCTTATCTCGTTTTCAAACATCGAATTGACCAATCATTGATATATGGCTCTGGAGTTCTGAAGTCCAAACGGCATCACATTATAACAATATACACCTCGTGCCGTGATGAAAGAGGTTTTCTCCCTATCTTCTTCTGCCATCATAATTTGATTGAAACCTTGATAGGCGTCCATCATGCTTAACAAAGCACAACCTGCAGTTGAATCTACTAATAGGTCAATACGAGGCAAAGGATAAGCAGTACACATGCGCCATTTGTTTAGATCCGTGAAATCAGTACACATGCGCCATTTGTTTCCGATTTTAGGTACAAGTACTACATTTGCTAGCCATTCAGTGAATTGAATTTCATTTATATAGCCTACTTCTAGCAACTTCTTCACTTCTTCTTCAATAATGGCATCTCTGCCAGGGCCAAAATTTCTTCTTTTCTGACGAACTGGTTTTGCCTCTGGGTCAACATTCAAACGATGCACTATCACCTCGGGATCATTGCCTTGGAAGTCGGCAGCTTTCCACGCAAAAATATCAGTGTTAGCCTTGAGAAATTTTATCAGTTTTGATTCCATTGTTGGGCTCAACTGCCCCCCGATTTTCGTAGTTTTCTCTGCATCACCTTCAAAAAGTTGAACTATCTTGTGTTCCACAGGCTGCACCCTTGTATCCACCATCTTCTGCTTCTTATCCAACTGCTCCATTAACATGGCGGCCTCCTCATCCACGACATTCACCCTCGTAACCTCTCTTTTCTTCTTCTTGCTTGAGTTTGGCACTAACGAGGTAGTGTAACAGTCTTGAGCTTCCAACTGATTGCCCCTCACTTCACCTATACCATCCCCGGTTTTAAACTTCATTTTCAGGTAAGGAGTCGATACAATAGCCCCAAACATATTTAACATCGGCCTACCCACAATCATGTTATAAGCAAAAGGGGTATCTACAACCAAAAACGTTACGCGCAATGTCCTCCTCTTCGGAGCCGACCCCAGTGATACATCAAGTTCAATTGAACCTTTCGGCATAATCTGTGATCCGGTGAACCCCATTAAGAGAGTAATCACCATTCGCAGAGTTACCTTACCCAGGTCCATCTTTCGCAGCACATCCTAAAAAATTATATCTGTTGAGCTACCGGTGTCTACCAATACCTTGTGTACAGCAAAATTTGGAACGTCCATCGTTATCACGATCGGATCATTATGGGGAACAATCATGCCCTCGTAATGTCTATCGTCAAAAGCTATTGGTTGGTCGTGATTCTGTACAGAGAAGACCCTCGTAGGCTCCTGACGATAGTGATTGCCACGCATTTTCCTCTTATGCTTTTTTCTTGCACTGGACAAATCGTCACCAGCTGGCCCTCCCGCGATAGTATGTATCTCTGCCCTGGCCACATTGGCATGCTCTTTACGTCGATCTCCCTGACAACTATTATCATTCTCCCTCTTGTCATCATTTCGTCTATAATTATCATTTCTATGATATTCATTATTTCGAGGCCGATCATATGGGCGATTGTCATGGGCTTGATGGTTATATCGACCTCCATACCCTCTATAATGAGACCGATCCGGTGACCGACTGCGCAATCGTCTCACCTCTTTAGCGTGGTTGGCCTCTGGGGCTCTTACTTCCGCAAGAGTACGATCAATGAAATCGTTCAGAACACCATCTTTTATTAGACGTTCAAGTTCATCTTTCAACTGGTAGCACTCTTCGGTATCGTGACCTTTGTCCTTGTGAAATTGACAATACTTGTCCGAATTTGCGCTGGATTTTGATTTCATTAGCTTTGGCCATCGAATCGCATTCATGTGCTGCACTGCCAGTAACACTCTTCCTCTTGATGCTTTGAAGGGGGTGTACTGTTCGTATTTTGCGTATCGAGGGGCTCGTTCGTGGTTCTTTTCAGACCTCGACCCTTCCTGCAGATAGCTATTATCTCTTCGATCGTTTACGGGCTTGCAAGCCTCGGAATCTTTTGATAGATTCATCTCTTCCTCGTTGATGCATTGCTCTTCCAACTGCATCAATTCTTCTAGATCTTTTGGTGCGCGTCGAGCTAAAGCAGACGCCAAAGTACCTTTGTTCAAAGCCAACAAAAGAAACGTTACAATAAGATCATGAGCTAACTCAGGTATTTCTAAAACTTCCTGATTAAACCTATGAACAAAATCCCTCAAACTCTCACTAGGACCCTGCTTGAACCCCATCATAGAAGATACAGACTTCCTGGCCTTCTTGTTGGCCGCAAAATGATTCTCAAATCTCTTAATGTTGCTCATAGGACACTATCGAACCTGGTTGCTGACTCGTGAACCAATCTTGAGCCCGCCCGACCATGGTCGTCACAATGACCCTTGCATTAATTGCATTCGACTGGTGATACAATGACATCAACAGTTCAAAAGTCGTAAGAGGCGGACACCCGGAAGCAGCGTTGTCCACATAAAGTAGGCAAGAAGAGAGCTTTGAACGAAACTTGAAGTTCTTCAAAACATTTACTTCACAAAACGGGCGAATCTAGCACTCAAAGCTGAAACCAGCCTACTTTTGCTCGAAGAGCACGTGTTACGATTTTACCCTGACAAGCTGTTACTAAACCACAATTCCAAAAGGGGGGCCCTTGACAAAATGGTCTTTCTTAATGCCAGGATGTTTTCCTAGTGGGATTCCAACTGCGAATCGTCTCTGTGACCTATCTCATTTAGCGG